>CM032800.1:15855946-16455946 GCA_019155185.1 Beaufortia kweichowensis
TTTTATTGTCAGTTCACATTTTAAACATTCCGGGTTTTCCTTTGCATATTATTTTCAATATTTCTTTGTAAACTTTACAAACAAAACAATAAATGTAAATGTAAAACAAGTAGTAAAACGATAAATACGTTTTTCCATAAAACAACATGCTGTCATATTTAAAAAGTTTGAAAACCCAAGTGCTGTATTAAATAACTAAAATGGCGACAATAAAATGGTATATAACAAAAATAGGTAAAATACAATAAAAAAAAAAAAAAAAAAAAACCAACAAATTAAATCATACAAAGTAAAACAGTCCGTCACTATATTAAAAAAAAAACATATGTTGTTCAGGACCAGGGTGAGTCCTTAATAAAGTGGCTCTCACCCTGCACCGCAGAACAAGCACTTTTCTTTCCACTTTCTTTGCCCAGAGGAGATCCCCGCCCTCCGGCCCGCTGGCCCGCTGTTCCCGTAGCCGCTGGTGGTGAGGGTGCATCTACGGGCAACCAGAGCCGGTGGTGGCCAGGACCCCTTTCTGTGCGACCCGGCCCCGATCCGAATAACACTCTCACGCGGTACCCTGCAGCGTGTTGTTCACCATCTGCTACGCTTCGGCGTGGAGGGGGACCGTCACATGTTTCCCCACCAGCAGATTTCTGGTGGTCCAGATGGCATCTTTTATGGCATTGAGGGTGAGCCAGAGCGAGGTAAACTGCTGTGCTGATAGGTCCTTCAAGCTCCGGCCCACCCCTAAGATGGCGAGCTTATAATCCATCTGGACCCCACCCACTGGCAGGCGGGGAAAAGCAGGGGGCGGTGGTGGTCCACTGGTCCTGTGCAGCACACCGCAGTCCCAGAGCGAGTGCCGCCGCGTCTCTGGGGCAATGCACCCAGACCGTGGGCATTTGGCGTTGGTGGCCATGCCCGGAGTGCATAACCGCCCTGGTGGGAGGATCTCATGGGCCGCCATCCATGTCAGGTCTTTGTGCGGTTCTGCAGGGCAGGGTGGGCGGCATTTTTCAAACTTGTTTTGCCTCACTTAGTGTGAGGCCTGGCACTGGACTCACTGGCTCCGGTCCTGAACAAGAGAGACAAGTGATTTGTGATTTATTAAAACAGTGACATCTTGATTTTCTAAACTGTATTTCTTTAAAAACGTCTTGATAAAATTGTATTCTTTGGGGAGGTTAAAAGCCACTGGGGTTGTCAAATCAATCGGTAAAATTTTTAAAGTTCTCAAGTATGACCCCATCCAAAGCGTGCCATTGCTGCGGGTCTTGTTTTCTTTGGATGGGGTCGTTGCATGCTCTAGCGATGCAGGGCGGTGAAGCGGCTTGCTAAAAACAGGCGTGGGTCTGGAAGGCCTTTCCCACCATTTTCCTTCCTCTTCTTCACCACCTCTCTCTTCAAACGTTCCCACTTGGACCCCCACAGGAAATAAAACACCGCCCTTTCCAAATCTGTAATAAAAGACTTTGGGGGACTAAAAACAGAACACACAAGTAAAAGCAGGGGTAAAATGACAGATTTAAAAATTAAAACCTTACCTTCAATTGTTAACTGCCTCAGTCCCCAAAACCCCAGTCTTTTCCTAACTTTCCCTATCAAGTCCGTCCAGTTTCCCCGTCCTCCACCCTCTCTGTCGAATTTAACCCCTAAAACTTTAAAATCTGTTTCTTTAAAATCTACATTTAGTCTTCCTTTGTCTATGTCACCCCACGGCCCAAAGAGCTGGGCCTCGGTCTTAGTCCTGTTAAGTTTGGCGCCCGAGGCCCGACCGTACCAGTCAGTCAAGTCTAATGCTCTTTGTATAGATAAAACGTCAGTCGCTAAAAGTGTCACGTCATCCATATATAAAACACAAGTTGTCGTCAGTCCTCCGGTCCCTGGAACGTCCAGTCCTTTAATCCATTTGTCCCTTCTCAAGATTTGTGCCAACGGTTCTATACATGCCACATAAAGAAGGGGAGATAAAGGGCACCCCTGACGGACACCGCTGCATATGTTCACAGCATATGAAAGATGTCCATTAATAAGAATTTTGCTGATCATACCGTTGTACAGCAGTCCCACCCATGCTATAAACCTCCCTGGGAATCCCATTTTTTGCAGTACCTGAAAAAGGTACTGGTGCGAGATACGGTCAAAAGCTTTCTCAAAATCTAAATTTAGAACTGCTAGTCGAATGCTTCTGTCTCTCGCATAACAGATGGCGTCTCTGATCAGCACTAAGCTGTCCGTGATCTTCCTTCCAGGCACAGCACAAGCTTGATCCAGGTGGATCACGTCCGCTAAAACTGTCGACATACGTGTTGCTAAAATCTTACTAAAAAGTTTAAGGTCAAAGTTTAAAAGCGTTAAGGGTCTCCAGTTCGTTATGTCAGTCCTGTCTCCTTTTTTGTACAGTAGTGAAACTATCCCTATTCTAAAACTGTCAGGCATTTTGTCCAAGGTCTCAAGTTCTTTAAAAACAGTCAGTAAGTCGTGTGATAAAATGTCCCAAAACGTCAAATAAAACTCTAGGGGAAGTCCGTCTATTCCTGGTGACTTTCCCCTTTTAAAACTTTTAAGAGCTTTTTGCATTTCTAAAATCGTAAAATCTTGGGATAAAATCACATCTTGACTATTTACTTTTTTTTCTAAAAAACCTAAAACTTCCTGTAGGGTATCATTGTGCACATCTTTTTTATTGTATAAATCTGCATAAAAATTTTCCACTCCCCTTAAAATCTCATTTGTTGTGCTTAGGTTCCTATCTCCATCTTTTAGCATTGTAATTCCGTTACCCCTTGTTAATACTTTTTTAAAAAAATACCTTGTGCATTTCTCGCCTTCTTCTATTTCTCTCTCTTTACACCTTAAAATCACTCCTTTACTTTGGGTTTCACTTAAAACTGACATTTGCTTCTTCACTTCTTTAATTTCTTCACTAAAATCAAAACCATTGTTTAAAAGGTTAAAATATCTTTGTAACCGTTTTTGCAGCCCCATCATGCGTCTTTTATCTTTATTCTTTTTACATTTACCAACCTGTCTAAAAAATTGTCTTGTCCGGTCTTTTACCATTTCCCACCACTGTGCACGTGAGCTGTACAAGTCCTGGAGGGTCTGCCATTGGCTGAACCGCTCCCTGTATTCTTTAACTACATCCTCATCCTCCAACAGGGAGCAATTCAGCTTCCACAGCCCTCCCCCTACCGTCACACCTGTGGGAAGTGAAAGAGTGCAAGACAGCATCATGTGATCTGAGAAGAAAAGGGGAGTCAATGTAGCATCAGTTGGCGGGCAGTCTCGGTAAAAATGTAGTCAATTCGAGAGGCTCTGGTACCATCACCACTGAACCAGGTGAAGCCCTCCTCTCCTTGATGCAAGGTTCTGTAACAGTCAACTAATTTAAAATCCCTCACTAAACTGTTTAATAAAACCGATGTTTTATCTACTTTAAAACCTTCGTCCGGCTCCTTCCTGTCCTTCCTGGTTAAAACACAATTAAAATCCCCAGACATTATTAAGGGTGTCCTTCCTAACATGTGGGGCTGCAGGTCTTCTAAAAACTCATGCCTATCATTTTTCTCTGTAAAACCATACACATTAAGAACAGTAAAACTTTTTCCTAAAAGCGTCAGGTTTGCTAAAAGAGCCGTCCATCCCTCACCACTGTGTGCCCGTCACCACAATATTTTTATTGTTTATTAAAATCGCCACCCCATCATTTTTATTAAAATTGGATCCACTCCATATGGAGGGCCCGGGGTCCACATCTCCTCCCACTTCCTATAATTTGATAAAAAGGGCAAAGCACATTCCTGTAATAAAAAAACATCTGAATTAAAAGTTCTTAACATAGAAAAAATGCTCTGTGCTCGGACAGTGGATTTTACACTTCTCACATTGATTGTTGAGAGTGTAAGAGCCATGAGCAGTATGGTTAAAAGCATGAGGCTTAAAAAGAACAAATTAAAAACGGTTACCGGTTTAGATTAAAATCCACGTTATTTCTTGTGACACTTGCTCCTCTTTTATACCTAATGAGGCTAGGTTCAAGGGGCATGTGCCCATCCCTGAGAAGCTGCAGAGATCTTCTCTTGCAGCTCTTTGAAGCGATGATGTTTTAAGCTGAATATGCAAAAGGATACCTCATTAGGGGATTCAAGGGCCACATCGCGGTCCAGATCTCCTGATGAAGAACTATCTGGCAGCTGTGATGCCCTCAGTTTTTCTCCTCTGTTTTAGACAGAGGAGATCCCATGAGTCTTTTGCATCTGAGCATTTGGTAGTGATATATCCGTCTCATCTCCATTGCTTAAGTCGAATTACTGTAACGAGGGAGGAAGTCGTTTCTTCCTCTCTTTCATTTAGTGCAATATCATTTTGGGAGGTGACTTCCTCCCTCTGTTCAATTGCCCGTTTGGCTCCGCCCTTTGGCCGCCCACTTCCACTGTGTTGGCCAAATCCCTGAGGTCGGCTGGGAGTTTGAATTTCCCACCAAAACCTCAAGGACCACCGCATCTGCCATTTCCTTCTCTTGTGGGGTGACCATCTTTACTGCTTTTACTCTGTTGGCAAAACTCTTTGGGCAATCCCTGTAGAGATGGTTTGTGTCTCCACACAGATTACACCTTCTGCCATTTGGGCATTCCTCAAAGTATGACCGATTTCTCTACATTTCCCACAAAAGACTTCTGGCAAGCTTCTAATAAATGCCCATGCTCCCCACATCTTCGACAGAGCTTGGGCATTCCTTGATAATAAATGTAGCCCCTGTTTTCTCCAAGCACAATCACTGATGGTAGATGTTTCAGGCCCTGGAACCCTGTGAGTCTTCCCACTGTTTAATGGGGATCCTCCAGGCACAGTTCAGATGCCGTCTTCATCTAACATTTTCATGGCTTGACCCCTCACAGTGCAATATCTGCCCAACCAAATGCATATATCTTCTCCACTAACAGTTTCATTAAACATTCTGACAATAGCCATTTTTGGGAATTGTCAGAAAGTTTAATCCACTTTAAACATGGAGAACTGGGCTTTAACATTAAAGCGTATCTCAACCAGAAGTCATTTAGCAGATTTGCCGTTTTAAAGCTCACATCAAACCCTTTGTTAAAGGGTAGGGACAAGATACAATTTAGGTCGTTTGGTGTGAACTTCAAAGACTGCTGAACCAATTTGCGGGGAAAAATCTAAGCGGGACATTGTAAAACCTTCCCATCTTTCTCAACAAAATTAAAGCGCCGCTGCTGTGGTGCCTCCTCCGCGCCCGGCGCGAGCAGCCGACATGTTGGAGGCACCACCAGCACTCTAAAATAAACTTAAAAAGGAAACCACACAATAAATAATTAAGAAATTGAAATAAATAAATAAAACCACTTACCTTAAAACAGATTCCTTAAAAGTCCGAGCTGGAAAAAAAACAACAATATACCTCCTGCAAGTTAAGAGGCTCGTGCAACTAACACACGAGCCAAGAACCAACAAGAGGCGATCGCCGTAGCCACCTTCTGACCAGATACTTGATCTTAGCCAAAGGCCGGCGATGCTTTGGTTTAGCTGCAAGAGGAGAGCGGTGAAGGCACTGCCGGTCAGCGGCAGCGGTGAGCAGACCAAAGGTCAGCAGCAGGCAGCACCGAGGCGCTGCACCGAGCAGCTGGGTCATATGCACACTCTTGAAAATAAAGGTGCCATAGAAGACACATTTGGCCAAATGGGTATAAGCTTTTCGCGTACCTCTTGGGTGTAAAAGGCAGATCACTCGTTACCACAGCAAACGCTTCGAGTAAGGCGGCACTTCATTGCTGCCGTTCAGCTGTACGAAGCTCAGTGTCGGAGGCCCAACGGCAACACGAGCTCACATTTGAAATTTGCTCATGTACACGGTCGTTCGTTTTGCTCACACGTTGCGTGGTGTTTTGCTACAAGGTTGTAGGCAGTGCGGCGTATTTTAAGCCCTTTAGTCTGACAAAATGAAAGAAGCCGTTCGCGATGGTGGAGGCGAAAGGTCCACACTTTCGCGATTAAACGCCTCTCGAGTTGAGCAGCTCTCTGGTCGTCTTCGTGTGCATTCAACTCTTTTGGTTTATTTCGAGCTGCTTCGCATCTTGCTCTGCCTGCAGATGGGAAAAGTGCCCTTTAAAACGTCAAGAAAATGTTTCTGTTGCACTGACCGGCGATGAGCGCCAGTGCTCACGGCTGACTGATGCGCTTTGCGAATTAAATAAACAAAACGCTTCGATTAGTTGGTCAATAAATAAATACACACAAACACACACAGGAGTAAAGGAGTGTATTGGTGTTTTAAAGTCGAATAATATGGAAAAGTACACCTCAAAAGCATGGAGTACATGCAGGCTTTTGGCACTCACCGTCGATGCAAACCATTGCGCGTGGCTGACTGATGGCGTTGCTGGTGGAATACACAAACTATTCCATTAGTTGGTAAACGAATAAACAAGAGAACGAACAAAGTTAGGGATGAGCATACACGCATAAAAGGCTGTCGTGGAATACTATTCCTTATCACGGATTGTGAAAGGATTGCGCTGGCGTTTCATTCTTAAAGGACAACGAGCTCACGGAGTGCTTTTTCGCCTGTTGGCGCTGGAGACAGCGTTTAAATTACACACAATATCAGCAAATTAAAGGCGTTCTGTTGTCTGCAAGTGTTCCAGCTTTATGCCGCATTGCATTCAACGAATGCAGCGTTCATTAACGAACGAAACCGTGTTAGCGGCGTAAAGGTTCATTTCGTCTGTTTTCGACAGCGGCCGGCAGCGCACATTATTACCTGCTGCTCGTCGTTATTTACACTTCTAAAGCACTTTGCACCAGGGACCGTTGCTATTTCACAAATACAACGGTATATGCGTTACCCTGATATAGCATGAAAGGCGGACCCATTCGGCTCATTACAAAGACAAAACAAAGAAGTATTCTGGTTCATAATGGTTCGTTGAATGTTTTGCAAAACGGATGCTTTCGTTGTATCGAAGACGTTTTCGTTTGTCTTGGGAAAAACATATTTCTTAATATATATATATATATATATATATATATATATATATATATATAAAATAAATATTTTTCCCCATATCTTCTCTTGTTCAAAAGCGCTTGATTAGTTGGTCAATAAATAAATACACACAAATATATTATACACACAATACACACAATACACACAAATATATTATATTTGTTTTTCCCAATATATATATATATATATATATATATATATATATATATATATATATATGTATGTTATTCCTTTATGTTATATCTTCTCTTGTTCAGCGATTGATCAGGGAAGCATTGACGATCCCCACTACCAGAAATTATGCAGTCGAGATTCCCACATTTGGGGAATTAGCAGAAGTCAACAGAGCCGAGTGCAATGGCCGAGCCTCGCCCTGGGTGAACCTTTTTTTTTTTTAAATTATTTTATTTCTATTCGGTAAAATTACAATACATCACTTTCCAAATGACAAAACACAAATACAAAAATACAGAAGACAATAAACAACAGTCTTATACTTTAAATACATATCGTCATCGTGTCACATAAAAATCTACAATACATTTAATAAGACCCTAAACAAGGCATGATTCGGGACCTTCCAAACACTCTGCAGTTCCTGGCTCAAACATGTCTTTTTATCTCTGATTACATATTCCTTAATACTAAACATACTCGATCTCACCACAGATTTTGCAGGTATATCAAACTTTTTAAAAACTGATATATTTCTTGATTTCCACAAACTTTCTTTTACGGCATTTATAACAGCCCACCATCGTATCCATTTATTACAATTCACATCACTGAGTTCACCATACAAGATATCTTTTTCACTCAGATCTCTATACAATTGTTTTAACCAAGGTTGTAATAGCAACCAAACCTCTTTTGCGTACTGGCAGTGCCAAAACAAGTGACTAGTTGTTTCATCATCTCCACATCTAAAACGGGGGCACTGTTTGCTACGAGAACAATTCCTCTTTTCAAGGAACGTGCGGGTCGGTAAACATTTATGGGCACCCTGCCAAGCTATATCCTTATGATTATTAAATAAAAATTGTTAATCACATTCTTCCATATTGTAGTACAATCTACCTCCACAAATTTCTCTATTGGGACTATTTTGTTTTAGTTCTGGTAATAACTTCTCTTCAATAAAGACCCGATTCAATTTTCCAAAAGGAACATCGGATATTTTTACTTTATCTAGAAGGAACAACACTCTATCATAAATAATTGGTCGACTTTCTGCAAAAGGTATATTTTGAGGAATCCTCATTCTCCGAGCTCTAAATACTTGTCTACCAACCCAAAATTTTGCAAAATATCCCCATAAATTAGTACTGTTTTCACAAAGAACAACTTTCAATATCGGAATCAAAAACATAGCATCTAATTTTATTCCTATTTCGGGTATACCCAATCCACCTTTCTCTAATGGTTTGCACAATACTTGTCGTTTTACTCTTTCATGCCTAGTTCCCCACAAAAAATTAAAAACCATTTTCCTAACTTCTTTCAAAAACTTAAATGGCGCTGGGAAAGTTGAAGCTAAGTGGGACAAAGAGGCCAAGATCTCAGCATTAATGACAAGGACTTTACCTCTAAATGTAAGGTCTCTACCTTCCCACTGTTTGAGTTTCCATTTTAACTTAGGCAATCTAGAATCCCAATTATTTTTCTCCATACCTTCACCAATAAACAAGCCTAAAATTTTAATTGACTGTTGCTGTATATTTAATCCAAGATCCAATACAGATTCCTTCCAATTTAAATATAAAACTTCGCTCTTTATTCTATTAATTCTGACACCGGATGCTAAAGAGAAACGGTCACAAACACGTAAGGCTTTCATGACCGATCTATTATCAGTAAGAAAAAGGGAGAGGTCGTCCATATAAAGAGACAATTTAGCCTCTCTCCCTGAACTACAAGGTACGGAAAAACCCTTTATGTCTAAATCCTGCCGAATGGCACATGCTAGTGGTTCAATAGCTAAGATAAACAATAACGGAGACAAACCACAGCCTTGTCGTACACCAGATCGAATATGAATAGGATCTGTTAAAAATCCGTTTAACAACACTCTACTTTGACATTCCTTATAAAGTAGGTCAATCCACATTCTAATTTTTGGTCCAAAACCGAAACGTTTTAACACTGTTTGCAAATACTTATGATCTATGTAATCGAATGCCTTTTCAAAATCTAATCCCAAAATACATAAGGGAGTTTTACGATCTTGAGAATATAAAAACGTGTCTCTAACCAGGGCTAAATTATCGCGCAGTGACCTCCCTTTAATACCACAGGTCTGGTCACCTTCAATAAAATTCTCAATAACAGACTGTAGACGAAAGAAAAGAGCTTTAGACAATATTTTCACATCCACTCCTAACAATGTTAGGGGACGCCAATTCTTTAAATCATGTTTATCTCCCTTCTTATATAATAGTGATATAACACCTTCTCTTAGGGATGGAGGGAGTGTCTGCAAGCGAAAACTCTCTTTAAACATTGCCAACATAGTATCCTTTAATTAGGTCCCAAAGCGTTATATAAAATTCTTTAGGCAAACCGTCAGCACCCGGGCATTTATTATTTTTCATACTATTTACTGCCTTAGTGAGGTCATCAACACTAAGATCCGAGTCTATACTATCGATCCCATTCAGGTTAATATTACCAATCTTAGACAAAAAGAAATCAACAACTGTCTCATCTATTTGTTTTCTATCATAAATGTCATGAAAGAAATTATGAACATGTTGCACTATGTTAAGTGTCCCTGTTACCACATCGCCCTCCTGGGTTTTCAAAGAATCCATAAAATTCTTAGGGCTGACAAGTTTTTTAAAAAAGTAACGAGTACACTTTTCGTTTTGTTCAAGATGCTGAATTCTACTTCTTATAATAAAACCTTTACTTTGATGAGCATACATCTTGGTCAATTCACTTTTAAGGCTTGCAATATCATTAACTACATCAAAGCCTGAATGAGCCATAATATAAAGGTTTTGCAGTCGTCTTTGGCACTTTCTGTAAATTAAACGGTTCTTTTGGGCTAAACGCTTACTTTCTTTAATAAAAAATTTCCTTGCCCTAATTTTAAAATCTTCCCACCACTCACTTATAGAAGCATACACCTCTTGTAAGGATATCCATTGCCTTATTTTTTCTCTAAAATGCCGTACAACTTCTTGATTATCTAATAGACTGACATTTAATTTCCAAATACCAGGTCCTCTTTTCCCATTTTTGCCCACCTCTAATAAACAATTAAGCATGGCATGGTCAGAGAAAAATACGTATTTTATAGAGGAGTTAATTACCCTTATTTCGGGCGTCGTAAACATATAATCTATCCTGGAAAAGGTATAGCCGTTAGACCAGCTATAGCCAGGGATATCAGGATGTTGAGACCTAAACGTATCAATCAAATTAAAGTCCTTAATAAGAGTTTTTAGTTCTTCAGAACTGCCATCCAGCTTCACCGTGGATGTAGACTTTCTATCTTCTTTAGCTAAAAGACAGTTAAAGTCTCCTCCTATTATCACAGGCTGTCCACACACTAATAAGGGGGCAATATTTTTTAGAATTTCAATACGGTCTTGTAAATCAGGGGGACAATACACATTAATAATGCGAAAACAAGTATTATATAACACCACATCTACACACAATATTCTCCCATCTATAACTTCTTGTACTTTTTGGATTTGAAAGGAGCGGCCTTTAAAAAGGATAGCCACCCCAGAGGATCGATTTTTATTATCTCCTGACCACACTGATGGACCGTGAGTCCATCGATCCTCAAACATTTTATAATTTCTCTTAAATGACAAATTACACTCCTGTAAAAGGCAAATATCATTACCCTCGTTATACAAAAAGGCAAACACAGAAGTACATTTCACATCATCACATAAACCCCTCGTATTAATTGTTGTAATAGATATTGGGGCCATGACATGCAAAAGTTACGTGGGATCAATAGGGTTACTTTTCGGTCTTTTCCTCTTCTTTTTTGTTAAAACGGGTGATACTTTCTGTGTCCCCGAGACTTTCATTTGTGTTGCTGCCGAAAAGTTATTCATTTCAAATGAGTCAAGAAAAGGGGTGGAGTTAGACGATAGCAAAGACCAGTCAGTCACATCCGTTTGTTCCTGGCGACAGGGGATTGACGGAGCCATAGGCGAATCATCAGATAGAAATGGAAGAGAAGGAGGAAAGGCATCAACAGCATCTAACAAAATGTTCTTACTCTGACTCAAAAGTTTTTGAGTTGGGGTCGAAGTCACCGTATGCAAATTTCCGCTGGTGGACTCTAGATCAGACGTTACAGATTGTGGGGCAGAAGCATCCCCTTCTTTCTCCACCACGATCTCTTTCCCTTCTGTTTCTAACGTAGCTGACTGAATAGGGCTTTGAAATTCCATCAAATTCATACTTTCCCTTGTTGAATCTCGATTTTTTGGGGCTGAAACACCTTTTGCAATGCTTTCTTGAGGTATAATAGTCTCAACATCGGTAGGCGTTAGCCGCTGTGATTTCGCGGGAGGGGGAGTCTCAGTTGGACTATTTTCCTGAACTAGAAAGTTCACAATATCATCCAAGTCTCTGTCGGCTTGCGCACTTTGTTTAGCTTTGTTAGAATACGCATGTGGACAGTCGCGGAAAATATGGTCTTCAGAATTGCAAAGGTTACATTTCTTCGGTGAACGACAATCTTTAGCAGTATGTTCGCGACTTTTACAATTCCAACAAAAAACTGAATCACAATCGGCTGCTAAATGATTTAAAGAGCCGCACTTTCTACATGTTTTTGGTTGGCCACTATAGAAAACATAGCCTCTTATTTGGCCTAATTGAATGATTGAAGGCAGATGGTGAAAATCACCTTCGTTATTATACCTCAGGCGAACCTGAAACTTAGAAGCTCCTGTTTTTATACCGTCTTCATCTCTCATCAGAGAGGCACTCATAACAGTACAATGTAGTGAAAGCCACGTAGTAATATCTTCAATCTTAACTTTTTCTGAATACATAATAACAGTCACGAACCTCAGTTCTCTTTCAGACAAGGGGGTCATCTGAACTTTACGGAGACATGCGGAATCATTTTTTTCTTAAATTCGTAAAACGTCTCAATACACAGTTCATAAAAGCCATGGGTTGTGAAGACAACTTCAAAGGTTTTCCTACCCGGTAAGGCAAAGAGATAATCCAGCTGTGATGGAAAAAAGCCAAGCTCATTCTGCAAAATCTTCCTGCTAAAATCCAGTCGATCCATTTCCAAGTCCTCCGACAACTGGAAGCGGACTGCATTTCGTCTTGTCACTCGCGTCGACATCACGTTATATCAAACCCCAATAAGGGAAAGTAGAAAAAACCAAACAAAACACACGGAAAAATGTGGTATATAGATAAGCCCTGGGTGAACCACCTTAGTGATCATGGTGTCTCCCCTGCCAGGTAAGTATGAGTACACGGCGTTCGGGCCAGAGGACTCGTTCTCCCGGTTGCCATTCACATCGGCGGACACACGCCAAACGACCGTCACTGAAGACGGACAAAGGACCAACGACTTCCGCTCCCTCACTGTTCTGTAGCAGATAGAAAGGCACGCAGAAGCAACGTTATAATCGTTCAAGAACGTCTAAGAGTGTTGTTTGCTCGAATAGAAGCAATGCTTTGGTTGCGCTGCTAGAGGGAGAGGTTTATTTAACTCGTAAAGCGCATCAGTCAGCCTTGAGCACTGGCTTTCATCGCCAGTCAGTGCAACGTAAACATTTTCTTGACGTTTTTAAAGGACACTTTTCCCATCTGCAGGCAGAGCAAGATGCGAAGCAGCTCCGAAATAAACCAAAAGAGTTGAATGCACACGAATACGAGCAGAGAGCTGTTCAATTCGAGGCGTTTAACCGTGAGTGTGGACCTTTCGGCCTCCACCATCGCGAACGGCTTCTTTCATTTTGTCAGACTAAAGGGCTTAAAATACACCGTGCACTGCCTACAACTTTGTAGCAAAACACCACGCAACGTGTGAGCAAAACGAACGACCGTGTACATGAGCAAATTTCAAATGTGAGCTCGTGTTGCCGTTGGGCCTCTGACACTGAGCGTGCACAATGGCCATTGAGCGGAGCGGCAGCAATGAATACTTGAGCGTTTGCTGTGGGAACGAGTGATCTGCCTTTTACACCCAAGTTGGAAACAACTTAATTCTTTTTATAGCCTGTTATAAATTTATTCTAAAGATTCTGTGAAAAAAAGAAAAAAAGAACAGAATGTATTCATATTAAATTCTTAAACGTCTAGAGAAGTCTCTTTACTTACACATTTTAGCAAATGAGCACATACCCCGAATACAAATATTAATATTTCAACAAAAAATAAAAAGATTATACTAAACCTTTGAAGTGTAGTTGAAAGTATTAAAATAGAAAACTGATTATATGTATATATACACACATAACTACCACTCAAAACTTTGTGATCAGTAAGATTTTCTTTTATTTGATTTTAATTTTTATGCTTATCAAGGCTGAATTTATTTGATGAAAAGTACAGATGCCAAAAATACAGTATTGTGAAATATTATTGCAATTCAAAAATAAGTTTTGTAGTGTACTATATTTAAAAAAAAAATGTATTTATTTGTCATGCAAAGCAGAATTTTCATACTCCAGTGTTCAGTGTCACATGATCTGTCAGAAATCATTCTAATAAGCTGATTAATCATCAATGTTGGAAACAACGTAATTCTTTTTATAGCCTGTTATAAATTTATTCTAAAATAAAAAACAAAAAAAGAACATAATGTATTCATATTAAATTCTTAAACGTCTAGAGAAGTGTCTTTACTTACACATTTTAGCAAATGAGCACATACCCCGAATACAAATATTAATAAAAAAAAATACATATATATATATTATACTAATCCTGTGAAGTGTAGTTGAAAGTATTAAAATAGAAAACTGATGTTTTAAATTGCAGTAATATTTCACAATTTTTAGAGTTTTTTGATCAAATAAATATAACCTTCATGAGCATAAGAAACTTTTAAAACGTTAAATTTAATTTAAAACGTTTATATGTTAAAGAGTGTTTTCACTTCTCAACTCTCCTCCTCTTTGCAATTCTCTCTGTTTTTAGAAGCACAATTTCGATTCCCGAAAGGGAAAGCGCACCGTTCCTGGAAGCACTGCAATACCAGGTCGATGCATGGAGTGGCCGGAGCAAGCCCCGCTTCCACCTCCGTGTCTCAAAAATCCATTTAATATATAGTCCCCGGATAGGGAACGTATCAGATATTAAACTGATAAGAACAGATTTTTCTTTTTCAAAAAGTTTATTGACACGTTCACTCATGTTAACAGACATTTTAAAACAGATTTAAATATTCATGTTTTGTACTGTTTAAAATATATGATAAATATGAGTAAAACATTTTAAAATACATTTTAAAAAAAGCGGACCATAAAACTAATAAGTGTCCAAGATGTCACTATTTTAAACTATTTCATTGCTCAGGCCGGGTGAGTCCCTACCAACATGTCCGTCACCCCCAGCTCTGCAGGACAAACACTTTGTCCCCGCTTCCGGTGCCCAGCGGAGGTCCCCTCCCACCGCCCGCTGGCCCGCTGTTCCCCGTGGCAGCCGGCGGTGGTAAGGGTGCATCTACGGGCAGCCAGGCGCGGTGGCAGCCGGGACCTTCTCCGTCGCGACCCGGCCCCTCGTCCGAATGACAGAGCCCGGCACCCCTGCAGCGAAAGTTTTACCAGTTGCTCTTACTTGGCGTGGAGGGGCACCGTAACCTGTTTCCCCACCAGCAGGTTTCTTGTGGTCCAGATGACATCTTTGATCATGTTCAGGGTGAGCCAGGCGAGGCAAATTTTTGTACAGGTAGGTCCTTCAAGCCCTGGCCCACCCCATAGCTGGCGAGCTTGTAGTCCATCTGGACCACACCTGCTGGCAGGCTCGGGGAAATACAGGGGCGGTTAAGGCCCACAGGTCCCGCGCAATGCCGCGACTCCCAGATCAGATGTCGCGCGGTCTCCGGCATGTTGCATCCGGACCGTGGGCAGGTCCTGTCTTTGGCCATTTTCCGGAGTGCATTACCGCCCTGACCGGGAGGATCTCATGGGCAACCATCCACGACAGGTCCTTGTGCTTGTTCTGGAGGCCGGGGTGGGCAGCGTTCCTCCAAACTTGTTTGGCCTCACTTAATGTGAGGCCTGGAACTGGACTCACTGACTCCCGGTCCTGAACAAGGGAAATAATAGATTTATGTTTGGTTAAAATAGTGACATCTTGGTTCTCTAAATTATGTTTCTTTAAAAAACACTTAATAAAATTGTATTCTTTTGGCATGTTAAAAGACACAGGGGTTTTCAAATCAATTTCTAAAATTTTTAACCTTCTCAGGTACGACCCCATCCAGAATCTAACCATAGCTGCTGTTTTATTTTCTCTGGATGGGGTCACTGCATAAGTTATGTGTAAGGCAGTGAATCGGCTAGATAAAAACAGGTGGAGGTCTGGGAGGCCTTTCCCTCCATTTTCTGTTTTCTTCTTCACCATGTTTCTCTTCAGGCGCTCCCACTTGGACCCCCACAGGAAGTAAAACACCGCTCTCTCCACATCTGTAATAAAATGCTTTGGGGGACTAAAAACAGAACACACAAGTAAAAACAGAGGTAAAATCACAGCTTTAAAAATTAAGATTTTTCCTTCTATTGTCAGTTGTCTTAGTCCCCAAAACCCCAGTCGTTGCCTAACTTTCCCTATCAAGTCCGTCCAGTTTCCCATTCCTCCACCCTCTCTGTCAAATTTAACCCCTAAAACTTTAAAATCTTTTTCCTTAAAAACCACGTCAAGTCCCTCTGTGTTTTTGTCACCCCACGGCCCGAAGAGCCGGGCCTCGGACTTTGTTCTATTTAGCTTGGCGCCCGAGGCCCGACCGTACCAATCAGTCAGATCTAGAGCTCTCTCATAGCGATAAAAGTCAGTCGATAAAAGGGTCACGTCATCCATATATAAAACACATGTACTCGTCAGTCCACCTGTCCCGGGTATGTCCAGTCCTTTAATCCATTTATCCTTTCTCAAGATCTGTGCCAATGGTTCAATACATACCACATACAGGAGGGGAGATAAAGGACACCCCTGACGGACACCGCTGCATATATTCACAGCTTTGGATAGATGCCCATTTACAAGAATTTTACTAACAACGTCTTTGTACAACAGACCCACCCATGTTAAGAACCTCCCTGGAAAACCCACTTTTGCAGTACCGAAAGAGGTACTCGTCGCGAGACCGATCAAAAGCTTTTTCAAAGTCTAAATTTAGGACTACTAGCCGAGTGTTTCTGTCTCTCGCATAACAGATGGTGTCTCTGATCAGTATTAGGCTGTCTGTGATCTTCCTCCCGGGCACAGCACATGCTTGATCCGGGTGGATTATGTCCTCTAAAACAGTCGACATCCGTGTTGCTAAAATCTTGCTAAAAGTTTCAAATCAAAATTTAAAAGCGTTATCGGTCTCCAGTGCCTTAAGTCAGTCTTGTCGCCTTTTTTGTGTAGTAGCGAAACTATCCCTAATCTAAAACTGTCTGGAAGTCTGTCAAGAGTCTCTAGTTCGTTAAAAACAGTCAGTAAGTCTGGTGCTAAAATATCCCAAAAACACAAATAAAACTCTAGGGGGAGTCCATCCGCCCCCGGTGACTTTCCCCTTTTAAAACATTTAAGAGCTTTTCCCATTTCTAAAATACTAAAATCTTGGGATAAAAGGACGTTGTGACTGTTTATCTTCTTATCTAAAAACTCTAAAACTTCTTTTATGGTGTCTTGTGAAATATCTTTAGCATTGTACAAATCCTGATAAAAACATTCAATTTCCCTTAAAATCTCCTTTGTAGTGTGTACCTCCCCTCCCACTTTTAGAGTCGTGATCCCTCCCTTTGCGTAATTACTTTTTTAAAAAATACCTGGTACACTTTTCCCCTTCTTCAATCTGTTTTCTTTACTTCTTAACATTACACCTTTGCTTATCGTCTCTGCTCGGGCTGACATTTCTTTCTTCACTTCCTTTATTTCTTTACTAAAATCAAGACCGTTTTTTAAAAGGTTAAAATATCTCTGTAGTCTTTTCTGCAGCCCCAACATGCACCTCCTTTCCTTGTTTTTCCTGTTTTTTTCCCTACCTTTTTAAAAACTGTGTCGTCCGTTCCTTCACCATTTCCCACCACTGTGTTCGTGAATCGTAAAAGTCTTGGAGGGTCTGCCATTGGCTAAACTGTTCCCTATATTCCCTAACTATCTCTTTGTCCTCTAATAGGGAACAGTTCAGCTTCCACAGCCCTCCCCCTACAGTCACACCGCTGGGAAGTGACAGGGTGCATGACAGCATTATGTGATCAGAAAAGAAGAGGGGGGTCAATGTAGCATCAGTTGGCGGGCAGTCTCTTGTAAAAATATAGTCGATTCGAGAGGCTCTGGTACCATCACCACTGAACCAGGTGAAGCCCTCCTCTCTTTGATGCAGTGTTTTAAAACAGTCGACTAATTTAAAATCCCTCACTATACCCTGCAATAAAACCGATGTCTTGTCCATCTTAAAATCTTCTCCTGCCCTCTTCCTGTCTCTCTGACCTAAAACACAATTAAAATCCCCTGCTACCACCAGGGGAACCCTCCCTAACATGTGGGGCTGCAGGTCTTCTAAAAGTTCATACCGGTCGTTTTTTCCCGTAAAACCATACACATTAAGAACATTAAAATCGTTGTTTAAAAAAGTCAGGTTAGCTAAAATTGCCCGTCCATCTCTCACTATCGTGCTCCCCTTCACCAAGATGTGAGGATTTTTTATTAAAATGGCAACGCCGTCATTCTTGTTGGCATTGGAGCCACTCCATATGGAGGGCCCCAAAGTCCACATCTCTTGCCACTTTTTGTATTGTTTTAAAAAGGGTAGGCAACACTCCTGTAATAAAATAACATCTGACTTAACATTTTTAAAAAAAGCTAAAACACTCTGTGCTCGGGTGGTGGACCTCACACTTCTCACATTAATAGTAGAGAAAGTTAAGGCCATGAGCAGTATGGTATAAAAGACTATGAACATTAAAAAAGACTATATAAAACAATAAATTAAAAGACTACAGAGTGAATTTAAAATTATCCTATTTCAAGTGATACCTGCTCTTCCTTAATCTCCACTGTTTTGGAGACAGGAGAGCAGGTATTAGGAGCCAGCCGAGCTGCAGAGAAATTCTCTTGCAGCTCTTTTGGCGATGATGTTCTTAGCTCCATATGCAAAAAGGAAACCTCATTTGGGGGTTATGAGGGCCACATCACGGCTCAGATCTTCTGAAGAAGAACTATCTGGCCGATGCGTGCTCGCAAACTTCTTCTCCTCTGTTAGCCCTAGAGGAGACCCTGCTGGTCTCTTTTGCACCTGGGCATTTGGGAGTGAGCACTCAGTTTCACTCCCACTAAGACCACCACTCACCTCAGAGACGGTGACTAGGGAGGAAGTCGTTTCCTCCTCTCCTTCCTCTTGATCCTTTCCTTTTTGGGAGGTGACTTCCTCCCCTTGTTGTCCCAACCCACCTGGCTCCACCCCTGGGGCTGCTTCACTTCCTCCTTGCTGCCCAATCGCTGTGGCCGGCTGGGGCTTTGGCTTTCCGCCAAAAACTCAGAGGCTCCACCCTCCTCCTCGCTTCCTCCTCCATTTGTGGTACATGTGTGGCAGCCATTTTGTTAACTTTCAGCTTGTTGGCAAAACTTTTCGGGCAATCTCTGTAGAGGTGGTTGTTTTCTCCACACAGATTACACTGTCTGCCATTGGTACATTCTTCAAAACTATGACCAATTTCTCTACACTTTCGGCAAAATATTATTTGGCATGCTTCAGCTAGATGCCCAAGCTTCCCGCATTTCCTGCACAGCTTGGGCATTCCCTGATAATGAATGTAACCACGGTTTTCTCCCAACACAATCATGGAGGGCAGATGTCTCAGGCCCTGGAACCCGTCGGCATCTTCCCATTGTTTAATGGGAATACGCCAAGAACAGTTCCAGATACCATCCTCATCTACCACTTTAACTGGTTGGCCTCGAACCGTGCAATATCTCCCCAGCCAGACACAAATATCATCTCCACTCACAGTTTCATTAAACATCCTGACAATTATGGTCTTCAATGAATTATCAGAAAGTTTCTCCACTGTGAACATGGAGAACTGGGTTTTACAAGCCTCAAACCTTTGCCAAAAAGTGCTTATGACCGAAACATTTCTAAAACTTACATCGAAACCTTTTCCCTGGGGTAGTGTCATTAAACAGTTTAACTCATTCGGTTGAAAACCAAGCACTTCCTGGATCAGCTTCCTGGAGAAGTCGAGTCTCGACATCACCAGGGGCTTTCCATCCACTACTTTAAAAAGAAAACGCACGCTGTGGTGCCTCCGCATGCCGGCACGGGCAGCCGACATGGTGGAGGCACCAACACCGCGATTAAAACTAGCAACTCTAAAAACTTAAAACCAGATATAAAATACACTTACCTTAAAACCGTATTTCAGTGCCCGTTGGATCGTCGGATTTTCCTTTAAAACCTCTGAAAAGAAGAACACACACAAACAAAAACAAACAAACAAACAAACACTAAAGTGCAAAAAAAAGCAATATATACCTCCTGGGGTTTAAACGGCTTGTGAACTGTAAACTCACAAGCCAAAGAACCTACAAGAGGCGATCGCAGCGCCACCCTTTGACCAGATACTAGATCTTAGCCAAAGGCCGAAGCGATGCTTTGGTTGCGCTGCAAGAGGGAGAGCCGGTGAAGGCACTGCCGGTCGCGCAGCGTGAGCAGACCAAAGGTCAGCAGCAGGCACGCACCGGGCGCTGCACACGAGCAGCTGGGTCATATGCACACTCTTGAAAATAAAGGTGCCATAGAAGACACATTTGGCCAAATGGGTATAAGCTTTTATAGCGCACCTCTTGGGTGTAAAAGGCAGATCACTCGTTACCACAGCAAACGCTTTCGAGTAAGACGGCACTTCATTGCTGCCGTTCAGCTGTGCAAGCTCAGTGTCGGAGGCCCAACGGCAACACGAGCTCACATTTGAAATTTGCTCATGTACACGGTCGTTCGTTTTGCTCACACGTTGCGTGGTGTTTTGCTACAAGGTTGTAGGCAGTGCACGGTGTATTTTAAGCCCTTTAGTCTGACAAAATGAAAGAAGCCGCTTCGCGATGGTGGAGGCCGAAAGGTCCACACTCGCGATTAAACGCCTCGAGTTGAGCAGCTCTCTGGTCGCCTTCGTGTGCATTCAACTCTTTTGGTTTATTTCGGAGCTGCTTCGCATCTTGCTCTGCCTGCAGATGGGAAAAGTGCCCTTTAAAAACGTCAAGAAAATGTTTATGTTGCACTGACCGGCGATGAACGCCAGTGCTCACGGCTGACTGATGCGCTTTGCGAATTAAATAAACAAAACGCTTCGATTAGTTGGTCAATAAATAAATACACACAAACACACACAGGAGTAAAGGAGTGTATTGGTGTTTTAAGTCGAATAATATGGAAAAGTACACCTCAAAAGCATGGAGTACATGCAGGCTTTTTGGCACTCACCGTCGATGCAAACCATTGCGCATGGCTGACTGATGACGTTGCTGGTGGAATACACAAACTATTCCATTAGTTGGTAAACGAATAAACAAGAGAACGAACAAAGTTAGGGATGAGCATACACGCATAAAAGGCTGTCGTGGAATACTCTTCCTTATATGGATTGTGAAAGGATTGCCGCTGACGTTTCATTCTTAAAGGACAACGAGCTCACGGAGTGCTTTTTCGCCTGTTGACGCTGGAGACAGCGTTTAAATTGCACACAATATCAGCAAATTAAAGGCGTTCTGTTGTCTGCAAGTGTTCCAGCGCTTTATGCCGCATTGCATTCAACGAATGCAGCGTTCATTTAACGAACGAAACCGTGTTAGCTGCGTAAAGGTTCATTTCGTCTGTTTTCGACAACGGCCGGCAACGCACATTATTACCTGCTGCTCGTCGTTATTTACACTTCTAAAGCACTTTGCACCAGGGACCGTTGCTATTTCACAAATACAACGGTATATGCGTTGCCCTGATATAGCATGAAAGGCGGACCCATTCGCTCATTACAAAGACAAAACAAAAGAAGTATTCTGGTTCATAATGGTTCGTTGAATGTTTTGCAAAACGGATGCTTTCGTTGTATCGAAGACGTTTCGTTTGTCTTGGGAAAACATATTTTAATATAATATATATATATATATATATATATATGTATGTTATTCCTTTATGTTTTATCTTCTCTTGTTCAACGATTGATCAGGGGAGAGCCAACGCAGTCCCCACTACCAGAAATTATGCAGTCGAGATTCCCACATTTGGGGAATTCGCGGGGGTCAGCAGAGCCGAGTGCAATGGCGAAGCCTCGCCCTGGGTGAACCACCTTAGTGATCATGGTGTCTCCCCTGCCAGGTAAGTATGAGTACACGGCGTTCGGGCCAGAGGACTCGTTCTCCCGGTTGCCATTCACATCGGCGGACACATCGTAAAACGACCGTCACTGAAGACGGACAAAGGACCAACGACTTCCGGCTCCCTCACTGTTCTGTAGCAGATAGAAAGGCACGCAGAAGCAACGTTATAATCGTTCAAGAACGTCTAAGAGTGTTGTTTGCTCGAATAGAAGCAATGCTTTGGTTGCGCTGCTAGAGGGAGAGGTTTATTTAACTCGTAAAGCGCATCAGTCAGCCTTGAGCACTGGCTTTCATCGCCAGTCAGTGCAACGTAAACATTTTCTTGACGTTTTTAAAGGACACTTTTCCCATCTGCAGGCAGAGCAAGATGCGAAGCAGCTCCGAAATAAACCAAAAGAGTTGAATGCACACGAATACGAGCAGAGAGCTGTTCAATTCGAGGCGTTTAACCGTGAGTGTGGACCTTTCGGCCTCCACCATCGCGAACGGCTTCTTTCATTTTGTCAGACTAAAGGGCTTAAAATACACCGTGCACTGCCTACAACTTTGTAGCAAAACACCACGCAACGTGTGAGCAAAACGAACGACCGTGTACATGAGCAAATTTCAAATGTGAGCTCGTGTTGCCGTTGGGCCTCTGACACTGAGCGTGCACAATGGCCATTGAGCGGAGCGGCAGCAATGAATACTTGAGCGTTTGCTGTGGGAACGAGTGATCTGCCTTTTACACCCAAGTTGGAAACAACTTAATTCTTTTTATAGCCTGTTATAAATTTATTCTAAAGATTCTGTGAAAAAAAGAAAAAAAGAACAGAATGTATTCATATTAAATTCTTAAACGTCTAGAGAAGTCTCTTTACTTACACATTTTAGCAAATGAGCACATACCCCGAATACAAATATTAATATTTCAACAAAAAATTAAAAGATTATACTAAACCTTTGAAGTGTAGTTGAAAGTATTAAAATAGAAAACTGATTATATGTATATATACACACATAACTACCACTCAAAACTTTGTGATCAGTAAGATTTTCTTTTATTTGATTTTAATTTTTATGCTTATCAAGGCTGAATTTATTTGATGAAAAGTACAGATGCCAAAAATACAGTATTGTGAAATATTATTGCAATTCAAAAATAAGTTTTGTAGTGTACTATATTTAAAAAAAAATGTATTTATTTGTCATGCAAAGCAGAATTTTCATACTCCAGTGTTCAGTGTCACATGATCTGTCAGAAATCATTCTAATAAGCTGATTAATCATCAATGTTGGAAACAACGTAATTCTTTTATAGCCTGTTATAAATTTATTCTAAAATAAAAACAAAAAAGAACATAATGTATTCATATTAAATTCTTAAACGTCTAGAGAAGTGTCTTTACTTACACATTTTAGCAAATGAGCACATACCCCGAATACAAATATTAATTAAAAAAAATACATATATATATATTATATTATACTAAACCTGTGAAGTGTAGTTGAAAGTATTAAAATAGAAAACTGATGTTTTAAATTGCAGTAATATTTCACAATTTTTAGAGTTTTTTGATCAAATAAATATAACCTTCATGAGCATAAGAAACTTTTAAAACGTTAAATTTAATTTAAAACGTTTATATATTAAAGAGTGTTTTCACTTCTCAACTCTCCTCCTCTTTGCAATTCTCTCTGTTTTTAGAAGCACAATTTCGATTCCCGAAAGGGAAAGCGCACCGTTCCTGGAAGCACTGCAATACCAGGTCGATGCATGGAGTGGCCGGAGCAAGCCCCGCTTCCACCTCCGTGTCTCAAAAATCCATTTAATATATAGTCCCCGGATAGGGAACGTATCAGATATTAAACTGATAAGAACAGATTTTTCTTTCGAAAAAAGTTTATTGACACGTTCACTCATGTTAACAGACATTTTAAAACAGATTTAAATATTCATGTTTTGTACTGTTTAAAATATGATAAATATGAGTAAAACATTTTAAAATACATTTTAAAAAAAACGGACCATAAAAACTAATAAGTGTCCAAGATGTCACTATTTTAAACTATTTCATTGCTCAGGCCGGGGTGAGTCCCTACCAACATGTCCGTCACCCCGCTCTGCAGGACAAACACTTTGTCCCCCGCTTCCGGTGCCCAGCGGAGGTCCCCTCCCACCGGCCCGCTGGCCCGCTGTTCCCGTAGCCGGGCGGTGGTGAGGGTGCATCTACGGGCAGCCAGGCCGGGTGGCAGCCGGGACCTTCTCCGTGCGACCCCGGCCCCCCTCGTCCGAATGACAGAGCCCGGCACCCCTGCAGCGAAAGTTTTACCAGTTGCTCGCACGCGTGGAGGGGCACCGTAACCTGTTTCCCCACCAGCAGGTTTCTTGTGGTCCAGATGACATCTTTGATCATGTTCAGGGTGAGCCAGAGCGAGGCAAATTTTTGTACAGGTAGGTCCTTCAAGCCCTGGCCCACCCCATAGCTGGCGAGCTTGTAGTCCATCTGGACCACACCTGCTGGCAGGCTCGGGAAATACAGGGGGCCGGTTAAGGCCCACAGGTCCCGCGCAATGCCGCACTCCCAGATCAGATGTCGCACGGTCTCCGGCATGTTGCATCCGGACCGTGGGCAGGTCCTGTCTTTGGCCATTTTCCGGGGAGTGCATTACCGCCCTGACTGGGAGGATCTCATGGGCAACCATCCACGACAGGTCCTTGTGCTTGTTCTGGAGAGCGGGGTGGGCAGCGTTCCTCCAAACTTGTTTGGCCTCACTTAATGTGAGGCCTGGAACTGGACTCACTGGTTCCCGGTCCTGAACAAGGGAAATAATAGATTTATGTTTGGTTAAAATAGTGACATCTTGGTTCTCTAAATTATGTTTCTTTAAAAAACACTTAATAAAATTGTATTCTTTTGGCATGTTAAAAGACACAGGGGTTTTCAAATCAATTTCTAAAATTTTTAACCTTCTCAGGTACGACCCCATCCAGAATCTAACCATAGCTGCTGTTTTATTTTCTCTGGATGGGGTCACTGCATAAGTTATGTGTAAGGCAGTGAATCGGCTAGATAAAAACAGGTGGAGGTCTGGGAGGCCTTTCCCTCCATTTTCTGTTTTCTTCTTCACCATGTTTCTCTTCAGGCGCTCCCACTTGGACCCCCACAGGAAGTAAAACACCGCTCTCTCCACATCTGTAATAAAATGCTTTGGGGGACTAAAAACAGAACACACAAGTAAAAACAGAGGTAAAATCACAGCTTTAAAATTAAGATTTTTCCTTCTATTGTCAGTTGTCTTAGTCCCCAAAACCCCAGTCGTTGCCTAACTTTCCCTATCAAGTCCGTCCAGTTTCCCATTCCTCCACCCTCTCTGTCAAATTTAACCCCTAAAACTTTAAAATCTTTTTCCTTAAAACCACGTCAAGTCCCTCTGTGTTTTTGTCACCCCACGCCCAAAGAGCGGGCCTCGGACTTTGTTCTATTTAGCTTGGCCCGAGGCCCGACCGTACTCAATCAGTCAGATCTAGAGCTCTCCGCAGCGATAAAAAGTCAGTCGATAAAAGGGTCACGTCATCCATATATAAAACACATGTACTCGTCAGTCCACCTGTCCCGGGTATGTCCAGTCCTTTAATCCATTTATCCTTTCTCAAGATCTGTGCCAATGGTTCAATACATACCACATACAGGAGGGGAGATAAAGGACACCCTGACGGACACCGCTGCATATATTCACAGCTTTGGATAGATGCCCATTTACAAGAATTTTGCTAACAACGCCTTTGTACAACAGACCCACCCATGTTAAGAACCTCCCTGGAAAACCCACTTTTTGCAGTACCGAAAGAGGTACTGGTATGAGACCCGATCAAAAGCTTTTTCAAAGTCTAAATTTAGGACTACTAGCCGAGTGTTTCTGTCTCTCGCATAACAGATGGTGTCTCTGATCAGTATTAGGCTGTCTGTGATCTTCCTCCCGGGCACAGCACATGCTTGATCCGGGTGGATTATGTCCTCTAAAACAGTCGACATCCGTGTTGCTAAAATCTTGCTAAAAAGTTTCAAATCAAAATTTAAAAGCGTTATCGGTCTCCAGTGCCTTAAGTCAGTCTTGTCGCCTTTTTTGTGTAGTAGCGAAACTATCCCTAATCTAAAACTGTCTGGAAGTCTGTCAAGAGTCTCTAGTTCGTTAAAAACAGTCAGTAAGTCTGGTGCTAAAATATCCCAAAAACACAAATAAAACTCTAGGGGGAGTCCATCCGCCCCCGGTGACTTTCCCCTTTTAAAACATTTAAGAGCTTTTCCCATTTCTAAAATACTAAAATCTTGGGATAAAAGAACATTGTGACTGTTTATCTTCTTATCTAAAAACTCTAAAACTTCTTTTATGGTGTCTTGTGAAATATCTTTAGCATTGTACAAATCCTGATAAAAACATTCAATTTCCCTTAAAATCTCCTTTGTAGTGTGTACCTCCCCCCTCCCACTTTTAGAGTCGTGATCCCCTCCCTTTGCGTAATTACTTTTTTAAAAAATACCTGGTACACTTTTCCCCTTCTTCAATCTCTTTTTCTTTACTTCTTAACATTACACCTTTGCTTATCGTCTCTGCTCGGGCTGACATTTCTTTCTTCACTTCCTTTATTTCTTTACTAAAATCAAGACCGTTTTTTAAAAGGTTAAAATATCTCTGTAGTCTTTTCTGCAGCCCCAACATGCACCTCCTTTCCTTGTTTTTCCTGTTTTTCCCTACCTTTTTAAAAACTGTGTCGTCCGTTCCTTCACCATTTCCCACCACTGTGTTCGTGAATCGTAAAAGTCTTGGAGGGTCTGCCATTGGCTAAACTGTTCCCTATATTCCCTAACTATCTCTTTGTCCTCTAATAGGGAACAGTTCAGCTTCCACAGCCCTCCCCTACAGTCACACCGCTGGGAAGTGACAGGGTGCATGACAGCATTATGTGATCAGAAAAGAAGAGGGGGTCAATGTAGCATCAGTTGGCGGGCAGTCTCTTGTAAAATATAGTCGATTCGAGAGGCTCTGGTACCATCACCACTGAACCAGGTGAAGCCCTCCTCTCTTTGATGCAGTGTTTTAAAACAGTCGACTAATTTAAAATCCCTCACTATACCCTGCAATAAAACCGATGTCTTGTCCATCTTAAAATCTTCTCCTGCCCTCTTCCTGTCTCTCTCCTGGACCTAAAACACAATTAAAATCCCCTGCTACCACCAGGGAACCCTCCTAACATGGGGCTGCAGGTCTTCTAAAAGTTCATACCGGTCGTTTTTTCCCTGTAAAACCATACACATTAAGAACATTAAAATCGTTGTTTAAAAAGTCAGGTTAGCTAAAATTGCCCGTCCATCTCTCACTATCGTGCTCCCCTTCACCAAGATGTGAGGATTTTTTATTAAAATGGCAACGCCGTCATTCTTGTTGGCATTGGAGCCACTCCATATGGAGGGCCCCAAAGTCCACATCTCTTGCCACTTTTTGTATTGTTTTAAAAAGGGTAGGCAACACTCCTGTAATAAAATAACATCTGACTTAACATTTTTAAAAAAAGCTAAAACACTCTGTGCTCGGGTGGTGGACCTCACACTTCTCACATTAATAGTAGAGAAAGTTAAGGCCATGAGCAGTATGGTATAAAAGACTATGAACATTAAAAAAGACTATATAAAACAATAAATTAAAAGACTACAGAGTGAATTTAAAATTATCCTATTTCAAGTGATACCTGCTCTTCCTTAATCTCCACTGTTTTGGAGACAGGAGAGCAGGTATTAGGAGCCAGCCGAGCTGCAGAGAAATTCTCTTGCAGCTCTTTTGGCGATGATGTTCTAAGCTCCATATGCAAAAACGAAACCTCATTTGGGGGGTTGCGAGGCCACATACGGCTCAGATCTTCTGAAGAAGAACTATCTGGCCGATGCGTTGCTCGCAACTTCTTCTCCTCTGTTAGCCCTAGAGGAGACCCTGCTGGTCTCTTTGCACCTGAGCATTTGGGAGTGAGCACTCAGTTTCACTCCCACTAAGACCACCACCACTCACCTCAGAGACGGTGACTAGGGAGGAAGTCGTTTCCTCCTCTCCTTCCTCTTGATCCTTTCCTTTTTGGGAGGTGACTTCCTCCCCTTGTTGTCCCAACCCACCTGGCTCCGCCCCTGGGGCTGCTTCACTTCCTCCTTGCTGCCCAATCGCTGTGGGTCGGCTGGGGCTTTGGCTTTCCGCCAAAACTCTCAGAGGCTCCACCCTCCTCCTCCATTCCTCCTCCATTTGTGGTACATGTGTGGCAGCCATTTTGTTAACTTTCAGCTTGTTGGCAAAACTTTTTGGGCAATCTCTGTAGAGGTGGTTGTTTTCTCCACACAGATTACACTGTCTGCCATTGGTACATTCTTCAAAACTATGACCAATTTCTCTACACTTTCGGCAAAATATTATTTGGCATGCTTCAGCTAGATGCCCAAGCTTCCCGCATTTCCTGCACAGCTTGGGCATTCCCTGATAATGAATGTAACCACGGTTTTCTCCAAACACAATCATGGAGGGCAGATGTCTCAGGCCCTGGAACCCGTCGAGTCTTCCCATTGTTTAATGGGAATACGCCAAGAACAGTTCCAGATACCATCCTCATCTACCACTTTAACTGGTTGGCCTCGAACCGTGCAATATCTCCCCAACCAGACACATATATCATCTCCACTCACAGTTTCATTAAACATCCTGACAATTATGGTCTTCAATGAATTATCAGAAAGTTTCTCCACTGTGAACATGGAGAACTGGGTTTTACAAGCCTCAAACCTTTGCCAAAAGTGCTTATGACAGAAACATTTCTAAAACTTACATCAAAACCTTTTGTCCTGGGGTAGTGTCATCAAACAGTTTAACTCATTTGGTTGAAAACCAAGCACTTCCTGGATCAGCTTCCTGGAGAAGTCGAGTCTCGACATCACCAGGGGCTTTCCATCCACTACTTTAAAAGAAAACGACGCTGTGGTGCCTCCTCGCATGCCGGCACGGGCAGCCGACATGGTGGAGGCACCAACACCGCGATTAAAACTAGCAACTCTAAAAACTTAAAACCAGATATAAAATACACTTACCTTAAAACCGTATTTCAGTGCCCGTTGGATCGTCGGATTTTCCTTTAAAACCTCTGAAAAGAAGAACACACACAAACAAAAACAAACAAACAAACAAACAAACACTAAAGTGCAAAAAAAAGCAATATATACCTCCTGGGGTTTAAACGGCTTGTGAACTGTAAACTCACAAGCCAAAGAACCTACAAGAGGCGATCGCAGCGCCACCCTTTGACCAGATACTAGATCTTAGCCAAAGGCCGAGAGCGATGCTTTGGTTGCGCTGCAAGAGGGAGAGCGGTGAAGGCACTGCCGGTCGCGCAGCAGCGGTGAGCAGACCAAAGGTCAGCAGCAGGCACGCGACCGAGGCGCTGCACCACGAGCAGCTGGGTCATATGCACACTCTTGAAAATAAAAGGTGCCATAGAAGACACATTTGGCCAAATGGGTATAAGCTTTTGCGTACCTCTTGGGTGTAAAAGGCAGATCACTCGTTACCACAGCAAACGCTCGAGTAAGACGGCACTTCATTGCTGCCGTTCAGCTGTGCAAGCTCAGTGTCGGAGGCCCAACGGCAACACGAGCTCACATTTGAAATTTGCTCATGTACACGGTCGTTCGTTTTGCTCACACGTTGCGTGGTGTTTTGCTACAAGGTTGTAGGCAGTGCACGGTGTATTTTAAGCCCTTTAGTCTGACAAAATGAAAGAAGCCGTTCGCGATGGTGGAGGCCGAAGGTCCACACTCGCGATTAAACGCTCTCGAGTTGAGCAGCTCTCTGGTCGCCTTCGTGTGCATTCAACTCTTTTGGTTTATTTCGAGCTGCTTCGCATCTTGCTCTGCCTGCAGATGGGAAAAGTGCCCTTTAAAAACGTCAAGAAAATGTTTATGTTGCACTGACCGGCGATGAACGCCAGTGCTCACGGGCTGACTGATGCGCTTTGCGAATTAAATAAACAAAACGCTTCGATTAGTTGGTCAATAAATAAATACACACAAACACACACAGGAGTAAAGGAGTGTATTGGTGTTTTAAGTCGAATAATATGGAAAAGTACACCTCAAAAGCATGGAGTACATGCAGGCTTTTGGCACTCACCGTCGATGCAAACCATTGCGCATGGCTGACTGATGACGTTGCTGGTGGAATACACAAACTATTCCATTAGTTGGTAAACGAATAAACAAGAGAACGAACAAAGTTAGGGATGAGCATACACGCATAAAAGGCTGTCGTGGAATACTCTTCCTTATATGGATTGTGAAAGGATTGCCGCTGGCGTTTCATTCTTAAAGGACAACGAGCTCACGGAGTGCTTTTTTCGCCTGTTGACGCTGGAGACAGCGTTTAAATTGCACACAATATCAGCAAATTAAAGGCGTTCTGTTGTCTGCAAGTGTTCCAGCGCTTTATGCCGCATTGCATTCAACGAATGCAGCGTTCATTTAACGAACGAAACCGTGTTAGCGGCGTAAAGGTTCATTTCGTCTGTTTTCGACAACGGCCGGCAACGCACATTATTACCTGCTGCTCGTCGTTATTTACACTTCTAAAGCACTTTGCACCAGGGACCGTTGCTATTTCACAAATACAACGGTATATGCGTTGCCCTGATATAGCATGAAAGGCCGGACCCATTCGCTCATTACAAAGACAAAACAAAAGAAGTATTCTGGTTCATAATGGTTCGTTGAATGTTTTGCAAAACGGATGCTTTCGTTGTATCGAAGACGTTTCGTTTGTCTTGGGAAAAACATATTTCTTAATATATATATATATATATATATATATATATATATGTATGTTATTCCTTTATGTTTTATCTTCTCTTGTTCAACGATTGATCAGGGGAGAGCGCGAACGCAGTCCCCCACTACCAGAAATTATGCAGTCGAGATTCCCACATTTGGGGAATTCGCGAGGGGTCAACAGAGCCGGAGTGCAATGGCCGAGCCTCGCCCTGGGTGAACCACCTTAGTGATCATGGTGTCTCCCCTGCCAGGTAAGTATGAGTACACGGCGTTCGGGCCAGAGGACTCGTTCTCCCGGTTGCCATTCACATCGGCGGTCACACGCCAAACGACCGTCACTGAAGACGGACAAAGGACCAACGACTTCCGGCTCCTCACTGTTCTGTAGCAGATAGAAAGGCACGCAGAAGCAACGTTATAATCGTTCAAGAACGTCTAAGAGTGTTGTTTGCTCGAATAGAAGCAATGCTTTGGTTTAGCTGCTGCTAGAGGAGAGGTTTATTTAACTCGTAAAGCGCATCAGTCAGCCTTGAGCACTGGCTTTCATCGCCAGTCAGTGCAACGTAAACATTTTCTTGACGTTTTAAAGGACACTTTTCCCATCTGCAGGCAGAGCAAGATGCGAAGCAGCTCGAAATAAACCAAAGAGTTGAATGCACACGAATACGAGCAGAGAGCTGTTCAATTCGAGGGCGTTTAACCGTGAGTGTGGACCTTTCGGCCTCCACCATCGCGAACGGCTTCTTTCATTTTGTCAGACTAAAGGGCTTAAAATACACCGTGCACTGCCTACAACTTTGTAGCAAAACACCACGCAACGTGTGAGCAAAACGAACGACCGTGTACATGAGCAAATTTCAAATGTGAGCTCGTGTTGCCGTTGGGCCTCTGACACTGAGCGTGCACAATGGCCATTGAGCGGAGCGGCAGCAATGAATACTTGAGCGTTTGCTGTGGGAACGAGTGATCTGCCTTTTACACCCAAGTTGGAAACAACTTAATTCTTTTTATAGCCTGTTATAAATTTATTCTAAAGATTCTGTGAAAAAAAGAAAAAAAGAACAGAATGTATTCATATTAAATTCTTAAACGTCTAGAGAAGTCTCTTTACTTACACATTTTAGCAAATGAGCACATACCCCGAATACAAATATTAATATTTCAACAAAAAATAAAAAGATTATACTAAACCTTTGAAGTGTAGTTGAAAGTATTAAAATAGAAAACTGATTATATGTATATATACACACATAACTACCACTCAAAACTTTGTGATCAGTAAGATTTTCTTTTATTTGATTTTAATTTTTATGCTTATCAAGGCTGAATTTATTTGATGAAAAGTACAGATGCCAAAAATACAGTATTGTGAAATATTATTGCAATTCAAAAATAAGTTTTGTAGTGTACTATATTTAAAAAAAAAATGTATTTATTTGTCATGCAAAGCAGAATTTTCATACTCCAGTGTTCAGTGTCACATGATCTGTCAGAAATCATTCTAATAAGCTGATTAATCATCAATGTTGGAAACAACGTAATTCTTTTTATAGCCTGTTATAAATTTATTCTAAAACAAAAAAAGAACATAATGTATTCATATTAAATTCTTAAACGTCTAGAGAAGTGTCTTTACTTACACATTTTAGCAAATGAGCACATACCCCGAATACAAATATTAATAAAAAAAAATACATATATATATATATTATACTAATCCTGTGAAGTGTAGTTGAAAGTATTAAAATAGAAAACTGATGTTTTAAATTGCAGTAATATTTCACAATTTTTAGAGTTTTTTGATCAAATAAATATAACCTTCATGAGCATAAGAAACTTTTAAAACGTTAAATTTAATTTAAAACGTTTATATATTAAATTGAGTTTTTACTTCTCAACTCTCCTCCTCTTTGCAATTCTCTCTGTTTTTAGAAGCACAATTTCGATTCCCGAAAGGGAAAGCGCACCGTTCCTGGAAGCACTGCAATACCAGGTCGATGCATGGAGTGGCCGGAGCAAGCCCCGCTTCCACCTCCGTGTCTCAAAAATCCATTTAATATATAGTCCCCGGATAGGGAACGTATCAGATATTAAACTGATAAGAACAGATACTACACTTGATCTTAGCCAAAAGGCCGAGAAGCGATGCTTTGGTTGCGCTGCAAGAGGGAGAGCCGGTGAAGGCACTGCCGGTCGCGGCAGCGGTGAGCAGACCAAAGGTCAGCAGCAGGCACGCACCGAGGCGCTGCACACGAGCAGCTGGGTCATATGCACACTCTTGAAAATAAAAGGTGCCATAGAAGACACATTTGGCCAAATGGGTATAAGCTTTTGCGTACCTCTTGGGTGTAAAAGGCAGATCACTCGTTACCACAGCAAACGCTCGAGCAAGACGGCACTTCATTGCTGCCGTTCAGCTGTGCAAGCTCAGTGTCGGAGGCCCAACGGCAACACGAGCTCACATTTGAAATTTGCTCATGTACACGGTCGTTCGTTTTGCTCACACGTTGCGTGGTGTTTTGCTACAAGGTTGTAGGCAGTGCACGGTGTATTTTAAGCCCTTTAGTCTGACAAAATGAAAGAAGCCGTTCGCGATGGTGGAGGCCGAAAGGTCCACACTCGCGATTAAACGCCTCGAAGTTGAGCAGCTCTCTGGTCGTCTTCGTGTGCATTCAACTCTTTTTGGTTTATTTCGAGCTGCTTCGCATCTTGCTCTGCCTGCAGATGGGAAAAGTGCCCTTTAAAACGTCAAGAAAATGTTTATGTTGCACTGACCGGCGATGAACGCCAGTGCTCACGGGCTGACTGATGCGCTTTGCGAATTAAATAAACAAAACGCTTCGATTAGTTGGTCAATAAATAAATACACACAAACACACACAGGAGTAAAGGAGTGTATTGGTGTTTTAAGTCGAATAATATGGAAAAGTACACCTCAAAAAGCATGGAGTACATGCAGGCTTTTTGGCACTCACCGTCGATGCAAACCATTGCGCATGGCTGACTGATGACGTTGCTGGTGGAATACACAAACTATTCCATTAGTTGGTAAACGAATAAACAAGAGAACGAACAAAGTTAGGGATGAGCATACACGCATAAAAGGCTGTCGTGGAATACTCTTCCTTATATGGATTGTGAAAGGATTGCCGCTGACGTTTCATTCTTAAAGGACAACGAGCTCACGGAGTGCTTTTTCGCCTGTTGACGCTGGAGACAGCGTTTAAATTGCACACAATATCAGCAAATTAAAGGCGTTCTGTTGTCTGCAAGTGTTCCAGCGCTTTATGCCGCATTGCATTCAACGAATGCAGCGTTCATTTAACGAACGAAACCGTGTTAGCGGCGTAAAGGTTCATTTCGTCTGTTTTCGACAACGGCCGGCAACGCACATTATTACCTGCTGCTCGTCGTTATTTACACTTCTAAAGCACTTTGCACCAGGGACCGTTGCTATTTCACAAATACAACGGTATATGCGTTGCCCTGATATAGCATGAAAGGCCGGACCCAATCGCTCATTACAAAGACAAAACAAAAGAAGTATTCTGGTTCATAATGGTTCGTTGAATGTTTTGCAAAACGGATGCTTTCGTTGTATCGAAGACGTTTCGTTTGTCTTGGGAAAAACATATTTCTTAATATATATATATATATATATATATATATATGTATGTTATTCCTTTATGTTTTATCTTCTCTTGTTCAACGATTGATCAGGGAGCGCGAACGCAGTCCCCCACTACCAGAAATTATGCAGTCGAGATTCCCACATTTGGGGAATTCGCGAGGTCAGCAGAGCCGAGTGCAATGGCGAGCCTCGCCCTGGGTGAACCACCTTAGTGATCATGGTGTCTCCCCTGCCAGGTAAGTATGAGTACACGGCGTTCGGGCCAGAGGACTCGTTCTCCCGGTTGCCATTCACATCGGCGGACATACGCCAAACGACCGTCACTGAAGACGGACAAAGGACCAACGACTTCCGCTCCCTCACTGTTCTGTAGCAGATAGAAAGGCACGCAGAAGCAACGTTATAATCGTTCAAGAACGTCTAAGAGTGTTGTTTGCTCGAATAGAAGCAATGCTTTGGTTGCGCTGCTAGAGGGAGAGGTTTATTTAACTCGTAAAGCGCATCAGTCAGCCTTGAGCACTGGCTTTCATCGCCAGTCAGTGCAACGTAAACATTTTCTTGACGTTTTTAAAGGACACTTTTCCCATCTGCAGGCAGAGCAAGATGCGAAGCAGCTCGAAATAAACCAAAGAGTTGAATGCACACGAATACGAAAGCAGAGAGCTGTTCAATTCGAGGCGTTTAACCGCGAGTGTGGACCTTTCGGCCTCCACCATCGCGAACTTCTTTCATTTTGTCAGACTAAAGGGCTTAAAATACACCGTGCACTGCCTACAACTTTGTAGCAAAACACCACGCAACGTGTGAGCAAAACGAACGACCGTGTACATGAGCAAATTTCAAATGTGAGCTCGTGTTGCCGTTGGGCCTCTGACACTGAGCGTGCACAATGGCCATTGAGCGGAGCGGCAGCAATGAATACTTGAGCGTTTGCTGTGGGAACGAGTGATCTGCCTTTTACACCCAAGTTGGAAACAACTTAATTCTTTTTATAGCCTGTTATAAATTTATTCTAAAGATTCTGTGAAAAAAGAAAAAAAGAACAGAATGTATTCATATTAAATTCTTAAACGTCTAGAGAAGTCTCTTTACTTACACATTTTAGCAAATGAGCACATACCCCGAATACAAATATTAATATTTCAACAAAAAATAAAAAGATTATACTAAACCTTTGAAGTGTAGTTGAAAGTATTAAAATAGAAAACTGATTATATGTATATATACACACATAACTACCACTCAAAACTTTGTGATCAGTAAGATTTTCTTTATTTGATTTTAATTTTTATGCTTATCAAGGCTGAATTTATTTGATGAAAAGTACAGATGCCAAAAATACAGTATTGTGAAATATTATTGCAATTCAAAAATAAGTTTTGTAGTGTACTATATTTAAAAAAAAAATGTATTTATTTGTCATGCAAAGCAGAATTTTCATACTCCAGTGTTCAGTGTCACATGATCTGTCAGAAATCATTCTAATAAGCTGATTAATCATCAATGTTGGAAACAACGTAATTCTTTTATAGCCTGTTATAAATTTATTCTACAATAAAAACAAAAAGAACATAATGTATTCATATTAAATTCTTAAACGTCTAGAGAAGTGTCTTCACTTACACATTTTAGCAAATGAGCACATACCCCTCAATACAAATATTAATTAAAAAAATACATATATATATATTATACTAATCCTGTGAAGTGTAGTTGAAAGTATTAAAATAGAAAACTGATGTTTTAAATTGCAGTAATATTTCACAATTTTTAGAGTTTTTTGATCAAATAAATATAACCTTCATGAGCATAAGAAACTTTTAAAACGTTAAATTTAATTTAAAACGTTTATATATTAAAGAGTGTTTTCACTTCTCAACTCTCCTCCTCTTCGCAATTCTCTGTGTTTTAGAAGCACAATTTCGATTCCCGAAGGGAAAGCGCACCGCTCCTGGAAGCACTGCAATACCAGGTCGATGCATGGAGTGGCCGGAGCAAGCCCCCGCTTCCACCTCCGTAGTCTCAAAATCCATTTAATATATAGTCCCCGGACAGGGAACGTTATCAGATATTAAACTGATAAGAACAGATACTACACTTGATCTTAGCCAAAGGCCGAAGCTTATGCTTTGGTTTAGCTGCAAGAGGGAGAGCCGGTGAAGGCACTGCCGGTCGCGGCAGCGTGAGCAGACCAAAGGTCAGCAGCAGGCACGCGACCGAGGCGCTGCACACGAGCAGCTGGGTCATATGCACACTCTTGAAAATAAAAGGTGCCATAGAAGACACATTTGGCCAAATGGGTATAAGCTTTATGTACCTCTTGGGTGTAAAAGGCAGATCACTCGTTACCACAGCAAACGCTCGAGTAAGGCGGCACTTCATTGCTGCCGTTCAGCTGTGCAAGCTCAGTGTCGAGGCCCAACGGCAACACGAGCTCACATTTGAAATTTGCTCATGTACCGCGGTCGTTCGTTTTGCTCACCATCGTTGCGTGGTGTTTTGCTACAAGGTTGTAGGCAGTGCACGGTGTATTTTAAGCCCTTTAGTCTGACAAAATGAAAGAAGCCGTTCGCGATGGTGGAGGCCGAAGGTCCACACTTTCGCGATTAAACGCCTCGAGTTGAGCAGCTCTCTGGTCGTCTTCGTGTGCATTCAACTCTTTTGTTTTATTTCGAGCTGCTTCGCATCTTGCTCTGCCTGCAGATGGGAAAAGTGCCCTTTAAAAACGTCAAGAAAATGTTTATGTTGCACTGACCGGCGATGAACGCCAGTGCTCACGGCTTGACTGATGCGCTTTGCGAATTAAATAAACAAAACGCTTCGATTAGTTGGTCAATAAATAAATACACACAAACACACACAGGAGTAAAGGAGTGTATTGGTGTTTTAAGTCGAATAATATGGAAAAATTACACCTCAAAAGCATGGAGTACATGCAGGCTTTTTGGCACTCACCGTCGATGCAAACCATTGCGCATGGCTGACTGATGACGTTGCTGGTGGAATACACAAACTATTCCATTAGTTGGTAAACGAATAAACAAGAGAACGAACAAAGTTAGGGATGAGCATACACGCATAAAAGGCTGTCGTGGAATACTCTTCCTTATATGGATTGTGAAAGGATTGCGCTGACGTTTCATTCTTAAAGGACAACGAGCTCACGGAGTGCTTTTTCCGTCCTGTTGACGCTGGAGACAGCGTTTAAATTGCACACAATATCAGCAAATTAAAGGCGTTCTGTTGTCTGCAAGTGTTCCAGCGCTTTATGCCGCATTGCATTCAACGAATGAAGCGTTCATTTAACGAACGAAACCGTGTTAGCTGCGTAAAGGTTCATTTCGTCTGTTTTCGACAACGGCCGGCAACGCACATTATTACCTGCTGCTCGTCGTTATTTACACTTCTAAAGCACTTTGCACCAGGGACCGTTGCTATTTCACAAATACAACGGTATATGCGTTGCCCTGATATAGCATGAAAGGCCTGACCCATTCGCTCATTACAAAGACAAAACAAAAGAAGTACTCTGGTTCATAATGGTTCGTTGAATGTTTTGCAAAACGGATGCTTTCGTTGTATCGAAGACGTTTCGTTTGTCTTGGGAAAAACATATTTCTTAATATACATATATATATGTATGTTATTCCTTTATGTTTTATCTTCTCTTGTTCAACGATTGATCAGGGGAGAGCGCGAACGCAGTCCCCCACTACCAGAAATTATGCAGTCGAGATTCCCACATTTGGGGAATTCGCAGGGGTCAGCAGAGCCGGTGCAATGGCGAGCCTCGCCCTGGGTGAACCACCTTAGTGATCATGGTGTCTCCCCTGCCAGGTAAGTATGAGTACACGGCGTTCGGGCCAGAGGACTCGTTCTCCCGTTGCCATTCACATCGGGCGGTCACCGCCAAACGACCGTCACTGAAGACGGACAAAGGACCAACGACTTCCGCTCCCTCACTGTTCTGTAGCAGATAGAAAGGCACGCAGAAGCAACGTTATAATCGTTCAAGAACGTCTAAGAGTGTTGTTTGCTCGAATAGAAGCAATGCTTTGGTTTTAGCTGCTAGAGGGAGAGGTTTATTTAACTCGTAAAGCGCATCAGTCAGCCTTGAGCACTGGCTTTCATCGCCAGTCAGTGCAACGTAAACATTTTCTTGACGTTTTTAAAGGACACTTTTCCCATCTGCAGGCAGAGCAAGATGCGAAGCAGCTCCGAAATAAACCAAAAGAGTTGAATGCACACGAATACGAGCAGAGAGCTGTTCAATTCGAGGCGTTTAACCGTGAGTGTGGACCTTTCGGCCTCCACCATCGCGAACGGCTTCTTTCATTTTGTCAGACTAAAGGGCTTAAAATACACCGTGCACTGCCTACAACTTTGTAGCAAAACATTCGAAACAGTATTTTGCTCCCAGTTTGTTTGTTTCTTATTATTCCGAGGTTGCATCCAGTCAATACCCTGACCTGACGTTGGATCTGTCAGAAGGAGGCGACCCCCAGGTGAACCTGCCATCATTATAGCTAATGCTAATGCTAATGCTAGTTACTACATTAATGCTAAACAGTATTTATGCTAATCTCTTATTTAACTTTTTTGACTAATTAACTACTTCTTTTCTGTCTATGTCAACAGTTTGATGTTATAGCTGCACTCAGTCAACTCAGTCATCCCCAGCTAAACAATTCTTTATTGTATAATATTAGCCTTTTAACTACTATCTAGTTTACCATACACACAAACACATTGTTAAATTCAATTAACAATGACTACAACTAATAATCCAGATCAGCTCAAAACTCAGACCTACACGGCTTCAAACTTTAGCAAATTTAGTACACAACTATATATATATACAAATATATATATATACAGTATATATATATATATATATATATATACATTCATTAATGGAGTTTGGGTTCTTTGCCACCGCCTCCGTGTTGGAGTGCTCACTAGGAGACTGCTGATATTAGATATTAGTTATTAAATCAGGTTTTATATGCCCCTGCTTGTCATTCTGTTTATTCTGCTGTAAAGCTGCTTTGAAACAGTGCTACATTGTTAAAGCGCTATACGAATAAACTTGAACTTGAACTTGAAAGTCCATCACGTACTTTGTTACTGCAACACTTCAATAAACTACTTCTTCATTGCGAGATCTTCTGCAGCATCATACTTTTTTCTTACACTAGCAACCATAAAACACCTATATTTCTGCATTAGAACATCATAGAGACATGATGGTGGGCTTGATTAACTAGCAGTGATTTGGTAAAATATTTTTGTGGTTTTGCCACAGCAAGCACCACTTTCTTCCGAAAATGTACCTATCTAGTTCCTCTTCTTCTTTTTCTGGACCTAAACTTTTGAATATTGGCCATTGGATGCATTCAAAGCCAGGACTTTTATCAAACGTGACATTTGAGGCAGATTGGATGTTTCTAGCATATTTGTCACTTGATGGCCTATTTTAATGTTATGGCCTATTTAAGTGTAGCTGTGTAAAACATGACATTTCATGTAGCCAGCAAGTGGCGCTATGACTGTAGCTTAATATTGTCATGTAGATGTTTTCAGACCATGACCTTTATCAAACCTGTGACGTTATGGGCAATTAAGTTAAGTTATGGACAGTTCGGAAATTGTTTGAGTTACAAACTTCCTCTTACATAGCGAAACATCAAACTTTGTCAGGCCGCCCTCGTCACTTTGCCCTTTATGATAAGTCAAGATCTTCACAATTTCACATCTCATAGGACTTAAAATTAGCCTGACAAAATATTATGTTGATCTCTGCTAGTACCTCATTTCTGCTAGTAGCTCATGTAGCTACTCAATTCTGTGGGGAACAGTATTATTTAAACACTTTTGCATTTCCTCACCAAAAGAAGTAAGAATAATAATGAGCTTTGCTCAAAGATAATAGTTAAAATATTCTCCACCATTCCCTCCGTAGGGGAAACAAATATGACCCTAACAGGGAAATATTTATTATTGATTATGATAGATTCTAAGTATTCAGATGAAATACTTGTTTAGGGAAATACTAAATGATTAAGATTAAGATAATCGACATGATTAGGGACTCCGGATTATGGGCATGAACTACAAATAACATCATGTGTGATATAAACAAGACTTTATTTACAAGACTAAACTAATTCTATCCTAACCTATACACACATACACACACATGCAAACAGTTTAGCATTAGAGAAAGGTGAAACAGAGAGAAGGATAAAATATGAATTCATGGCAGTATTCAGCAGATCAACAGCCTGAACAAACCATCAGTTTCCTATTTGTGTAGCGCCTTTGTAAAAAGAATTAATGATGCTCTATTTATCAATAAGACTAAGTATGATACTTGCATGTCTTGCCCATCAAACGTAAGTGTCCTGATGCAGTTTGTTGAGGCTCCAGTTGATCTTGGCTGAAAGTTGTAGTGATGAGAGAGAGAACCAGTCTGAGGCAGAGGGTCTTTGAGAGATGGAAAGACAAGGCTGCAGCATGGCACAAACTTAGGGGTCCGGTGCAGTCTGCCTCTAGCTCATCATCAAGGGACCCTAAAAGGGCAAAAACCCCAAGGGCACTTGGAAGGGCCCAGTTGACGTGGAGCAAGCAGAGAAAAGGACAGGAAGGGGAGAGCGCAAGAGAGGGAAAAGCTGCTGGTAATCATATTTGACAGCTGTCTGGCTGTCGGTCTAGAAAGCTCTTTACTTCTGGACCGAATGTTATCCAAAGCAAGTAAAGTCTTTTTTCAGGCCTCAATTTCTTCCATCAGAGACATTGTTGCACACTTGTGGGGACAGTAAGGGAAAGAGACTAATGCAAGACCATCAAGGGGAGCTTAAAGGTCTAGTGGTGCAGCTAGGTGTATACTAAACAGCTAGGTTATACCATGTGTGGCTAATTACTGTAGGTAGCTAGTGAAGCATGTAAACTAATATTATCTTAGCTGCTTATGGCAGGGTGCTAAGATTTGTGTAGGTCTCAGTAAGTAAGAAGAGATCTCACTAATGACGTGACACTGGTCTTATCATTAAATCAAGACTCAAACATACTGATGGTTCTTAACAGGCTTGATCTCTGAAGAAGTAAAGAGGAGGAAGAAAGAGGAAGATGAGAGCTTTTCCTATTAAGATTATGCTTACTTGTGTTGCTGAGGATTATAGTTATGCCCTAATAATCGTCTAGATCAATTGTGTAACAGGGCCATACTTTTGGATCAATGGCTAAAAATAAAAGATGGTAGATAAAGAGATAACAATAGCTGACTGCTATTAGTATTGAAATGAATAAAAGAAAAAGTTAGATAAGAGGAATGACCTGAAATTGGGGATAATTAATAGACTAGCATTTAACCATTAGCTAAATGATTGGCATCACTCCATGGTTGGCTACGGCTGCTGCGTGTTTAGCTCCCATGCCTAGACCATAACATGTGTGTGCACTTCCATAAAATGGAGAACTCAATGTGTTATTAAAAATCCCCAATAGCTTTAGAAATTCTTCTCCGCATAAACAGTTAAAATTTAAACTTAGATTTAATTAAATGAATAACTGTTATGGGTTCAGGAAGAGTCAGAGACAGATAGTTGAATTTCACACAAGCAGGTTTACTGAATGAGTCAAAACGGGCAGACAGAAAGAAATCCCAGCATCAAGGCAAACAGGTTCAAACAGAAAAACTTAGATACAAAAACACAGGGATAAACGGATCCAACAGGTTCAGGCAGCTGATAATCAGCGGTGCAGACAATACATCCAACAGATTACTCACTGAGCGAAGACAACTCTCAAATAGAGGTAACAAACTTTCTAGAAAATTCTAACAGGTAATTCTTCCAGGTACAGATCAATATAATCCAACAGACGAAGGTTCAGATTCAGGTTCAAGTTCAGATTCAGGTTACAGCACAAACTGGCACAGAGATATCCGTTACGACATGCACACAACATTAATACCGGACAGGGAATGAAACAAAAGACAGGGTTTAAATAACAGTGCAAATTAACAAACACAAGTGCAAATTAACAAACACAGGTGCATACAATAACATACTGATGGCGGGTGCGGTGCAATGAATGATGGGACATGTAGCTTTAGAAGTCCGGTGACAAAGAACGAGTGACAGGAACAGAAGAACCCAATGCTGAGGACGAAGTACTGATATCTGTGACAGTACCCTCCCCAGCGACGACACGCTGTGGCCTGGGTGCAGGCTGATCAGGATGGAGACGGTGAAATTCCTCCAGGAGAGATGGATCAAGGATATCCGACCGAGGAGTCCAGCATCTCTCCTCAGGACCGTATCCCTCCCAGTCCACGAGGTACTGGAGGCGCCCGGCCAGCCGACGAGACTGCATTATCTTATGGACCCGGTAGATATCGCCATCAGCATCCACAGGCGGTGGAGGAGGAGGCGGAGGGGTGGATGGTGGTGAGCCCTCAGCATCGGATTCTGTGGGGGAAGACAAGACAGGGTTAACAAAGGGTTTCAACAGAGAGACATGAAAGGAAGGTGCCAGGCGGTATGATGACGGAAGTTGCAGCCGGTAAGTCACTGCATTGATTTGTTTCTGAATGGGAAAGGGGCCGATGAATTCGGGACTGAGTTTCTTCGACGGCAGGTGCAGACGAATATTCCTGGTGGATAGCCAAACCAGCTGGCCAGGTTGGAATGTGGGAGTTGGGGCTCTGCGCTGGTCGGCTTGTGATTTCTGTCTGCGCACTGCCGCTTGAAGATGGACATGGGCGGTGTTCCAGACCCTCTCGCTGGTCCGGAACCAGTGGCCAACAGCCGGCACCAAGGATGGTTCTCCATTCCATGGGAACAGAGGTGGCTGGCAACTGCTAATGATGGTGACTGCAGTAAGATCGCAGGTATCTCCCGATTTCCTGAATCTTTCTCTCAGTCTGGCCGTTGGCTTGGGGGTGGTACCTGGAGGTGAGGCTTACCGTGACCCCCAGGAGCTTGAAGAACTCTTTCCAGACATGTGAAATGAACTGGGGGCCACGGGCTGAGACGATGTCCTCCGGGATACCATAATGACGGAAGACTTGTTGAAATAGGGATTCGACAAGGGCCGTGGGTAAGGCTGACAGGGGAATTAATTTACAGGCTTTGGAGAAACGGTCGACTACCACCAGGATACATGTGTGACCATCTAAGGCAGGGAGATCGGACATAAAGTCAACTGCTATGTGAGACCAGGGGCGCTGTGGAACTGGCAAAGGTAGCAATTTACCCTGGGGTAGTCGACTGGGAACTTTTGATGTGGCGCAGACTGAGCAGCTATTCACAAATCGAGAGATATCCTGCTTCATACCGGGCCACCAGTGCCGGGGGGAGATCAGCGAGAGGGTTCGCTGCTGACCTGGGTGTCCCGATCCCGGAATCGAATGAACTGAGTCCATCAGGGAGAGTCGTAGATCTTCTGGCACGAATTGTCTCCCTTCAGGACCTCCCGGCGGAGCAGGATGTTCTCTTAGACTTCTCCGGATGCGCTCGTCGAGCTGCCATCGAATTGGCAAGATTACCACGGCTGGAGGGAGAATTGACTCTGGCGGAGACTGATCCGAGTCAGGGGTGTGTAATCTTGACAGAGCATCGGCTTTGCAATTTCTGGTTCCTGGACGATAGGTCACAGTGAAATAGAAACGGGTAAAAAACAGAGCCCAACGGGCTTGGCGAGGATTCAGTCTCTTAGCTTCCTTTAAGTAGAGGAGATTCTTATGATCTGTATGAACAACAAACGGGTGTTTGGCTCCCTCCAGCCAGTGCCTCCATTCCTCGAGCGCAAGCTGGATGGCTAGTAGCTCCCGGTTGCCGATGTCATAATTCTGCTCCGCCAGGGACAGCTTCTTCGAGAAGTAGGCGCATGGGTGGAGGCGGGGCGGATTCCCCTGCTGCTGTGACAGCACAGCACCAACCCCGGAAGTGGAGGCGTCAACTTCCACAACGAATGGGAGATCAGGGGACGGATGTCGGAGGACAGGCGCTGTACTGAAGGCTTTCTTGAGGTGATCAAAGGCTGCAGCGGCTTCAGAAGTCCACTTGAGACAGGTGGGATGATTCCGGAGAAGAGCAGTGAGAGGGGCACATATTGAACTGTACTGACTGATAAAGCGGCGATATAAATTAGCAAATCCTAGGAACCTTTGCAGACCTTTGATGGTGGTGGGCTGCGGCCATGATCTGACGGCTTCCACCTTGTCCTTCTCCATCCTCACCCCTGAGGAGTTGATGATGTACCCCAGAAACTGGACCTCGGATAGATGGAATTCACACTTCTCTAACTTAAGATACAGCTGATGTTCATGCAGGCGTTGGAGGACGAGCTTGACGTGATGCTGGTGCTCGGCGGGGCTTCTGGAATAGATTAAAATGTCATCAATATAGATTATAACAAACCGATCTAACATGTGTCTGAACACTTCGTTCATCAGGTTCTGGAAGACAGCTGGGGCATTGACCAGCCCGAAGGGCATAACCCGGTATTCGTAGTGCCCCGCCGGAGGAGTAATAAACGCTGTTTTCCACTCGTCCCCCTCTCTGATGCGGACGAGTTTATAGGCGCTCCGGAGGTCCAGCTTCGTGAAGAGGGTTGCTCCTCGGAGTTGCTCGATGGCTGCGGGGTTTAATGGCAAGGGATATTTAAATTTAACAGTTACTTGATTTCGAGCACGATATTTATAACATATACAGTCGGTATATTTATTGCAGCTATCATGTTCCTGTAGCTTAGATTGTAGAGCACTTTGCTAGCAACCGACAGAGGTAACGCTTGACATTAAGGTTTGCTTTGTTTATTAAGAATAATAAAATTGATGACGCAGCCCACCGTCCTTCTTACCAACAAAGAAAAAACTAGATGCAGCAGGGGAAGTTGAAGGTCGAAGGAAACCTTGCTTGAGGGCTTCCTCGATGTACTCACCCATGGCCTGTTGTTCCGGGATCGAGAGTGAATAAATACGTCCTTTGGGCAAAGAGGACCCAGGCAGCAGCTCTATTGCGCAGTCCCATGGCCGATGCGGAGGAAGTTGTGAGGCAAGTTGCTGACTGAAGATGTCCCGGAACGCCCAGTACTCTGGCGGGATCTGGTGCTTCAACAATCCTCCGGGACCGGGCACCGAATCACCTGGACGAGAGAGTTCTGCAGACTGGATGTAAGACTTGACCGGCTTCTTCATCTTCCGACTCTGCGGGCTCTGCAGAACATCTCCCCAGCGGAGGATTTGCCAGATTCCCAGCAGACTTCAGGCCGGTGTACTTTAAGCCAGGGGCATCCCAGGACGAGATCGACGGTAATACCCTCCAGCACCAAGAACGATAATTCCTCCTTCCGGTCCTTGCCCCAGTGCAACGTGATCAGAGGAGAGAAGTCGGATACGTATTCCCGACCTAACGGCTTTCCCAGGATGTTATGGATGGTGAGAGGGTCTTTTATCCGATGACATGACAGATGCAGTTGCTTGAGCAATCGCTGGGACATAAAATTTCCTGCAGCACCAAAGTCGATCAGAGCTTTTACTGGGACAGAAAGATGAGGAGAAGAGACCATTAGTGGAGTCAAAGACAGAGAAGCATTTGAAATAGGAGGCTGAATCACACTCACCGTTGGTCGGGGAGGACGCACCGGGCACTGGGGCAGACGATGACCAGCCGCTTCACAATACAGACAGAGTTGATTGGTGATTCGACGTTGTCTCTCCTCACGAGAAATGTGGAATTGATCGACTTGCATTGGTTCGGGTGCTGGAGGGTTTAACGGAGGCGCAGATGACTGAGCTGGGCGCAGCGGAGATGCGGTGCGAGGAAATGCGGAGGTGAAGACATCCGAAGCGGGGCGCTGACAGGCAGTGATACGCTGAGAGATCCTAATAGATCGTTGAATGAAATTTTCCAGGTCAGCTGTGTCTTCATAGATGACCATCTGCCATTTAACTTCCAGAGAAAGCCCTTGTCGATATGCGGCTAACAGAGCAGGTTTATTCCAGCCGCTTCCGGCTGCCAGAGTCCAAAACCGCACAGCGTACTCCGCTACCGATGATCTTCCTTGCTGGATACGGCATAACTGATCAGCTACAGAGAGAGAAGAGGCAGAATGGTCAAATACCTCCTTTAACCGGGACATGAAATCCTCACAGGTAAGCGACTCGTGCTCTCCAGCATTCCAAACGCCCAGCGCCCATCGTAACGCCGCTCCTGTCATCAGATTAATCATGAATCCAATCTTAACCGACTCTGAAGGGTAAAGGTGTGGTTGCATTTGGAACATCAACTGACATTGTAATATAAACCCACCACAATCCTCCGCTGCCCCAGAGAAACAGTTAGGCATGGCCATGGGACTTCCGGAGGATGCAGTGTTTACCGGCTGAGGCTGAGACTGAAGCGGGCTGATTTGATGAGCGTTTAGGTGCTGTGACAAGGTGTGCAGAAATTCTGTGACGGCTTCTGACGGGGTTGCTGGAACGCCTTCCAGAGACGGGTGCGGGAACATGACGGTAATGCTGGGATAACTAAACTTTTGGGTCCGGTATTCTGTTATGGGTTCAGGAAGAGTCAGAGACAGATAGTTGAATTTCACACAAGCAGGTTTACTTAATGAGTCAAAACAGGCAGACAGAAAGAAATCCCAGCATCAAGGCAAACAGGTTCAAACTGAAAAACTTAGATACAAAAACACAGGGATAAACGGATCCAACAGGTTCAGGCAGCTGAACTATACAATTCAATACAATTCAAGCAAGTTTAGATGCTTTAAATGGTGCTTACACTTTTTTTTGTTTTAACACTTACCATAGACTTAAATGCAAATATAACGTAGATATTTGCTATTTTTACTCATGTATGATTTTGCCTCTCTGTTAGAGAGCAATTTTCATGACTTAAAGGCTTGTCGCTCCTATCCAAGGAGTAAATACACAAATTTACTGTAGATTAAAGCTACTTTAAGCAGCTTTGTGTGTTTCACACACACATTGTGAAGAATAGTGTTAAACACTATTTTTCCTCAGCAAGTGTAACACTGCAATGGTCACCAGTTAGCTAAGCTTGTAGATGCAGCGTCAAAGTTTAGGCCTTTATGATGTAGAAAGAGGAGCATCGCTCAAATCAAAACACTGTACTGAGATTCCTTCATCAGACACAGGTTAAAGAATACCGCAATTGGGAAGCAGAATTAATTCTGGTACAGTTTGCACATGCTGCTTATCTGAAATTGGGATTTCTTCGCCAAATCAGATTAACCTTACACTGATATGCATATGCATTCAAACAAACCGCAAACATAGACATTCACGTGTATAGCACGTTGCATCCTATAGTCCAAATTTATAAAACACACTTGGCTAACAGTAGTTTAAGCTCATAACTTTCGTTTAATCATGCCCGCATTCCAACACCAATAATGTAGCGATTCTGTGGGGAACAGTATTATTTAAACACTTTTGCATTCTCCACCAAAAGAAGTAAGAATTATAATGAGCTTTGCTCAAAGATAATAGTTAAAATATGTATATATTGATGATGATAGATTCTAAGTATTCTAAGCAGAGAAAAGGACAGGAAGGGGAGAGCACCAGAGAGGGAAGAGCACAAAGAAAGGAGTGCAGTGGTCTTTAAACCGTGAAGATGTCACACCGCAAAGATATGAGTGATCCAATCAGAGCTTGTACTTTCCGAGGGAAAGTTATCTCTCTTTGTTTTCCAAAAAGGTATTTTACATAAGGAAGCTGATTGGATGTTCACTGAGAAGCTTTAAAGAGTTTAACAAAACTCATATGAAAAGAGTAACTAAATTATAATGTAAATTAATGTCCAGGGGATCAAAAATGCAACTCATAGATACCAAACATGGTCTACATGTGATTATGGTTAAATCAGTAATTGCAGAACATTCATTTTAACTGGTTTGGATCAAACTACAAGTAAAACATAAACAACAATGACATGTTATATGGGGAAAGGAGAAATAAGCATGTATACATCTCCTTTATACCATTTAAAAAGAAAGTTTCTTCGTTTGTCACAAAGTGAATGAAGGGAGAGAGTGAATCTCCCTACATTCCTTTGGTCTTATTTTGCAGTTGTAGTATGGGTTGCTATGGTCACCAGAGGTCTGTTTCTGCATCTAAGTTTAGGGTAGTTGCAACAGACCCCCAGCGCATAGCTTTAGAGTGGGTGAGGGTATTTAGTTATATTTAAGAAATATAACCAAAATAATGTGTCTGATCTGGGTCATGCACTACACTCATCACAATAGGATGCATGTCATTTCCTGCTGCCAACAGGTGGCGCTATGACTATAAATGAATAATGGCATATCGATGTGTTCAGGACAGGACTGTTATCAAACATGTGAAGTTTGGGGCCATTTGGACATTGTATGCCTAAATAACAACAACTTCCTGTTTCATGTCGAAACATCAAAATTTGGCAGGCCTCCACGGACACGTGCATCAACGGAAAGTTAAACCCTTTGCAATTTAGCATAGCAAAGACCTTAAGATGAGACTGACCAAACATGATGTTGATCTGATGAAAACTCTAGGAGGAGTTTGTCAAAGTACGATACCTGAAAATGACAAAAACTGGCCAAAATTTTGAAGAAAATTCAAAATAGCCGACTTCCTGTTGGGTTTAGGGATTGGTACCCCTGGACCTTTTTTGTATGTCTTGGGATGATACATCAGCCCAGTGAAACTTTTATAGGTAGTGCTATAGAGCCATTTGTCCATGCCTAATGCTGAAACGTATACCACGTGTAATTTTTTGCCACGCTTGAGGCATGACTTTTCAAGCATTTATAGGCCCTCAAAACAGCCGGTGGCCTGCACCTTGGTGCTCGGGCCCTAATAAACAGAGCAGTTAATTGTTAATTCATGTTTTAAAATGTAACAATAAAAAGTACATTAATAAATCACTTTAAGTGCATATTTTTAAATCACTTTTTAAAAAAGCAAATGCTTTTCTCTCTCTTATGTCAACTGCTTTTCTTTGTCGTTTTGTTTATGTTTATTAATAGAGTTAACACTGAAAATGGACTTTACTTGATTGGATGATTCCTGATAAATGTTCCTAAACCACATGAAAGTGGAATAAAATTTGACAAATAAACAAAACAAGCAATTTACATTGAGTAATGCAGTCATTTACAGAAATTTAAAAAGCTTTAAGATTCTTATTGTTTTTGCAAGTTTCAATCTCTCTTTTCATGTTTATTGCTTTAAAATGTATATCACGACCAGTAAGACCAAATATAATATACGGTATTTTACGTGCTACTTTTGTCAAAATAATAAAAAGTTTACAATACAAATTTGGTCCTCAGAAAAACAGTTTTTTAAGTTTCTTTGTCATGTCTATTGTTTTTGTCATATCATGTCTTAAATTCCTGTGTGATATAGCACATCGCCGAATATAATCAATATAATAGCACTGAAGAACGTCACTGCAACAGTCAAAACTAAGACGTATTAACACCCTATATCATAGCTTTGTTAAACATGGGATAACAATAGGCTGTTGGATGACCCTGGGATATTTATATAGTCAGATAATAATCTGTCGTTTGTGCAGCGCTTCATGAAGTCAAACACACCTAATATTGGACGTTTTTTGGGGCGCATCTTTTTCTATATATTTTGCCCTGTCGAGCGGCAGGAGTGATTCTACGTATGCTGGGTGCTTTTCTAGTCAGGGGAATAAATTGTTTCTCCCACGCCGACTCTCTTTGTGGCTTACAGCGATGACGGGGCACCGAATAAGTCTTTACCAAATACAGTAAATCAAACAGTATAGTCTTATTAATATATTATATAGTGTAGAATATTACATATACTATATATGGTATAATAATAACAATAATAACAACAACAATAACAATCATTACTGTAAATCCCAACATTACTGCTAACTAGCGATTTCGCTAGCTAACTAACACTTTGTGTCAGTTTGCCAAATAGCTATCAAAATAATGTTATAATAATAATAATGTTATACGACCCGAAACAACTGTTTAGTCTAACTCGTGATAGGTAATTCCCCGTTACATGTTTTAAAGAGTGTGAAGGTTTGTACACGCCCAAGCTGCACACAAACGATGCATTTTTCCTTTGAGGGTAATAGAGAAGTTGCCACAAGTAATATGGCGGCGCCTTAGACGTACGATCCAGCGCCAATGCGCTAGGCTTGAGTGGGATGGTCAGAATCCCACCAACTACTAAAGAGCATCTGCGCTTTTGGTAAATTTAGCTTTACCCATTAAATGTATAAAGAGATGCAAACTTTATCCACATACCATTATTCACAATACTGTAAACACAAGAGTGCGTTTATCTGTCGATCAGATGCGAGTTAACGTTTTGTTGGCAGCAGCGCATTTATTTCCAAGTGAAGATTGGGGACCTTTATTTTGACAGAGCCTGAAACGTCACATAATGCGGCTCAGCGTCGGCGTTAGAACCATGACAACAACAACGGGTCAAGTGATGTATTTTTGAAGCTGAGATGTCTTGAACTGTGCTGCTTTATCACACATTTCAGGGAAATATCATACTGCTCATATTAAAGGTAGGACATTCACTTTTTTATTTAAACTATCTCAATAAGAGCATTCCACTTGTGTGCGTGTGTTATTTCAGAAGAGCATTAATCCGCACGTAAACTTTGGATTTTTGGACCGGGGTAGCACAGATGGTCACGACACTGGGCTTGCAGGCTGTGCTGGGGCTGTTTAAATTTAGAGGGCACAATAATTATGTATGAAGGCTGTGTTTGTAAGAGAGACAGTGAAGCATTTGATGATAAGTGAACCCGCAGAAATCTCTGTCTGTTCTATGTGGATTAGAACCAGCTCTGGAAAGCAGCTTGTGAAATCTTTGGTCATATGAAAGACATACGGGATTAGTTGTTACAGACCTCGGTGAAGACTCGACGTGTACCTAGTTGAGAGAGTTAAGTTGGTAGCTGTAATTGAAAGCACTGTGTTGCACTCAGGGTGTTAGCAGGGTTTTCCTCTTTGTTGCAACTGAACATGCGTTCATGCATATTTTAAAACTGGAGTGGTTGCTCTTTCTATATTGTATATTTGATAAACTAATATTCAAAATCATTAGCTTCAATAGTTAGTTGCTCTGACATCAGATTGTGCTGCCGTCACGTTCTAGTGCGTTGTTTTCAGAAACAAAGAACAAAAAACAGTTATTTTATTGTTATTTACATTGTTATTTTATTTTAAACAAATTTGAATAAAAAATACTTTAGTATACTCTATATACTATTGTATATAGTAGTAGTACAATAGTATATAGTAGTATATAACTGTAGTACAATACCTAGATGGTATGTTTTAGCTAGTACCTAGATACTAAAAGCTTACTTAGTAAAAGTATACTTTGTTTACTACAGTTTTTGAACGTTTGTTTTAAATGAAATTGGGCCATTTCATTACATTTTTACATTTACATTTAGGCATTTAGCTGACGCTTTTATCCAAAGCGAACATTAGGAGACAATGATTAACAATGGTTAATTTCATGTCAAATTAACAAAAAAAACCGAATTTAATAAAATTCAAAACTTTTGTTTATTTATATTTGACTAGAAGCAAGCCAAACATATATATATATATATATTTACGAATATGAATATTTACTGAGTGATGTAATAGTTTGTAGAGAGATTAAAATTTGGGCATTGTAATGGCCTGAAAAATGACTTGAAAAATATACCAACATCATTATTTTTTCACAGAGATTAGTAGGCCTATTAGTAAAACATGTTGAATTTAGCCATTCTTGTTGCATTATTTGCCAACAGTAGTATTTCATAAATGAGAAGAAAGCACTTTTTGTGTTCTTTTTCCAAAGTTTGCATGCCTATAACTCAAAAATAATTAAATGTATCTTAATATCCTTTTATATTCCTCTTTTTAACTAACTCTTTTTTTGGATTCTACATTTTAAAAACTTTATGTGGTTCAGCCAGAGAGATATGGGGATCTAAATATGGCTTCAGGAAAAAAACTGTTAAAATATACATGTTCTGTGGTTGAAAAATCATTGTCGGTCATTTTGTAAAAATGCAAATTTTTATTTTTATTTACATTTTGCATGCCCTGTGTAAGACAATTTTATAATTCACTTAACAGTCTTCTACCACGAAGTCGAAATGCAGCAGTCTCTGTAGTTTTACGGCCGGGAGAACCAAATAAGCGACACACACACAGAAATACGTCTCGGTTGATTCTCAGTTTAATGTCAGACAAACAGAGGCTTAAATTCATTAGTACGTCCTTGAAAACTGGTAAGAAGTGGTTTACCAAGGCAGTTGTTTTCCAACAGTTATCAGAACAGAAAGTTCAGACATCCAGGCAGTGAAAGTGTGTATAAAGGTCAAATTAAGCAATTGAGAAATGAGAAAACAATTCTCAATCATAAGAGCCATAAAATAATATTTTACACTCTGTATCATTCAGTTCCAGAGATATGGGGATCTAAATGTAGCTCCATGAAACAACTGTAAAAATGTACACATTTTCAGTTGGCAAAAACTTAATGTGGGTTACTTTGTAAAAATCTTGTATTTTTTATTTTAAGGAGGAAGGTTTGATCAACAAATAATGTTAAAACTAGAATTGTATCCTCTTACTTTCTAGCCAAACAACTGCATTGAACATTCTAATTTGTAACAACATCTTGGTACAAAACCTCACTGAAATAGTCAAGTTGAGGCAAGTTAACCTCCTCTCATTTGTTCAAGTATAAAATTTTATATTTCTTCAAGGGCAAAAGACATTATTAGAGTAATTTGAAAGAAAGGATTTCTTAATTTAGTTTTGGTAATTACCAAGAGTTTAAATATAAAATATCATAGCTAAGAATACTCCCTATAAGTGGCTCTAATAAAGTTACCACACTCTAGGCCTAGAGAGTGCAACAATGAGTGCCACAATAAAAGTTTCAAGTGTAAGATGTTTGTGAAGTTAAACTCTAACTAGATAACTAGCATTTTTTAGCGTGAGGCTATGATACTGTTCCCTACTGAAAAACCCCCCAGCTAAAACCAGACAGGGAGACCAGCTAAAACCAGCCAACCAGCTTAGTCTGGTTTTAGCTGTTTTTTTCAAGATCCACCTCGGCCTTTTATAATGGCAGTCTATAGGTCTATAGATTGTGTTGTAACGATCATTGTCTGCATCCACTCGAGTGAAATGTAAACATACTTTAGACCGTTTGCTTCTCTCCGCCATAGTCACTCTATTAAGCGCGAGCTTTCGTGTTGTGTGGCGTGCGCGCGCACTCAGTGCACTCAGGAACAGACAGGGACATTTCGCACATGATGGATAAAAATGCAGGTAAATGTCTAATGTCTAAATAGGCTATTATCGTAAATTAGAAATGGTTGAACAGTTAAAATGCGCAAGATAACGTTTATTTAGCATTAATAAACAGGACATGTATTTTCTTGCGCGCGTGCGCACTCATTGGGATAATTGTAAACGAGCAAACACAGACAAAGACATGCCATCGTGGAAACAAGATAAATAACATAATACTCAAGGGCTATTTAGTTTGTTTAATAAAATAACAAATTGTAATCTGGTGCTATAAAGAAAATCAAATCAAATTTACTTGACCTTCAAGGGGGGCGGGGTGAGCCGTTAGGGGGGCGGGGCGCCCCCCTTATATAATGGTAGGGGAAACACTGCATGTATTTTCTTAATTTCTCCAGTACCGAAAGCAGAACCGATAGCGTCAGAGCTTATCGATACTTCAGGCTTTCATAATTTAGCACCGGGGCTAGTTTAATACCGGGTTTTGGTACCCATCCCTATATCCATCTAGGCCTTTTATACAGTCACGGCCAAAATTGTTGGCACCCTGTAATGACTGACTGTAATGGCAGTGGCAGTCTATGAGATTGTTTGCTCTAAATGGTTGCTGGGGCATGGGTTAATAGCGTCCTTATGATTCTGGGAGACTGATTGGTTGCCTTAGTTAAATAAGCCCACCCACTTGCCTCTATGACAATGATGCAAATATATCTTTCTGGGCCTTTTATAATGGCATATTATAAGTCTATGGTAAATTTTGGGCGGCTCTGATGCCCCTGGGGTACAATTTACACCCCATTGTGAGCTATGTTCTTACAGAGCCTGCCAGCTTCTTCACATGGTAACACATGGTAACCCACATGTTTCTATAAAACTCTTGCTCCGAGCTATGACCCGTCAAAGTTTGTCGCAATGTTAACTCTTACATTGTACGCCCAATCGCTCAGAAAAGATATAGATATATGATCTGTTCTTGTGAACTTTTAAAACGTCATCATTAGCTGACCAAGTACTGTTCCAATTCAAAGTTCACATCTAGCCAAGAACTGTTAAAATCCCCAGATGTGTTCTTGCTCCACCCGTTTTATCGAGGATGCATCTGTTCGTGGCTTGTGTGAACTTGCTACATTACCAAAAATGCATCGCGCAGCAACGGCAGTGGAACATAATACTGCATTATGTTCAAAATATTACTGTTATCGTGTCACAAAGTGTACTTTTAACGTTTTCAGAGACGTGAGCTCCAGGCATTCAGCGGACGCTCAGCGCTCATGTACCCGTACAACACACCTCGGCAAGTCCTGCTGAAAATCACGGTGATGTCTTTGTATTGAGTAAACAGTCCATAGAATTTATTCTGGTTATATCTAACGGGCAATTTTTGGTCTCATAAGTCTATTATTTGTTCCTGAGCAAATCTTTTGACTGAGGCAAAGTTAAATTGTATAACTTTATAATTTTATTTACCTTACTGGTTCGCTGCCTTAAATGTGCTTTTGACTGAATTATTTGCTTATAATATATTTCCTATATATTTATACAGACGATTTATACTTTTTAATAAAATGTTGTGTTTTATTTTTTTTTATTTTATTATAAACAAATACACAGTTAAGATAATCAAAGCACACTCCCTGAATCATATTTTTTTTCAGTGTTGGAAACAGTGTTTTATATATAATACGATTACGTTACTTAGTTTAATTCTAAATCTACATTAGCCTGTACTAGCCTGCAGTTGCGTGACGCATCAAGTACTTTGCTGTTTTATTTGCCATATAACCATTCCTCCTGTCCTCAAGAGTAGGGATGGGTATCGTTAAGGTTTTAACGGTATTACTACTTTTATCGACACCACTTATCGATCCGGTACTTTAACGGTACTCTTATTGGTACTTTTTGTTGTGTTTTTAATAAAAAACAAATACACATGTATTTTCTTAATTTCTCCAGTACCGAAAGCAGAACCGATAGCGTCAGAGCTTATCGATACTTCGGTCTTTCATAATTTAGCACCTGGGCTAGTTTAATACCGGGTTTCGGAACCCATCCCTACTCAAGAGTTCGAACTCCTCAATCTGAACTTGCAAGGATGCATGTCCGTTCTTTGCATTCTTGAAATTGAGAAACGACCATTGTCTTGTGCTATAGCAAATTTCTCTCTACATCTTTCATGGTTTGTAAAACTAACCGTTTCATCAGTTACTGTAGTCCAAGCCTTCAGTTTTTTATTGTTTGCATTGTAATCACTAAATTTGTTCATTTGAATCGATTTGGCAGCATTGTATTTCTCGAATATGCATAAAATTTTTAGTAAAGAGAAACTGTGATTAGCGATTGCCATTTTGATCAAGTCTGTTCAGTGTCTTACTTTTCCCTGTGCAAATTAGAGTGTCTTACTAAAGACGAACATGAGCTTATTTTATGCAACAGTCTTTCTTCACTGACTTTACAGACTTTTAACAGTTCCGTTCCGTGCGACAGAAACACGGTGTTGCGGAGCCTTTACGATTAATTAACCGTGACGATTTAAAGCGCGGTTAATAGTGAAATCGGGTTAATCGTTGCATCCCTACACCGAGGCATTCGGCCCCTCACGGCTGGACATTGCAACAGTTTTTTCCCCCATGCCATCAGGCTGCTAAACTCAAAATAACTCATTACAAATTGCACTACTGCTATTGGACTGTTCTTTTATTATTTATTCTTTAAATATTTGCACTGTCACTTTACAACAATCACTACAGTCACTTTCATATTCAAACTGTATTCAAACTGTGTATTGGTCTGCGTTACTGTCTTGTGCTGTCTGTTTGTACTTTGTGCACTTTATGTATATAGGTTTTTTGTACTGTAGCACCTTGTTCCTGGGAAACATTGTTTTGTTTCACTATGTACTTGTATATGGCTGAAATGACAATAAACTCCACTTTGACTTTGACTTTTTGACTTTGATCAAGGTGACATGTAGAAAGGTGCTAGGTTTACCATCGGGAAGGAGGAAGATGAGGAAACATGGTGGTGGAGTGAGAAAGTACAGGACAACATTCAAAGGAAGAGGCTAGCTAAAAAGTGGGATGTAGAAAGGACTGAAGAAAGTAAACGGGATTACAAGGAATCACAGCAAAGAGGGAAGTTGCAAAGGCCAAACAGAAGGCATATGAGGAGATGTATACCTGGTTAAACACAAGGGAAGGCGAGAAGGACTTGTACAGATTAGCAAGGCAGAGGGATAAAGATGAGAAGGATGTGCAGGCTGATTAAAGATAAATGTGATTAAAGATAGAGATGGAAATGTGCTAACAAGTGAAGAGAGAGTGAAAATGGAAGGAGTACTTTTAAGAGCTGATGAATGAGGAAAATGAGAGAAAAAGAAGGGGGGAAAGGTGAATATTATAGAGCAGGAAGTGGAAAAGATTAGAAAGGATGAAGTGAGGAAAGAAAAATTAAGAGTGGAGAGGCAGTTGGTCCAGATGACATACCCTTGGAGGTGTGGAAGTGTCTAGGAGAGACAGCAGTGGAGTTTCTTTCTAGGTTGTTCAACAGGATTTTAGAGAGTGAGGAGATGCCTGAAGAATGGAGAAGAAGTGTTTTAGTGCCGATTTTCAAGAACAAGGGTGATGTGCAAAGTTGTAGCAACTATAGAGGTATAAAGTTGATAAGCCACACAATGAATGACATTGTCATTCAATGACATGACATGGATGACATGATTTGTAGTGAGAACAAAGAGCAGGTGGAGGAAAACCTGGAAAGGTGGAGGTATGCTTTGAAAAGAAGAGGAATGAGAGTCAGTTGTAGCAAAACAGAATACACATGTATAATCGAGAGGATCGGAAGTAGAACAGTGAGATTACAGGGGGCTGAGGTCAAGAAGATACAGGAGTTTAAGTACTTGGGGGTGAGTGAGACGGGGAATGTGGAAAAGAGGTGACGAGGCGAGTGCAGGCGGGTTGCAGTGGGTGGAGAAAAGTGTCAAAGGAAAGGTGTAGTAGTGGGACCAGCTATGTTGTATGGATTAGAGACTGTAGCAGTGAGGAAAAGACAAAAGGCAGGGATGGAGGTCACAGAGATGAGGATGTTGAGGTTCTCTTTAGGAGTGACGAAGATTAGGAACGAGCACATCAGAGGGACAGCCCATGTTGACTGTTTTGGGGACAAGCTAAGAGAGCTCCGATTGAGATGTTTTGGACATGTACAAAGGTGGGATAGTGGTTATATTGGTAGAAGGATGTTGGAGATGGAGCTACCAGGCAGGAGGGGAAGAGGAAGGCCAAAGAGGAGATATATGGATGTGATAAAAGATGATATGAAGGTAATTGGTTTGAGAGATAAGGATGCCAAGGATAGAGTTAGATGGAAACAGATGATTTGCTGTGGCGACCTCTAAAAAGGAACAGCCGAAAGTAGAAAAATAAGAATTATAATTGGTAAATTAAATAGGATGGATGATGTACTTGCCTGTCGTTCTTGTAACTCTCTGAACAAGTTTGGATAAGTAAGCAAGAGAGATGCTTAGGCAGATTTGCCTCCTGTCGCAATACATGACCTGTACAAGCATTTACAAACTGGCGTACTTAGGTCTGTTTGTTCACCTTTTTCATCACGTTTATAAGCAGTAATGCCATATTTCACTTAGTTTTACTGCCTTTGTTTATTCGTTTTGGCCTTGTTGTCTATTGCTGCCAGATTTCGCATTTCAAATAATACTTCCAACCAGTGGAACTGCAGCATGTCAAGTACCGAAATTTGCAAAATCCTGGTATTGTAACTTTTGAAATCTACTATTTGGGGGCAGCCCTACTTTGTTCTATATTGAAAAACACTACAACAATAAAATAGTACCATGAAACTTACTTATATTATTAACTTTTATTAACAAAACAAATAAGATGAATAACATGTAGCTGCCTTGTAACATAAATAAAACTTAAAGATCTTAAGATTTTTCCCTTATACATACAAATTGTTCGTTTGTGGTTTATTATTATTATTTTTTTAAATACGACATAACAACAATAAAATAGTACGATGACAAGTCCACCTTTATTAAACATTGACCTTTTTAGGGGTGACCCCAAGTCGTCGACGATTCGATCGAAAGAGACTGATTCGATTACCAATCTCGCAGTCGAATCTCCGCAGATGTGTTACGAATTGAGGATCATGCCATTTCGGTTTATGTTATGTTGTACACTTTATGTGTACATTTTACTTTTCCACCAAATTACTCTGCGATCCTGCAAACATTATTACAAAAAATAATCTAAAAAAATATCCATTAGGGAATGTTCTGTGTGAAAGTTATTTTCAGGTTATTTAACAGTAACCACCCAGCATTCAAAGACCATTTTATGGTTTTAAAATAATAACCTACTAATAACCTTAAAGAACTTATTAAAAGTTATTTTTAGGTTATTTATTAAACATCCCTGAACTTGGAATAAAATAAAACCTAAAAAGAACTTGGAACGTTATTTTCTGGTTCCCAAAAAATAACCAAACCAAAAACTAACGTTAGGGAATGTTCTGTGTTTGTGTATTGTGCTGTTTTTTTTATCTTGCAGCCCTGATAGAAACCTAATGGCTATGTAAATGAGGCACTTGTCTGTTTTACAGGATGTCTCTGTTCAAGGCACGTGATTGGTGGGTGTCAGTGGTAGGTGAGGGGGAGGAGTTTGATCAGGGCTGTCTGTGTGTTGGAGATGTGGATAACAGTGGCAGTGAATACGGTGAGTTAAAGTGCACATTACATTCTCTGTGTCAGATGTATTCAGGCCATCACCCTACCAGAGCCCTTTCTGAATCTGAACTTAATTATCTGCACATTTATTGCTATCAGTTATTTTGTTTAATTAACAAGTTGTCACTCTATTAACTTGTTTTGCGTTTACGTACACATAGCCATTTAAATATGGACAATCTGGATAGTGACTTTATTATTATTGTGATAAAAATCCATCCACTAGTTTTCTTTTAATCCTTATAAAACCTCAACTGTCTAATATTATGCTTCCATGGCGTTAATAATGCTTTGTTACGTCACACGGCCCCATACGCCCACTGTGGGACACTGTTGTACAATTATAGTATCCACCCCAAATCAGCTGTATGCAGACTGCCAAGTGGTGTGGTGGTAAGACTTTCGATCTCAGATATAGATGACCACAGTTACACAGTTACGTAGCAGCTGTAGTGACAAGAATGTCTTGTAAACAAACGTGTTTCATATGTTTTGTTGTTGGATGTAAAACTGAAGAGAAAAGTCTTTATTTACTTCTGTCATCTGAAGACGCAGTGTATTGGTAGTAATTTACACATGTGCAGTCTCTGCTCTCTCTTTCCAGTAGGGGGCAGAGATTAGATTTTTTACATACACCCAAAACAAGGCATATAATGAGCTTGAAGATTTTACATTTAGAGCATGATATAATAAATAATCTGTGGTGTATTTTGCTTCACAGACACATTCTGTGGACCCCCAAGACTTGTAATACTTCTTGTAAAAAGGGGCATAATAGGTCACCTTTAAAGTATTAGATGGCCCATATATCTTGGCATTTAAGAACCAATTAGTTTGATAGCATAACATGATGTGATATCAGGAGACATCCTTCCCAACAACATAGAGTTTGTGTAGAAAGTATTGTCTTGTTGTCACAGAAATGTAATCCTGCACTAGATTAAAATATTGATCTTGTGAACTCTATCATTTAATAACATTTAATTAACTGTAATAATGGAAAAGTTATATGTTAAATGTATGTTTAAATTTACATACTTACTGGTATTGCTCTTGGATCATTTAACTTTGTAAATGTAAATGAAAGTCTCTATGCAATCAAAATGGACGTTTTTTTACTTTTAAGTATGAAAGTTAGCCTTAAATTGGAAATTAAGCAGTCTGTTATATTTACATTATAGTACACTGGTTTCCACTATAATTAGAAAAAAAAAACATAACAAACACGAATAATGCAACCATTTTGAAGAAAATCTAGGGATGGGACCACTTTTTCCCTTACCAATCCAATTCCGATACCTGAATTCTAAGTATCAACCAATACCGATCCCAATCCGATACCAGTACAGTTTTTTCCTGATTAATGAAGAATTGCGTGTTTATTTTTATTGCACAGCTCTCACAGCATAACTCTCCAATGCAAAGCGGCACAAAAGTGCTTATGCGCGTCCCCTGCGCAGAATGATGCGCTTAATGCATCCGCTTTGTTACACATATGTGCATCTTGGGCGCAAAAATTATGCGCTTAAATGCACCCGCCTCTTTACAACTGTAAAGCTTCTGAAGTCGCAGAGATATGTTATGTGTTTAACTTATAGTGCATTGTATCTCTCCAGTTTGCTGAACCTTTTAAAAAGAGTTATTGTGAATGACACGTTTTATTTAATTCAATTCAATTCAATTCAATTCAATTCAATTCAATATTTGTATAGCACTTTTTCACAAAGGTCATTGTATCAAAGCAGCTTTACATGTACTGACAGATAGCAGTCAGTGGTCAGGGATTCAAAAAAACTCTTTTAGAGAGAAAAAAACCCCTGACATGACGTGTTATAGTTGCAATCCGTAGCATGTGCAATCCGTAATAAAGGACACAATTTGCCATTGATCGCATCTATAGCTCGCTATGCAGTTTACAGGATACAGAAACAGACATTGTAGGATACAGAAAATCACTTTAGAGAGTGAATAAAAATGTTATATGTTAAGTATAATGTGGTAGATTTGATTTTAATTTAACAGGTGCAGGAGGTTGTCCTGGGTAGTCGTCATTTAGCAGCACCAGGATGGACATCAGGTGGGGCAGTGTTGTGCCAGCTGGAACTCATTCCTCGGGATACCTCGGAGAGAGAGAGAGAGAGAGAGAGAGAGAGAGAGAGAGAGAGAGAGAGAGAGAGAGAGAGAGAGAGAGAGAGAGAGAGAGAGAGAGAGGGGGGGACAAAGCAGAATAGCATTAGCGTAGCAGCCGTTCCTATGTAGATGTAAGCAGTTATATGTGATAACACATGCAGTATGTAGTATGTGTGTGTGCCCGGTTCCAGTTGAGTTAACTATTGCGGCCTTAGAGAGTTGGATCTGAGATTATGTGAATGCGAGGCTAAAGAGATAAGTCTTTAATTTACTTTTAAACAGTTCGAGAGTCCGCTTCCATCCGTACATTTACATTTACATTTAGGCATTTAGCTGACGCTTTTATCCAAAGCGACTTACAATAGTAGGAGACAATGAAGCGATACATCAGAAGCGGCAACAATAGTACTAAGAAGTGCTTTACTAAGTTTACAATGTTTTGCAGTGCAGTCCGTAGTTTAATATAAGATCTAACTAACACATTAGCAACTACTTGGTATTTAGCAAAATACCATCCTTTTTAACAAAACCAGACCATCTAGTGATTATGCAGAATAATGGGAACATTGGAGTAACTTGGAAAGAGCAGCGTCCTGACTGTCACCGAACGCTTTCGAATGCTGAATTGAGATTGACAGATGACGGCGGCAGCAGAGGATTCCGTTTCCATGAACGTCATATTTATATTGTTTTTTTCCTCACATAGAGCTATCGAATGGCTTAAGAAGACTTCAAATATAGTGCAACTAGTGAAACTGATGCGCGTATCTGTTCTATTTAGATAGACGCGTTAAGCAGCGCCCCTTTGTTAAAAGGTGATATTCAAGTCTACTCGGGTTTACTTGGGAACTGTTTAAATCTGCCGCTCTTGCTCTCTCTCTTCCAACCTTCCTCTCTCTCACTCTCTCTCGCTCTCTCTCCTACTCTCTCTCCTTCCCTTATTATGTTTTATATTATCAAGTTTCCCTGGCCAGAAAAATAATGGGGATCATGTCGCTGCTCCTGCTGATCAGATACTACAAAATATGTTTACGTGATGACGAATAATTATACGTATTTCCCTTTGAGCTAAATCAACAACTCCCTAAGGAGAATAGTGTGTTAACAATGTTCAATGTTCTCAACACAACCAAGCCTGTGACATCACACGCGATGGCATTGCAAGATGGTGGCGTCCTTGTTTAAAACATCCCTTTTTCATTACATTATTCATGTTTGTTATATATTATCTCTTATTATAGTGGAAACCAGTGTACTATAATGTAAACATAATAGACTGTTTTATTTATTTATGAATTTATTTATGAACTATGAACTGTTATGGAATGATAAGCTTTGTATGAATTGACACATTATAAAATACATACTGCATTACACCCAACACACACAATAGTGATCTTTGAAAATAGCATTATATGAACAAATCCAAATCAGCAATCTGCAGTGGATTTTAAATGTCCACACACCCCTGTTGAATGTGGAAGTTTTTGTGATGTTATAAAATGAAACCAATATGAATCATATCCAACCCTGTTTCACTTTTATTGTGAAATTGCAAACTATATATTAAAGTGTGGAACAATAGGAAGCATAGGGGAAATAACTAAAAATACTATCTACATTTACATTTTTATTCACTTAGCCGACGCTTTTATCCAAAGCGACTTACAAGTTACCAGTGGCACACTGGGAGCGATTAGGGGTAAGGTGTCTTGCTCAAGGGCACCTCAGTTGTTTCCTGCTGGTACTGGGAATCGAACCAGCAACTATATGGTTGCTAGTCCAACTCTCTAACCACTAGGCTACAACTGCCCTACGCTAGTCCTGCAAAACATTGTAAACTTAGGAAAGTACTTGTTATTACTGTTGTTGCCACTTATGATGTGTTGCTTTATTGTCTCCTAATATTTGTAAGTCGCTTTGGATAAAAGCGTCAGCTAAATGCCCAAATGTAAATGTAAATGCAAATAAAAAATGTACAATAATCTGGTTGGACCTCCATGACATCCAACATGATCCAATAATTTTTATATTAAACTATCATGTTATCTTCTAAAATTATTTGTTTGTGTCTGAATATGAAGTCATATTAATTTGGGATGGCATAATTATGTTATAAATTATGAGTGAAATTTCAATTTCTGTAGCTGATGCTCTATTTATTTCCCTGTCTGATTTAGATAAGGTTGTAGTGGGAAGTTTTATGGGGATGTTACGCATCTTCTTGCCACATCCTGCTAAACCAGATGAATCAACGAATGCTGACAGTCAGCTGCTGGAGGTGCAGCTACCTAACCCAATTATCCAGGTGGAGATAGGCAAATTTGTTTCGTAAGTTATCAACATTTTTTATAATCTCTGCAAATCATTTATGTAATTTTTTGTGTGTAAAATAGGGCTTGTCCTTTAGAATTAGTTGTATGTCATGAGAACATATAATTTCTTTTGACAATTTCTTTCATTAGTTTATGATGTTTTTTTAACCTTATTACTAAAATTTGGGGTATATATATGAATACCTTGATTCTCTAATACATTTTAAAATGCATCTTAATTTAAATACATACAATAAATGGTATACAATAAATAGTCTACCAGAAGGCATTTCAGGGCCATATACTAGAGCTGCACGATTCTGGCTAAATTGAGAATCACGATTTTTGTTTCAAATAGAGATCACGATTCTCCCACGATTCTGAACAGCAACTATAAGTAAATTTACTAAATATTAATTGTTGCAGTATATTTAAAATGTTTCATTCTAATGATTTTTAAATCCGTTTTAATGAATTTTTGTATTACTCACTAATAAACATTTCACTTGATCAATTACTGGATGAATCAGCATTGAATGAATGATTCATTAAAAATAAATTTGTAGACTTATTGTCTCCATCTAGTGGCGAAACAATGTAATCCATAAATGCGTTATTAGAAGCGCCAATTTACATTCAAAATGTGATGTGCTCTGTTTTGATCACATACAGTATACGTTAGTCTTTATATGCGAACTTTTATCCCAGTACTTCTGATCATTTGAATATTTCTAACCAAGATTATAATAATACCTCAATTAGGACTGTTCACACAGAATGTGTTTTTTAAAGGCACTGCATTATTTACCATAGGTTTTTGTAAACACACATACAGTACACACATGTGTTTGTCCGTTGCACTCACGTTTTGGGCGTTAACACTCCGAACTAACCCTTACACAAAAAGAATAATGAAAAAGTTGAGCAGTAAAATGGAAAACAAGTTTTATAGGCTACTGCTTTCTCTGCTTCAGCAGAATCACCAAAGCCAATGAAAAATCATTGACATTTATGAATGAGATCGTATGGGTGTTTGAATCGAGATCGCGATCCTTTAACGATTAATCGTGCAGCTCTACCATATACTGAATCTAAATAAAGAATTGGTGTTTGTGGGCTAACACAAACAAATCCCCACTTCCATAAGATTAGCCTCTAAGACAAGACAGCTGCCAGACAGATCTTGAAGGACAAAAAGAAAGACCTGGTGTACCAGGTCACGAATGAAGGACTTCTCACTGGTAGCAACTTGTTACATATTACCAAACCCTCTCATATGCGGCATTAGCTGGGTCCCTATAACATGTAAGTAACATAATTTGGACCTTTTTTTCAGCATGCTTGAAGAAGAAATAATCTTCCATTTTTTTAAACATGATGCGATTTAATGCAAAAATATTGAGTTGCAATAGGGATAGTAAAAATAAATAATAAAGTGCAATGGATAAAAAAGGCAAGTAACTCATCTGGATGGTGTTATTTAATAATGGTTAGAGTATAGTGTAATGTAGAGTATAGTGTGGGGGGGTAGTTAGGGTCTATCTACATAACTGGCCAATAACCAATCAAGTCACTGAGCTATGAGGGCTTGGGTTGAGCTAAATAAAAAGTGTGACCAATCAAATAATATTAACAGGAAATCAAATAATATTAACAGAATTGCAAAATTAACAAAATTGCTATAGTTTTTAACAGTTCATGTTAAGTTTTGGTATTCGTTTTAGTAGCCTAGGCTAAATAGTTTACCTATTTACATAATGTTCTTGAAAACTGTTATACAGAGCAGCAGCCCCACAGTTAACGTTATCTTGCTAATTTCAGTCTATATAGTCATGGCCAAAATTGTTGGCACCCCTGAAATTTTTCCAGAAAATCAGGTTTTTCTCACAGAAAAGTATTGCATTAACACATGTTTTGCTATACACATGTTTATTGCCTTTGTGTGTATTGGAACAAAACGAAGGAGGAAAAAAGCTAATTTGACATAATGTCACACAAAACTCCAAAAATGGGCTGGACAAAATTATTGGCACCCTTTCAAAATTGTGAATGAATAAGATTGTTTCAAGCATGGGATGCTCCTTTTAACTCACCTGGGGCAAGTAACAGGTGTGGGCAATATAAAAATCACACCTGAAAGCAGATAAAAAAGGAGAGAAGTTGACTTAGTCTTTGCATTGTGTGTCTGTGTGTGTCACACTAAGTATGGACAACAGAAAGAGGAGAATAGGACTTGAGAGCCAAAACTGTGGAAAAATATCAACAATCTCAGGGTTACATGTTCATCTCCAGAAATCTAGATGTTCCTTTGTCCACAGTGCGCAACAGTATCAAGACGTTTGCAACCCATGGCACTGTAGCTAATCTCCCTGGACGTGGATGGAAGAGAAAAATTGATGAAAGGTTGCAACGCAGGATAGTCCGGATGGTGGATGTAGCAAACAAAAACAGACGAGTGTGGATGGTTCTGTATGCTACATTATCACTGACGCTTTAAACAGATAATGTTAAACACCCAGGTGTCTTCCTTATCTGTGCGATTGTGGTATGTTTTGGAAGAAACATTATAGCGGCATTCGTGCTGTTGCCACATTTCAGCTGTTTCTTCATCTCTGCTGTCCTTCACGCCTGTGCAGCAGCTTTCGCTGTGGATATTTGCAAATTCTGTCAGTCAACTTCGTCTTCTTTGTTCCTCATTGGCCATTGTAAAAGTACAGACGTCATCATCCCGATTTAAAATCCTAAATATCAAACATGTTTGATATGACCGGGCGGCCTCAAACTTTCTCAGAGCAGATCTGATCTGTGAACAACTCGCATGACGTGATAATCTGGGCCAAACCTTGATTTTTTCTTTTCTTTTTTCTCTGAGTATTCTCGGAAAGGGGAAAACATGGTAAAATCAGGCCAAGAATCCTGTAGTCAGAGCCCTGCATTATTCTGTGTGGAAAGAGAGTAGTGTGTCATTAATTACATTTAAAATGATTGCCTAAAACCTCATAAATAACATGTAAGAAGATGCAAAAACATTGAAGTTCAAATTATGAGACTTTTCAACAGAACCAACAGCTTTATATGCCATTGCCTTGTGAATATGGTACTGAATTTATCAACATCTTAGCAAGTAAAACATCTGATACTTCGTCTCTTTATGGAGCCACTAACATGATGTTTTTGAAACGAAATTCCCAGATCTCCTCTAAAACGCTTCTTTTAGAGGATGTACATAGTACTAAGCCACTGCCACATTTTCAGGATGTTGTGCTAGAAGAATCTGACAGAAAAAAATATTAATGTACAATAAATCATGTCCTTACAGCTATGTCTTACAAGGTGGCTCGTTTGGCAAAGACTTGCTCTAAAGTTGAGAAAATTTGGAGTAACTCTGTTAATAGTTAATAGTTACAGCACTGAAAGGTCTGCTTGGGTTTTGGCTAAATGGTGTGGTGGTAATTCCAGTACAGTGGGGTTATGGGTTATGGGTATAACACTGTTATGGGTTGAGTAACGAGTCAGAGTCACTTAGATAGAGTTCAAAAAACTGGTTGGTTTACTAAAACAAAAATGCGCTGTCTCATAGACAACGCATGCAGAGCAGAACACAGAGAAATCCAGGTAAAACGGGAATGATGCAAAAGGGGGAAAAAACAGGGTCCATAAACAAAAGGTACAAAGTCTTGCGTATCCAAAAACTTCTTAACAGACAATCTTCAATGACTCTGTGAAACAGGCAAACATCCAGGGAACATACTGGTGCATAGAGATACACATATCCAAAAAACACTTTCCAACAGGTAATCGTCAATGATTCAGGGTACAAATCCAACAGGCAAAAATCCAGGCAAAAAGCTAAAGCACAGAGATACACGTTTCCAAAACACTTGTCAAACAGGTAATTTGCAAGGATACAGGTAACACATCCAACAGGCAAAAATCCGGGTATAAGCAAACATCAGACACAGGAACAAAAACAGGCGTGTAACATACCTCACAACGTTAATACCAGACAAAGAAAAAGACAAAACACAAGCTTTAAATAATAGTCCCAATCAAACAGGTGCAGGTGCAAGATGGCGGTGGGTGCGGTGCAATGGATTCTGGGATATTGAGTTCAAAAGTCCGGTGAATGTGAACGGGTGACAGGAACATTAGAACCCAATGCTGAAGGCGGTGTACTGGCATCCGTGACAGGCACACAGACTGATGCTGCCGCAGAATTTCTTCCTCTGAAGCGTACTGAAGGCAAATGTGTAATTAGTACTTCAACCGTGCAGTTAAGTCACACTAAAGAGGCCATTCCACTATGCACAGTGGTTGAGATTTAGGCCAACATAATTACAATAGCTTGTTTGGTCATTTTGTTATTGTCCATTTTCATTGTTTTTGGCCATTATCTATAAATGTGAACCTTTACAATAGACCGTTTTCATGATATTCTAAAACAACGTTTGTTAGCTGTGAGGATTCCTTGGAACATTTGCTAGCTGTGAGGATTCCTAGGAACTTTCACAGATTCCTGTATACATCCACAAACATAAGGTATCTGGTTGTTTCACAAAATGTACTTTTGCATGTTACCTTCCAAGCACTCCATCTCATACATCTGGCAAACGTAAAATAAGCTGTGATTTATCGAACTCGTGTACTCATGTTTGTCCGGATACAGCTCTATTCATGCAGTGTTATTTATTTGATAACCAATTATGTAGTCTTTAAGGTAACTGGGCAATTCCAGCATTATGGATGGGACATGTGCATTAAAAACGTGAAATATAAATTCTCCGATAATGTATTTATTACCAGTATATTGTGTAGCGTGGCCACATTCATTTTAAAGTTTTCTTTTTGTTCGAGCGCCAGACAGTTTTACTAACTGTCAAAACCATATGTAAATAAAAGGAATAAAAAACTCTGCGAAAATGTTCAATGTCAATTGTTATTCATTCAGTTCATTTGTGCATACAAAATAAATCCTTTCGGCATTCATAGAACATGCACATACAAAAAACTCTTTAGATCACAAAATATATTCAAATAATCAATTAAACCAAAAAAACACAGTTTAGGCTAGAGCCGATAGTTTTGGCGTAAATAAAGGAATGCGAGATCGTCAAAAAGCTTTAAGAGCGTGAGAATAGTAGTAACGCGGTCGGATCTCTTCTAATTTTGAGAGACTCCAAATGAGGGTTTGTGTGCCAGAATAGTTTGGCCAGCAATCGAGTCAAAACGGAATAGAAACAAAAATCCCCAAACCTGTTTGGCGTGCTGATGAACTCTGTATACTCCGTCTCGGTCGCTTCAACTCACTCCTCCTTGTCCGATACATCCAATAGACACCAACACGGTCCTCCCGGGAATGCACTTCGTAAAGATTACAGCTCAAACGACAACGGGTATACTCCCAAGACATCCAATTTAATGCAAGCGCACATGCACAGCAACTCACTTCCACCATTCCCACCTGGCTCTCACTTCCGCGTCTCAACTCCCTTCCTGCTCTCTACCTGTTCTTTTTGTCTCCTTTTCCAGACCACACCCTTTTTTCATCATTATCAATTATGATTTTCGTTAAGATAAATAAATAGGGATTATTTTCCTAACAAATTTGTTTTAAAATTCGTTATGTATTTTATTTATTCGTTAGAAATTGAAAAAAGAAAAAAAAGTGTAAGGATCCATTACAATTAAACCTGTATCTGTTTATATTTTCATAAACCCCTACTGATAGTCCAAATCTGCAGAGCTACAAAGCTCAAACTTTACTGCAAAAGGATAGATTTTCATGTTTCAGTCACGTCTGAGAACACTGACAGACACTGCTAGTGTCCGTGTAATAAACAATGTGTTCGATTTTTAAATGTGTGACACGTTTGTCTGGTGTCTGGTGACATTAGGCAATATGGGATAAAAAAAATTCAACAACACAAATATTTGTCAATTTGTTTTATTTTCAACACTGTTGACTTGTGCTTTCAACCATTATTGGTATTTGCCAAAGAAAATCCTATCAGTGCCTCCCTAATGTGTACTGATTACATGCACACCTTTAAAAATGACTGATTCATCTTGAACATTATTCTATGCTAAGACTGTGTAAGCGTTTGTCTGCATTTCTGTATGTCTGTTGTGTATTTCTGTAGTTGTTCAGAGTTGCTCCATTTGGCAGTGCTTCACCCCAGGAAGCTTTCTGTCTATGCTGTGTCAGGTAGGTTCTTACATATTTAATTCATAATTTGAATAATTTGAATTTAAATTTGAATTTAAATTTCTATTGTTCTTTTTTACAATTTTGCATTGTTGCCTAGTAGCTTTACTGTATCAAACTGTGTCAAATAGATTTTCTGTAAAGACATTAAGTGTGAAGCAAATGTGATGTGTTCTTCAGAATCAAGTGTGAAGCAAATGTGATGTGTTTTTCAGAGGCAAAAATGTACATGTCATTTGTCAGTCTTTTATCTCTTGTCAGGTCGCTTGATCTACACTAAGTCACAGTACACTGGCAGCTACACATTAGGCTGTAAGAGCAAATTTCCTCTAAAAAAAGTTGACATCCTTGTTTCTTTAAGGATGTTAGTCCCCACTGATCTACCATCACCCAGCACCCTTGTTTCCGTTGGTTGAGTTTCTGATTAAGTGTGTGGTCCACTTACAGTGCTGTGGGTTAGACTTCCTTCACCGTGCATGCCTTGGCCATCGTGCAGGTCCATTGGGCTAAGACACCTAAGGATCCTCATGCGGGTAGTACTGAACCAGGTCTGATGCAGAAACCTTGCCTATAGAGGACAAATGTTACAGCACAAGCCCTGGACTGGACAACGTCCACACTTGTGATCCAGGAGTGTCAGCTGTGCCTCAACCTTATAGAGATCTAAAAGTTCTTAAATCAGAATATATTTCCTTGATAAGCAAAATGACATTAGATGTTAAGTCTTGTTTTTTTTTTAAATACAGCTTTCTGTATGTTTATGTTACTTTAAATTACTGTTCTGTGGCATGTGTTTACCCAGTCAACATACACTTGCATCACTGTTCCTATTTTGCTGGGTTAGACCCTACTCTGCAAGAGATAATTCAGTTCTTTCAAAAGGCCTGAAGTAAAATCATTCCCAGTCCCTCCAGTGCAAACAAAAAAAGTGGGCAGCTGTGACAAATAGCTTGAGACATACAAAAGTGTTTCTCTGGTGTGAAAGTTCCTCATGACAGCATGTCTTGCAAACAAGCGTACATAGTCTGCTCCACTAATGGCTACAGACTTGAATCCCAGGTGGAAATAGCACTACAGCACACAGTGCTTTGTAATCATGCCATGGTGTTGCCACACTTTTATGTCTTAGTCAGACCTGACATTTTTACAGGCTGGGGACCCCCTGGATCAGGTCTTGAGGCATGTTGTTTTCACACCGGATGCATGAGTTGGGCATGTGGGGTAGTGACATGCAAATTCACACATTAGTAACAAAGACATTCCCTCATATCTAATATCTATAGATAGATAGATAGATAGATAGATAGATAGATAGATAGATAGATAGATAGATAGATAGATAGATAGATAGATAGATAGATAGATAGATAGATAGATATGCTGCTTTTCAACAATCCAAAATTGTAAAGACCTCTATAGAAACCTTATATTATATTTACTGAAGGCATGTTTACCTTTTTATTAGGCACTTCTGGCAATGTTGAACATGGTGACCAGTATCAACTGCGTTCGGTTTATGAACACAGTCTACAGAGAACAGCTTGCAACATGACATATGGCCCATTTGGGGGAGTTACAGGTAATTTTTTCTTTATGGTATGCCAAATATAAACATCACACACTTTTGCTGGCATGCTGTCTCTACCAACTTTCATTCATATATATGATAATTTGTTGATCTTGATTTTAATAGTTTTAACTTTTAAGTTCTCACTGACTCTCTGCTCATTTGTTTGGTTTTTTAAATCTTTTTTGTTTGATTAAAGAAAGTACATTTAAACATTTTAGGTGTAATTTTTTTTGGGCAGTTTGGTTTTAACCCAGATAAGGGATGAACAGTCTTTGTGTTGTTTTTTCTGGAATCATCTGTCTTAGATATGTTGACAACAGTCCATTCTTAGCCCATTTTTGACTGCAATGTAAAAAATACATTGTTTTCTGAAAACAGGAGTTAATTCATTTACAGTATAAAATAACTAAAGTCAAAAAATCTGATGTGTATAGTTAATTAGTTTTACCGTGTCACAGCTGAATAAACATGATAACACTACAAGCCAGAAAACATTAGCACAAATGCATTACAAGTATATAAATCATTTTCGATTAACAATACTGATAAATGTAACTATTTTGGAAGTGTTACTCATGTGATTTTTTTTTTAAATGGTAAGAGCCATAGTTACATGAGTCACTCATGCTTATATGTCCTAACTGTACAGCAAACATGAGCCTTGATAATAAAGACATTATTAATTATTAATCATTTAATCATCATTATTAATCTCATCTGATGTGCAGGTCATCATTTCATCTGTATTCTGTCGATGGATGGCATGCTGATGTTTTTTGAGCAGGAGAGTTATGCTTTTGGTCGCTTTCTGCCAGGCTTTTTGTTGCCTTGTCCTCTGAGCTACTGCAGCCGCACAGACTCCTTCATCACTGTGTCTTCCATACGACAAGTGGAGTGCTACAGGTGAGACCAACTTATGTCCTGGTATAATACAAAATATATCTACATCAGACACCACAATTTTAATGATGAGACTTGACATAATTCCTTGTGAAATATGTAAAAATTGGGAAGTGTTTTTATAAATTTACATTTATGTAGAAAGAATTTTCCAGAAATAATAATTATTTTTTATTAATCCTAAATCATTAAAAATCATTAGCATTTAAAAACATACCAAACAACACGTTTCTTTGCTAATTCAGGAAAACTTAGGAAATAACCAGTAATGCAAGTCTTCCCAAAAGGCATGGGAAAATTTACATTAAAAAAAAGGTGTTTTGTTCTTTTTTACCTAATCAGGCAGTGGTCTCATGGAGAGTATACGCTGGTTTAAGGGCGCATGGATTTAAGGGTGACCTGTTATGCTAAACTCACTTTTACAATGTGTTTGAACAGTTGTGTGGCCACAGTGTGTGAAAACAACCAGCCTATAATGGTGAAAATCCACCCACTCGTTTTTTTTATAATCCCTATAAATCATAATCAGTCTCTCTGAACACGTGATTCCAGTTGTTTTTACGTTGACCTCATCATAAGGAGAAAACCCTGCCCATTTGTGACGATCTCTGTCCTATTAGCATAGACACAGTCCTGACAGAGAAGCCCCAAGTCTGCCATTACTGTTTACTAGCTGTAGGCTGCTGGATATATACAATGTCTGCGCCAAAGAGGCATTTCAAGTGTTGTGTTTTGCATTGCACCAACGGACATAGGAGACTCCATATATTCCCCCTGTCTGAGCCACTGAGGACATCGTTTTGATCATGTAGACATTAGTGTTTATATCCAAACTTTTATCCCAGTACTTCTTTGATCAGTTGAATATTTTTAACCAGGGTCATAATAAGACCTTCATTGAGACTGTTTACAATGCGTTTTTCCAAGGCACTGCATTATTTTCCATAGTTTTTTTGTAAACACACATACAGTACACGCATGTGTTTGTCGGTTATGTGCGTTTTGGGCATGAACGCTCTGTCTTTACACTCTGTTTATTTATTAACCATTCCGAGCTCTGAGTTTTTAGCATGACCGCATGCCCGCATGAGTCTCGAGACTCTTGCGCTCTGCGCTGCGCCTTTGAAACCATTCAGAGCACGAACTAACCTTTACACAATAAAACAATGAAAAAGTAGTGCAGTAAAATAGAAAACAAGTTTTATAGGCTACTGCTTTCTCTGCTTCGGCGGAAGCACCAACGCAGATTTCAACGTTATGATTTTAGTCAGAGGTTTAATAGACACAGGAAAATCGTTAATATTTATGAATGAGATCGTATGGGTGTTTGAATCAAGATCGTGATCTCTTAATGATTAATTGTGCAGCTCTAATATCGACTATGCATTCCGTTATTCTGGTGAACTGCTGTGTTTCGTGAGGCCTCAAAAAATATAGAGTTGATTATCATCAGCATAACAAAATTACAAAACGTAACGTAAAAGTAACTTAATTATAACTTAATTAAAAAGTAACCTAATTATAGCTCCTAGGGGTAGCATGTACAGGGTAAAAAAATAATATGTAAATATTTTCAGCAAAGAAAAACTGTGACAAGTTGTTCAGCGTCTTACCTTTTAGACCGTATTACTAAAGATACCTATGATCTTATTTTATGAGAGATTTATCTTCATTGCTGGAGTTACAAATAAGATGAGAAAGATTTATCTTACTTGTTACTTTTTCTAAGGGTTTTTTTTGTATGTCACACCATAGGATATAGACATTTGCCAGCTACCCAACTGTAGAGGACCACAGTAGTCATGGGAAAAGTGATAAAGCATTAAATTACATTAAGGCATTTAGCTGATGCATTTATCCAAAGCGACTTATAAATAGGAGACAATAAAGCGATACATTTTAAAAGGCAATAATTCAACAATGAAGTGTACCTGTACAGGAGAAGGGAAAAAGTGGTTAGGGTGTCAAGTATTCGTGGAAGAGGTAACAACAAAGATACAAATAATTCATTATTTAATATTTAATAGGCAATAAAAAGTGTGATGATAAAAACTATTTATTAATCCATTATTATTAATCAATCAACAAATAGTTCAAACTAAAAAGGATTTAGCAAAAAAACAACCTAAAACACTCAATAAGTACATCATTTAAAATTTTAAAATATATTTGAAAATGCGATAAAAAAAAAATTGGATTTACAAATTGAACTACGAATACAGATTTTAATCAAACATTTAAAAGGGCGTTTACATTTACCATTTCCATTTTTATTTCCCTGCTGCATTTTTTCCTTATTTGCTATTAGATTAGCGTTACGTCCTTGTGTGGGTGTGCTTGTTTTCCTTCTCTAGTCTTTCCGTGGTCTGCCTCCATTGGTCGACACAGATGCCAGTCCGCCAGGTTCTTAAGTGACGTCACCTCCGCCCCGGCCAATTGCGCCCTGCCAGTACTTTTAATAGAAGACTCCGAAGAAGGGCGCATTAGTTCTTGACTGACTTTTGGTTATTCCGGTCTGAGAATTATTATTATTACCAAGTGCCTACTCACCCTTTTGTTTATTTTGTGTTGATACTGTGTGTACATTTTGTGTTGCTCTGTTATACTTACCCTGCCCATTCTGTCACCAACGTTCTTCTCCCTCCCGTTGCCCCTGTTCGTGTTGTTCCGTTATATGTGGGTGACTCATCTCTCTGGCCGTTTCTCGATATACGTTCTTGTCTGAACTTGTGAAACGTCGTCATTAGCTGACCAAGTACTGTTCCAATTCAAAGTTCACATCTAGTCAAGAATGGATGTGTTCACAGTCTCACTTCGGCAAGTCCTGCTGAAAATCATCACTGGTTGTGATGTCTCTGTATTGAGTGAACAGTAGATTTAATTCATTTCAGGTATATCTAACAGCCAATCTTTTGACTGAGGGTGAATTGTATCCACCTTTTTTTTTGGCGTAAATATGGGCGCCGCCATCTTGAGCTGTTTTTGTTAAGACTTCCCGTGATCCTCTAAAGCTATGGCAGCTGAGTGAGACGAGTGTGCAGTTTTGACTGGCTAGTTAATTTTTATTATGAAATTTTATTATGTACAAGCTTAATGTGTTTAGTTAGAGGTTGCCATAATAGATACAACGCCTGTATGTTTGTTTATTCCACTTTGTTGACGGAAAACTGACAGAAGATCATCTTTTCACTGAAAAGTGGTTAGGCTATTATGCTTAAGTAAAATACAAAATAAATAAATATATCGTCATATGATATATCAGGCCACTTCTTCATTTCATCCTCACATTGTGTTATACATCGCGGGTGTGGAAAATATAAATTTGGAGAATACAGGTGCAAAAATGTCACGTGCGCTCGTGCGCCCTCTGCAATTTGAGTGTGCAGCTGATGGGTGTAACTGCGCTAGATAAATTTAAAAGCTTACAGAGAATAGATTATTCAGAGTATCATTCACAATTTTGAATCAAGACATTCAGTTTTATCTTTATGGCATTTAGATCAGGGTTCCCCCCTTTTTCCCTAAATTAATTTCATTCAAAGAAATCATTTCAGAAATCAAAGAGTCATTTTTATATAAATTTTACCTTTGTTCCTGTACTACTAAGTAACATCAAATGTCTAGTTTAAAAAAAAGACCAGAATTATGAATATCGACCATAGGATTTAAGAGCTGCAGAAATGTTTATTTGTGTACCTCGTTTTCATAAAATGCTCAAAAATATGTGCTCTAGTTAAGTGGTATAGTATGACAAATGTGTGTTATTTATCGTTCTTCCACCTTTTGCAAGTTCATCGATCAGCCAAACCCACCCTACTTTCTAACCTTAAAGGGATAATTCTGTATATTAAACTTTTTAATGAACACACTTTTATTTAAAAAAGTTAAATAGTTTAAATAAAAAAAGATGAAAAAAGCAACAACACTTAATAAGTACATAATATTAAAGTGCATTATTGAATTCCTAAATTAATAGTGCAATTTCCAAATGTATTTTAATATGTGATTTTAAAAAGAGAAATAAATAATGGCATTTACAAATAGATTTAGAATACAGTGTCATTTAAATGGGCTTTTCTGTTTACCATTTTAATTTCCCCGCCACATTTCCTTTTTGCTATTAGATTAGCTTTTTGTTTTAGCTTCTCTATTTATGATTTCCCTGACTTTTCCCCTGAAATGTTAAATAGAAAGGTTAAAACGAAAAGATACTCTAATAGCAAAAAGTAAAAGGCAACGTTTGCCCCGCTTCCGGGGTTTCCAGACTGGTCCTCTGTTCTGGAACTATAGATGAGCAGCGCTGCTTATAAAAGTTTAAATTCTTTTAACTTGACACAGCGTCTTAAAAACGCAGCACTCATGTGAGAGACGCTGCAAAAGACGCGAGTACAACAGTCAAACACGTCCGTCTGACATGTGTTTACATAGAAAAACAATGGAAAAGTAGAGCCTGTGAATGGCCCATTGATTGTTATTCCAAGCATCTGACAACATGAAGACAAAGCTACAGAGATCTACAGAGAACTTTTTGATTGAAAAATTATTATTTTTTGGTTAATCACAGCTCCAAAATTACCATTATTAGGCTTTAATTTGGTTTTGTGGCTTGCCAATCAACCCCACTCTCAGCCCACTTTATACATTAATTCACCTAGAAGTCTTTTTAGAAAACATTTGTACCTTATGTGAATTATTAAAAAAAATCTAAAATATTTATATATTAAAAATATTGGTTTGCAGAATAGAATAGCTCCTGGCGCGACACGTGCATCAGCTACAATTAGAATCCAGCTAAACAACACAAATAAATAAATAACAAAATAAAACAAAAAATATTAATATTTTTTGTTGCGATCTGATGTGGATTTTAGTCCTAACAATGTTTAAATATATTATATTTAGCATTTAATAGAAAGCTAATCGCTTTACCCACTTATCATACCTTAAACATCATTACAGATATGAAAATCGCACCAAACGCATAAAAATCATAAACAGACCATATTCTTAATTAATCTTGTGTTTACGTCCTTCTCGCATCTGGCAAGGCATCTGAAAAACTCCAGTAAAATCCTGCAAAAATGCAGCGGTTTAATAAAGAATGTGTCTCTTTCCTTTCTATGACTTGCAAGAAAATGTTGGAGAGAAGTCCCCTAATGTACCCAGAAGCATATGAGCTGTCTTGGCCCTGTGACAATGGTCACCGTTTGCTGGATGGTTTACCGCACCTCAGTGTGATGGGTTGGTTACACAGAACAAAACGTTTTCAGTGCACATCCACACGAACCATAAGTAAGAATTCTGAAATTTTTCTTACACTTCTAGGCTGGACAAATTTCTTGAAAATCTTAAAGAGAAGACTCTGGTAGCACTGTGTTTAGTATAGGATAAAATGTCTGGACACTCATTAGGTAAAGACATGCCAAGAGATATATGCAATACTTGAAAGATGAAAAGAAAAAAAAAAGAGTTCAAACTGTCAATGAGAGAAAAAGAAAAGACCTGCATCAAGATTGCAAACATCAACACAAAATGACAGAAAGTATTGCACAGCATTGAATCCACGCAAAAAGAGGCAGATGAAATGGCAGTCAGGGCAGAGAAAAAACTGAGCAAAAAATTATTTGTCAAAAGTAAATTAAATATGTTTTTAGACTCATTGTAATGGCTATTTTTTTGGAGAGAAGGAAAGCTTAAATAAGAAAGGCCCAGACATTGCTGATTTATACTAAAATGTTTAATATCAGAAGCTATGTGTGTGTGGTGTTTTCCTTTTCTTTTCAGTCAAGATATGTTCATAAACTGTAAAAATTTTTTAAAGACTAGACAAAGTAATATATTACTTTAGATTATGAATCTGTGATCCTTGTCTTTCATTTCCATAATATTTCTACTTTAAATGCACTGTTATTTTGGATAAAAATGTCTTGCAAATGCATAATAGTAATGCAAAGTCACCGGCTCATTGAACCGGTTCATAAAGCTGGTTTATCGGTTCCTGACATCATCAAGTAATGCTATGCATTATTTTTGTAACAATTCTTTAACAATTAACAATGCGCTGGTCTTATAAACTCTTTCATTTGAAACAACTTTTTTGAACAACTTAAAATATGATCTGAATGCACAATAAACCATGCTAAAATTCACACGTTTTAATTAAAATCAAGGCTTTTTTATGAAACAATTTATTAGCATATCTCCAGGAGCATTTTTTTGTTATTAAGAAACTACGCATCAGGCTCATTCAAGTCATCAGCGATACGCACGTAGTGTCAGCAACTTGCTTGTCAGAATCCTTAGCAATCTTAGATAACCTGTCATACCGGCTCTTGCCGTTCTTTTTGAGTCAGACGTGCACCGGGCACCCTAAGCTTTTAGTAAGTATTTTTCCTCAATTGCTAGTGTAGCCTTAAAATTCTGTTATGCGTTGCTACAAAACCTTGAGTGGCTGTGTCACCTTAAAATAATTAGCAGCCAAAACAGTCCCTTAAAGGGATATTTCACATAAAAATGATTTTTTTTTGTGTGTCTCTATAACGCATGATGGCTTTCTTTGATCTATATAACCAAATCACTGATTTTTAAAGGGTTGTTTTTGAACACACACAAAGCATTTAACAATAACTCTATGCAACTCTTGCAGGTATTTCAGTTGTTCTGAAGCCATTGTGGATTTGACAAAAGGGTTTGTTGTTTTCTGTTTGAAAACCTCCTCAGGTGTTTAACAAATGAGCAAGACATGGTTTAAAACTTTAACTTGTATAAAATCCTTCGTCTGTGATTCATTTTGTTTACCATGATGGATTTGCCACTTTAATTAAACAGCAATAATGTTCAGGTTGTCATTCATAAAGAAAATAAATTAGGGATGCACAATATTATCAGCATGTCAATATTATCTGCAGATGATGGCTTATAAATTAATTATCGGTATCAGCCTGATACGGATGATAATTGCTGATTCCTATTTGCAGCAACTGCAAGGCATCAGTCTTACGAGGAGGAGCCAATACACACTCCTTCAAAACCACAAATGTAATAGATCATCTAAAAAATCACCATGTTAAAGGCATGTTATCCATTGCCATGTTAAAGGCATGTTATTTACAGCCGGCGTGCTTTCAGTGTTGAATGTTCTGTTGCTGTAGACTGTTTAAAGGGGTCATATGATGCGATTTCTTGTTTTCTTTTGTGTGTTATGTAGCTGTTGCTGCATGTACAGTTAGGTCCATATATATTTGGACACAGGCACAATTTTCATACTTTTGGCTCTGTATGCCACCAGAATAAAATTAAAACAAAACAATCCAAATAAATTTGAAGTGCAGACTTTCAGCTTTAATTCAAGGGGTTGAACATAAATATCAAGTACACATTTTAGAAACTGATACCATTTTGATACACAGTCCCCCCTTTTCAGGGGCTCAAATGTAATTGGTCAAATGAATATAATCATAAATTAAATGTTCATTTTTAATACTTTGTTGAGAATCCTTTACTGGAAATGACTGCCTGAAGTCTGGAACCCATGGACATTACCAAAGACTGGGTTTACTCCTTTCTGATGCTTTGCCAGGCTCTAACTGCAGCTGTCTTTAGTTGTTCCTTGTTTGTGGGTCTTTCTGCCTTTAGTTTTGCCTTCAGCAAATGAAATGCATGCTCAATTGGGTTAAGATCAGGTGATTGACTCTGCCATTGCAGAATATTCCACTTCTTTTCCTTCAAAAACTCCTGGGTTGCTTATGCAGTGAGTTTTGGATCATTGTCTATCTGTACGGTGAAGCACCGTCTAATCAAGTTTGCTGCATTTTGCTGAATCTGGGCTGACAGTATATCTCTAAACACTGCAGAATTCATCCGGCTGCTTCTGTCTTCTGCCACATCATCAATAAACACCGGTGACCCAGTGCCACTGGAAGCTATGCATGCCCATGCCATCACAGATGATTTACAGATGAAAGGGGTTTTTTTTTTACCATAGAGAGGATCCTGCGATCATCCACCACTGTTGTCTTCCATGGACGTCCAGGTCTTTTTATGTTGCTGAGGTCACCAGTGCGTTCTTATTTGCTCAGAATGTACCAAATTGTTGATTTGGCCACTCCTAATGTTGCTGCTATGTCTTTGATAGATTTGTTTTGTTTCTGAAGCCTTACAATGGGCCGTTTCACTTGTATAGACAGCTCCTTTGAACGCGTGATGTAGGTTCACAGCAACAGATTCCAAATGCAACTACCACATTTAGAATCAACTCCAGACCTTTTACCTGCTTAATTGATGAAGAAATAATGAAGGAATAGCCCACACCTAGCTATGAAACAGATTTTGATTCAATTGTCCAATTACTTTTGCTCCCTTGAAAAAGGGGGGTTGGCTACTCTTAAGAGCTGTAATTACCAAACCCTATCGCCAATTTGGATGTACATACCCTCAAATTAAACCTTAGAATGTGCACTTTTTGACCATATCCATTATATAACTATAGCTTAAATATGTTTAGGTAAATACCTGAAAAAGAAAATTGTGCCTTTGTCTAAATATACATGGACCTAACTGTATAAGATCTGCTGAGTTACAAAGCTCAAAGTCTTGATCTCAAAGAGATATTCTTTGTAAACGTTAAGGCTCAGCTACGCCTTCCTAAAATGGCTCAGTTACGCCTTCCTAAAACGGCTCAGTTAAACATGCCACCTCCACATGTCTACGTAGAAACAAAGTTTCCTAACTGCCCAAATGTATGTGGAGAGAAAGAAGGCATACATTTTATTCTCGCTGTTATATTGTAGACGCATAACATTGCCATCACATGCTCATGACATTTGGGCCAATCACAGTGCACTAGATCACTAGCCGATCCGAGCACACCACACTTTTCAGAACGATGAGCTTTTTTAAATTTTTTAATTTTTTAATTATTATTAGAAGTGCAAAACATACAACATACGGTGAACACAAAACACAAAAACAACAATAGTAACAGCAATTAAAATAAGCAGAAATGACAAACGGATAATAGAAGTATTTAAGTAGTAATAGCATGTATAATAATAGTGATAACAATAATATTTTGTGATGACTGCAACAGTAATACCAATAATAATAAGAACGGTAATACTAAAGATGGTGTTGATAATATTTTGTGATGACGGCAACAGTAATATCAATAATAATAAGAACGGTAATACTAAAGATGGTGATGATGATGATAATATCTTTTGTTGACGGCAATAGTAAAATAATAATAAAAATAATAATAGCCCTCTCCTGGGACCGCCACCTTACCGTGGTGATCCTAGGAGCTACGTTGTCAGGGGCTATATGCCCCTGGTAGGGTCTCCCAAGGCAGACAGGTCCTAGGTGACAAGCCAGACAAAGAGCAGTCCACTTTCCCCCTTATGAGAAAAAACAAAGAGGTCGAAGCGTGCGCCCGGTATGAGCAGCGGGGCCCCACCCTGGAGCCAGGCCTGGGGTTGGGGCTGCATTGTGCCCTCCTGGTGGCCGGGTCTTACCTCCCACAGGTGGCGGAGCCCAGCCCGAAGGATGCGGCAATGGGGCCGACCTCCTGTGGTGCCCACCACCTGTGGGAGGGACCGTGTGGGGGCAGTGCATTGTGGTTTGGGTGGCGAAGAAGGAGCTGAGCTGAAGGGACCTCGGCGACCCAATCCTCAGACACAGAATCTGACTCTTGGGACATGGAATGTCACCTCGCTGGGGAAAGGGGAGCCTGAGTTAGTGCGGGAGGTTGAGAGGTACCCGACTAGAGATAGTCGGGCTCAGCCTCCACACACACAGTTGGGGCTCTGGAACCCAACTCCTCGAAGGGGTTGGACTCTCCACTACTCTGGAGTTGCCTGGGTGGTGAGGCGGCGGGCTGGTGTGGGCTTGCTTATAGCCCCCAGCTTAGTCGTCATGTGTTGGAGTTTACCCCTGCGCCTCCAGGTGGGGATAGGTCTCTCACTGTCATTTTGTGCCTCTGGGCCGAATGGCAGCACAGGAAATACCGGCCTTCTTGGAGTCTCTGGGAGGGTGCTGGATAGTGCTCCAACTGGGGACTCCGTCTGCTGCTGGGGACTTCAATGCTCATGTGGGCAATGACAGTGACACCTGGAGAGGTGTGATTGGGAGGAACGTGCCCCCGACCTGAACCCGAGTGGTGTTCTGTTGTTGGACTTCTGTGCTAGTCATGGTTTGTCCATAACGAACACCATGTTGAGCATAAGGGCGCCCATCAGCACACGTGGGCAGCAGGGCTACACCTAGGGTGGAGGTCGATGATCGACTTTGTGGTTGTTTCATCTGACCTCCGGCCGTATGTCTTGGACACCGGTTGTGAAGAGAGGGGCGGAGCTGTCAACTGATCACTACCTGGTGGTGAGTTGGATCCGCTGGCCGGGAGGAAGCTGGACAGACTCGGCAGGCCCAAACGTTCTGTGAGGGTCTGTTGGGAACGTTTGGCAGAGCCCCCCTGTCAGAGGGTCTTCAACTCCCACCTCCGGCAGAGCTTTGAACAGATCCCGAGGGAGGTTGGGGACATTGAGTCCGAGTGGACTATGCTTCTCCTGCCTCCATTGTCAAAGCTGCCGTTGGATGAGTTGTGGCCGTAAAGGTCTCTGTTGCCTGTCGTGGCGGCAACCCTCAGAACCCGGATGTGGACACGAGAAGTAAGGAGATGCTGTCAAGCTGAAGAAGGAGTACTATCGAGCTTGGTTGGCTTGTGGGACTCCTGAGGCAGCGGATGGACTACCATAAGGCCAAAGCGGGCTGCGCACGGGTGGTTGTGGAGGCAAAAATCTTCGGGCCTGGGAAAGAGTTGCCGGTGAGGACTTGGAGAAGGATTATCGGTCGGCTCTCGAAGAGGTTCTGGCAAACTGTCCGGGCGCCTCCGGGGGGAAAGCGGTGCCCTACCAACACTGTATATAGTGGAGGTGGGGCTCTGCTGACCTCAACTAGGAGATATTGTCGAGGCGGTGGAAGAAATACTGAGGAGGATCTCCTCAACCCTGCCAACACGCCCTCCACTAAGGAGGCAGAGGCTGGGGACGAGGGGATGGGCTCGACATCACCCGGGCTGAAGTCGCCGAGGTAGTTGAGAAGCTCCCCGGTGGCAAGGCTCGGGGGTGGGCGAGATCCGCCCTGAGTACCTCAAGTCTCTGGATGAAGTGGGGCTGTCTTGGCTGACACGTCTCTACAACATCAGCGTGGAGGTGGGGACAGTGCCTCTGGACTGGCAAACTGGGGTGGTGGTCCCCTCTATAAGAAAGGGGACCGGAGGGTGTGTTCGAACTATAGGGGATCACACTCCTCAGCCTCCCTGGAAAGTCTATGCCAGGGTACTGGAGAGGAGAATTCGTCCGATAGTTGAACCTCAGATACAGGAGGAGGAACAATGCGGCTTGGTCCTCCTGGTTAAGTGGAACACTGGACCAGCTCTATACCCTCTTTAGGATACTGGAGGGTTCATGGGAGTTTGCTCAACCAGTCCACATGTGTTTTGTGGATCTGGAGAAGGCATTCGACCGTGTCCCTCGCTTTATGTTCTGTGGGGGTGCTCTGGGAATATGGGGTCCGAGGCCCTTTGGTAGGAGGCCGTCCGGTCCCTGTATGACCAGAGCAGGAGCATGGTTAGCATTGCCAGCAGTAAGTCAGACTCGTTCCCAGTGCGTGTTGGACTCGGCAGGGCTGCCCTTTGTCACCGGGTCCTGTTCACTATCTTCATGGACAGGGATTTCTAGGCTTATGACCTAGGGACCGGAGGGGTCCGGTTTGGTGACCACAGGATCTCATCTCTGCTTTTTGCGGATGATGTTGTCCTGTTGGCTTCATCAGGCCAGGACCTACAGCCAGGCACTGGGGCAGTTTGCAGCTGAGTGTGAAGCTGGCTGGGATGAGAATCAGCACCTCAAATCTGAGGCCATGGTCCTCAGCCGGAAAAATGGCTTGTCCCCTCAGGTCTGTGGGGAGCTCCTGCCACAGGTGGAGGAGTTTAAGTATCTTGGGGTCTTGTTCACGAAAGTGAGGGAAGGATGGAGCGAGAGATCGACAGCAGGCTGGATTCTCTGCAGCTTCTGCAGTAATGCGATCGATGTACCGGTCTGTCGTGGTAAAGAAGGAGCTGAGCCACAAGGCTGAGCTCTCGATTCATCGATCTATTTTTCCTACTTCACCTATGGTCATGAGCTTTGGGTCATGACCGAGTAAGGGGGATGAGATCCAGGATACAGCGGCGAAATGAGTTTCCTCCGCCGGGTGGTTGGGCGCCCCTTAGAGATAGGGTGAGGAGCCTCGGTCACTTTCGGAGCTCGAGGAGTAGATCCTGCTGTGAATCCTACATCGAGAGAGGCCAGCTGAGGTGGCTTGGGCATCTGTTTACTGTGCCTCCTGGACGCCCTCCCAAGGGAGGTGTTCCGGGCATGTCCCACCGGGAGGAGGCCAGAGGAAGACCCAGAACAATAGGAGGGACTATGTCTCTCGGCTGGCCTGGGAACGCCTCCCGATTCCCCGAGGAGCTGGAGGAAGTGTCTGGGGAGAGGAAGTCTGGGCGGATATGCTTAGACTGCTGCCCCCATGACCCGGGAAGGTGAATATTGATGGAGGAAAAATGGATGGATGGATGGGCATCTGATTTGAATTGCAAATAATTCAAGAATTGATTGCTCCCGATACCGTACTCCTGGACTAAGTAGGAAAATGAAACAAAGTTGTTAGACTGAAAAATGTGATTAATGTGTGTAATACCCTTTTCTGCCCATTTATGGAAATTGAGTGTATTTTTTGTTGATTGTGAAATCAGGGTTGTTCCAGAGTGGGGTGAGTTTAGATGGGGCCTGATTGGAGTTTGTGATTTGATGATACTTCCACCAGGCTGTCAGAGCAGAAGCTATTGTCAATGCTTTGAAGCATGGGTGATGTTTAATGGACTGACTGAGATATGGGATGTCTGATATGTGCAAGTTTTCGCAGAGTGATTGTTCTATGTCTAACCATATGATGTCTGACTGAGTGGGGTGAGTCCATTTATATATGTATTGAAGTTGGTTTGCTAGTGAGTAATGGTAAAAATGTGGGGCTTCTAATCCACCTAAAGATTTGGGTTTTTGTAAAGTGCTTAATTTGATCTGTGGTGGTTTATTTTTCCAGTAGAATCGGGTAATGATGGAGTCTAAAGATTTGAACCAAGTGAGAGTAGGTTGGGTTGGGATCATTGAGAATAAGTAGTTTATTTTTGGGAGTACTGTCATTTTTATTATAGCTATTCTGCCCTGGATGGAAAGTGGTAAATTATGCCAACGGTGAAGGTCGTCTTCTAATGTTTTCAGTAAAGGAGTGAAGTTGAGTCCAGTCAGGTCTGACAGCCTGGAGGAGACCCTAACGCCTAAATACGTGATGTGACCTCTGCATAGAGGAATGGGTGATACCTGGGCTACCACATCCCATTTGGTTTGATGTAGTGGAAGAATTGAAGATTTATTCCAATTTATTGCATAATCTGAGATTGTAGAGTATAAATCAATGGTTCTAGTTTTTTCTTGCAGAGATGATTGAGGATTTTGCAAAAAGAGTAAAATGTCATCAGCATATAAACGAATCTTATGTTGTGTTTGGAGTGTGTGGATTCCTCTAATGAGTGGGTTCTGGCGGATGGCTGCTGCTAAGGGTGAAGTGTGAAGCTTTGTGATGTTAGTCCATTGGTGGTGACTGTGGCAGAAGGTGCTGTATATAAAATTTTAATCCAGTTAATAAACGACTCCCCAAAGCCAATCTTTTGTAATGTGGTGAATAGAAAGTTCCAGTTGACTCTGTCGAAAGCTTTTTCTGCATCTAAAGTGACTATGATGGTATTTTCCTGTTGCAGTGATGAATAATGGATTAAATTGTATAGTGTGTGTTGTTGGATGCCTGCCTACCTTTGATGAAACCAGTCTGATCCGGGTGGATTATGAATGGGATAATTTTTTCAATTCTATGTGCAAGAACTTTACTGATTATTTTGATGTCTACGTTGATGAGAGATATAGGACGGTAGTTTGACAGAAGGGTTTGGTCTTTATTAGGTTTGGGGATGAGTAAAATAGTGGCTGTGTTCATGTGCACTGGAAATCTTGAGTTTTCTTTTATTTCTGTTATTGCTCTGATGAATAATGGAGATAAAATGGACCAGAAGTGTTTATAGAACTCAGCACGGAAGCCATCGGGTCCTGGTGCTTTATTGTTGGGCATTCGACTCAGGGCGATATGAAGTTCTTTTTCTATGATTGGTTTGTCCAGTGCACTGATTTGTTCTGTGTTAAGTTTTGGAAGTTGAATATTATTGAAAAATAAATTCATATCCTCTTGTCTTGTGTTATTATCAGATGAATAAAGTTTAAGCATAGAAGTTTCGGAATATTGTATTTATTTCTTGTGGAGAGTTGGTATGCTTCCCTGCTGAGTCCTTAATAGTTGCAATTGTTACTTTTTCTCTGTTTCTTTTAATTTGATTGGCCAAATATTTACTGGATTTGTTGCTATGATGGTAGGTTTCTTGACGGAGTCTATGAATTAGAAATTGAGTTTTTTTATTGATGATTTCATTTAGCAGGAATTTTTGTTTTCTTAATTCATTATATATTACTTCTGTTGGGTTATTTGCATGAAATATTTCAAGTTCTTTTATTTTATTTTCTAGTCTTGATTTCTTCCTGTTTTTCTATTTCCTTTTTATGGACGGAGAATGAGATGATTTTAACTCGTAGTACTGCTTTGCCTGTTTCCCAAAGCAATGAAGCTGATGACTTTGGTGAGTCGTTTATTTCTAGAAAGGATGTCCACTCTCTTTTAAAATAACTGTCAAACTCTGAGTCTTTAAGGAGTGATATGTTAAAGCACCATCTACTGGTGTGTTTATGTAAATTAGCTGGATTCCGTATGAGTGTTACTGGAGCGTGGTCACTGATGCTGATGGAGTGGATTTTGTGCTCAGAGATATTTGGTATGATTGAATTGCTGGTTAGGAAAAAGTCGATCCGAGTGTAACTATGATGAACTGGCGAGTTAAATGTATATTCTCTATCAGTTGGATGCTGTAGCCTCCAACCATCACCAAGGCCAAAATCTCTCATGAACTGTATTATTGTGTCAGTGGATTGCCAGTGTCTTTTATTACTTGTGGATCTGTCAAGTGATGGGTCAATTACGGTGTTAAAATCGCCTCCTATAGTTACCAGGCCGTTGGAGAAATTTGAAATGGAAGAAAAAAAAGTGTGGAAAAAAGCAGGGTTATCTGAATTTGGGCCGTAAACGTTGGCAATTGTTACCGGGTTATTGTTAATTGTTATGTTTATGATAATAAAGTGTCCTTCTGGGTCTGAAATAGTTGTATTATGAACAAATTGAATTTTTTGCTTATCAAGATACATACTCCTCTTTGTTTTGAATTATAAGTGGCTGAAAATGAGTGAGTGAATTGTGCTGATCTTAGGGTGTTTTGTTTTGAATCTGTAAGGTGTGTTTCTTGTAGTAAACATATATCTGCCTGTCGATTATCCAAATAGTTGAGAACTTTATTTTTTTTGTCAGAGAGCTAACACCACGGATGTTCCAGGTTAAGAATTTGAGTTGCATGTTGAGCTAATATTTCTATACTGACATGTATGTCTGAATGAATTATGCCAAACATCAAATACAGAACAATAGGACATAATAACACTAGACAAACCTAAGCATTTACAGCAAAACACACAATAAAAAAACAACAACAGAAAGTTTGAAAAACAAAACATAGGTGACTGTGGTGCATACTTGTATAGTGCAGCGAAACATAGGTGCATTATATTATAGAGGCAAGAAAATGCTCTTTTGCCTTCTTTTATCATTTGCTTGCGGATGGGGATTAGCTGTTTACATCTATGAATGAGTTCTTGTGGAAACTGGTCGTTAAGTCCGTAGTGAGTGTCCTTTAACTGTTTGCCCTGTTGATGAACCAATTCTTTTTGTTTAAAATGTTCGAATTTAACAATGATTGGGCGGGGTCGGGTGGCGTTACTGAGTTTTTTTCCTAGACGATGAACACGGTGAAAAGTGATGTTGTTGATAGTTTCTATTGGGAGTTTGAGCTGTTTGACCATAAAATCCTTCTAGTTAATGTCTGTCTTCTCAGCAGGTGATTCAGCGATCTGTGCCCACCATGGTGATTCAGGTTGTCCCTCATGCTGCGTGCTTGTAAGTCCAAAATTGTTTCTTTCATCGTTTTATTTACGGAGGCGACGGAGGCGAGCTGAGTGGTAACAGTAGACAATTGCGTTGTGAGGGTTGTAACGGAGCTCTGGAGCGATCTGTTTTCTTGTGTGAGCGTGTCGATTTGTTGTTGGCTGTATTCCAGGCTGTGGCGGAGTTGTTGAAATTCTTTGTGCAATACTTCTATTAATGCTACTCTGGCTTCCAGTCCGGATAGTTTATTATATATGGATGTAAGTATGTCGCTTACCTCGGGACAGCATGGGGTGTGCGGAAATGTGGGTGAAGAAGATGCGTTGGATGAAGCGGGTGAGCCCGATATGCGTGGCTTTTTGAGAGCGTCCCATGTTGCAGAGTCTATTGTAGCATTCGTCGATGTAGTCTTCTAGGTGATCCAGGTCCGAATTGAAATCCAGTTTATTGTATTTGTGGAAGGTGAAGCGAACAAATCAACAAACAAACAAGAAAAGTTTGCTGACTTCTAGCAGCAGCGCACCACCATGTTCAATCACGCACCGTCTCACGATGAGCTTTTGTAAAAAAACTATGTGTTTCAGAAAGGCAGGGCAAAGAGGAGCAACAATAATCCTCTAAAATAATAATCCTCTAAAAAGATCTACAGTATATGTAAAATATTGACTTGTTTGAACCTAAAACTGTGTAAACACATTGCATTAATCAAATACACAAAATAATCTTATTTTTAGAACCATCATATGACCCCTTTAAAAATGTTAAATACACAAATATTTAGGTTACAAACTATAATTCCATTTGTCTCTTAAAATCAGAAGTGACTGCTTTGATGTTACTGTTATTTTTAAAGACTATTAGATTAATGAACTTATCCTTTTGGATAAAAGAACTTTAGTACTCTGAAACCAAATATATTGGTATTGGCTGAATTAATTTGGAAACTATCAAAAATACAATGTTGTGCATCACTAAAATAAATAGCTCATGTAGCTAACTTTAAATGCAAATTTAAATGTTTTATACAGCTACCTAGACAGTTAGTTAATATAATAGGCTTATCAACCATAAACATTTCATAAGCAATGGAAATCTGTTGTATTAATTAACAGTGCAATATGCCAAAATACATAGCAAAGCTTAGATGTAATGAAAACAAACATATAGCACCAAGCACCACATATGTTCAATTGCTGCCCTGCAGCTCCTGCTCGGAGTGCACATGAAAGAGGATGAGTGCAGTAAAATAGTCACTAAGTACCAGGTTATTGTCATATAAAAATCTGAATCAAAATGGTGGTTTAAATGTAACCCTGACAATTTTTAGCAAGGTATAAAGTTTGGTGCAACACAATTATTACATGTTACAATTTAATCTAGATTAATATTGATTTTTGGTGCAACCCACTCTGTGTTTAGTTTTAAAGATGTGTTGCTTTTCTGGTCCCATCTGTCCATCATATAAATCATAGGCATTAGACTTTCTGATTATGGAGGTATTTTTGTGTAAAACAACTGAGCGCCTGTGCCTGTGGAATTTGTGGTAGTAGACAGTAGTCACATATGTATATCAGTAAATTTAAAGTCACAGACAAAGAGTTGTAAGATTTCTTTCCTCTCCCTCAAACACAACTGAACAGTTGCATCTTCTTAAATCCTTTCACAGATTAAGGAACTGGACAAGTCACATTATTTTAGCAAACAAGACTTTGATACGTAACAACTGTTTCAAAACGTTTATACAATGGGACTGTTCACTCAAGTGTGTTGTTGATCTCTAAGTGAATACTTGAACCAGTGCCAACCACAGCTGTGAATTATTTGAGAGTCAGTTTTGTTTTGTAGGTTTATTAAACTGAAATGAATCAATGGTGTTTCTACTGATCCATGGGCAGAACTCATCTAAGGATGCCTATAGTCACCTGTTAAAAAGACCAAGATCTAAGGTATGAGAGTATTTTGAGAACTTTGAGAATCACTTATCATAACCACTAGGAGTGATGTCACTCTGGTCCAGGTACTTCTACACATGCAAATCACTTCTGCACCAAATATCACATAGATATATTGTGCAAAAAGGGAGTGTTCATGAAGAACAATATTTAAGACTTGTAGCAGCAGATTTAAGCCGTTGTAGTGAAAAAATCTAAGAAACAATATATATTATTTGTGAGAAAACATTCTACAAGCACACAACTCACTGTATGAATTAACTGATTTGCGGATGTGCAAAGTTTGTCTGTGTTTTCATTTTTTTGTTGCAGGTGTGTAAATGTATTTTGCACCTAATTCACTGCAGCAAGAGTAGCAAAAATGTGAGCGTATACGTTTCTCAATTTGTGATTTGAAGAACAGGATTTGTGCACCTGCATTTAAATATTCAAAAAGACTTAACTGTTGAGTTGTGTTTGTGGGAGAGGAAAAATCTGCAAGTGTACAACTCTCTGTCTGTAACTTCAAATTTACTGATACACATTGTGTGGCACTACAACTACAAATTCCACTGTCACAGGCGCTCACTTATGATAATTCCATATCTGATTCCATATTTTGCGTGTTTTGAATGGTTGGCAGAAGTTGGAGTTTTGTGGATTTTAGTCCTCACTTTAGTACTCACTTTTGTGGCCAGCGGTTTAGACATTAATGGCTGTGTGTTGTGTTATTTTGAGGGGACAGCAAATTTACACTGTTATACAAGCTGTACACTTACTACTTTACATTGTAGCAAAGTGTAATTTCTTCAGTGTTGTCACATGAAAAGATAGTTAAGATGCTATATGGCAGGTATAATGGTCTCACATAGCACTCTTTGAGTGCTATATAGCACTTAAAGTGGTTCCCATATGATTATGAGCAAAGAACCCCTTTTAGTGCTATTTAGCACCATTTGTTTTTAGAGTGTAGAAAAAGAACAACTATTTTGTCTTTATTTATTCTGCACTCCTTCCCAGCCCTTTATTATTACTAAACAAAAACAGGATACAGTGCCAGAAATTTTAAAAATCTTTTTAATTAAAAGTGTCAAAGAGAAAGAGGAACTCATCGTGAAAAACCAATTGTTAAAAATTATTGTTTTGAACCAAAATTGAAAAGAAATTGGCAAGTGAATTTAATAGTATTAAAGATCTCTTTGTAATGTTTAACTCATATGATCACCTCTTTGCTTTTCTCTGAACACAGGTATGAGACACTGGCTGTAGCCACAGATGCGGACACTAGACAAGATTGTGAACAGCAGAGCAAGACCTCAGGGAAGAGGTTGACGGTTAGTTGTCTGCTGTTTAAATTAGACCATGACTGTGTTTGAAATGTCACACTTTTGCATGTGTACTTGCGTTCTTGAATAGGCAGGTCATTTGATAATTGGGGGTACATTTGGCCTTTGACAATATGAAAAATAAAGATTATTTTACATACATATATACACTAAAAAAAATGCTGATTTAAAAAACAACTCAGTTTGGGCTATTTTGGTAATCCAGCGCTGGGTCAAAAAGGGACGAGCCCAGCGCTGGCTTGATGTAACCTAGCTCGGTTGGGTTAAATGTTTGACATGCTGGGTTGATTTTTTTTTTACCCAATTTTTGGTAAAAAAATAAACAAACTGCTGGGTTACCTTTAAACCAAAATGGGTTAACAATTACACATTTGTACTACAATAACCTAAATTTGAACATGTTAAACCTCCCAGAATAAATTACACATACAAGTAAACATTGCATGCGTGGGTGTCAGTGATGCGCAGGTCGCCTGCGGTTACCCGCGGTTACGAGTCATCCAAAAGTATTTTTAATGATATTCGGGTCACGGTCGGTCGGGTCGTTTGAAATAAAGATGCCAATTAAACCTTTGTAATTTATATAGTACTAGACACAATTTTCTATGAAATACATAGGCCTACACTTTATTGGCTGAATAACTGGCGCGAAGATGACACACAAGCTCAGTCTGCAGGTAGAGATGGAGGCGGCAAGAGAAAAGGTGAAGACTGGGGAGTGGAAGCTCCGCAAATACGAAAGAGCAGAAGTGTGGTAGACCAGTGATGCACGGGTTGATCCAAAATGAGCGTGTCTCTGCATTCCAGCATCAAGTGCAGCCAGTGAGCGCACATTCAGCTCCGCAGGTCATGTCATAGAGGCGAGAAGAAACAGTCTCAACCCAGGGACGGTTAATTCAATATTATTTCTACACAGCGCGAGGAAAGCTAAAAATAAGTAGACAAATCTTCTGTTTTAGGCCACCAACGGCACCTTATAGCCCTTTTAAGCCCAAGTTAGGCTTACTGTATCTGATTTAGGTTCCTGTGTTAGTTTTATGGATATATTTGTGTAGGCTAAACAATGCAGCCTATTTTATTTTCTTATACAAATGCATATTTTGCGTTTATCTTGTATTAGGCTACTTTTTTTTTACCAACAAGTGGCACCCTTTAGCCTTCTTTTTAAGCCCATGTTAAGTTTACTGTGTGTTTCAGTTTTACTTTCATGGGTATTTGTGAACATTAATTTATGGATATTGTAGCCTCAGTCTTTGGCTTAGCCTACCTGTTTTTGTTCGTCTAAAATGCGTTAATAAAGACTTTATTAACATATTCTATGCCTGCATTTTGTGCTTGTGAGAGCTTTAATTGGGCATCCACGTGGCGAAATAGCCTAAGCCTACTAATACAAGTGGGAAATCCTTATTTACCTTTTGAATGTTGAGCAATGCCATTGTACCATTTTAATAGGCTACTTTTAAACGCATATAGCTCAGTAATGTCAGTTTTATGTATTTTCTGAGAGGCGGGATTTTTGTTGGGAAAGTCGGGGGAGAGACACACACTTCGATTAGACTGGATAAACACATGCAGCATCTTAATTGTTAAGAAAATTAAACGAAATAAATGAATAAATCAAGCCTTTATTACATAACACTAGGCTATATCATACAGCATTCAGAAAAATAACAGTTTGCGCTCCTAAGGGCTTTCACACTTTTCCAAAAGTGGGCCTTTTCTCAGTTGACCTGCTGATGAATTCTTCAAGCAGGGTCGAAACATAAACATCGCATTCATCAATAATATGCATCTAGACAGCTGAAATGGAAAATGATGGGCCTCAAGAACTGCCTGCTCTCGCCGTTGCACCTCTGAGCGCACCACGTCAGGGCCTGAAACATTTCTCTCCTCAACAGGCTGGATTAATGGATATTATAGGCCAGGGAGGCTGATGGGGGCGTATGGGAGGGGGGGGCGATCACACCCTCCCGCACCCCTAGTTCCTACGTCTATGGCCCAATGACGCTACGATGAGCATTTACTACTTTTTATTCTCTCCTGAATTACTAAATATTGCAATTGCGAGTGCACTCTCATCTTGTTCTGTTCCCGCTTTACATTACGTATGCTCCAATAACATCCATATTATAATAATAAAATATTACCATAGACGCGTTTAATGTAAATATGACAAATAAATATATTTGTCCTAGTTAGATATTAAACTAAATCAACATGCATGATCAGCGTTATCGTTATCATGCGATGCACTCAGACACTCTTATGTTTAGACATTACTCTAGCCCTCGGCTACCTGAGTAAACCACACCCACTAGTTAACATATCGTTTGCATACAAGTTGGCTTTGAAAATGTAAATGAAAACTGTGAAATAAAAAAAATAAAATTAAATGAAAAGCAAAATTTACATTTTCATTTGAATTGTGTCACTATTATTGCGTAAACACTAATTCTTTGTAAAAAATATATTTGCAGTTTCTTTTTCACATTTGCCTTTTCATTTTAATTTTGGCAGTCTTGCACTGAGATGTCAGTGAAAATGAAATGTCAAATCACCAATTGCATATTATTTTTTAATTTGACAGGGAGGGTGCGCTGTCACTGTAATAATTAAAATAAAATTATTTCACGGACGCAGATACAGGAATGGCGCGTCATAAAAATTATATATGTATACATGTTTATATTTTTGTTATGTATATGTGTATGTTAATATAAATAAAGAACACATTTTTTTGAGCAACTGGGATGGTGCCCCCTCTGGAGTTGGTGCACTACGCAGTCTGTGTACTCTGCGTATAGGGAGCCACGTTACTGTAACCAATAGATCCGATCATCAGTCCACAGAATGTTATACCATTTCTTTTTGGGCCAATCAGTGTGTTCCTTGGTAAGTTTTTAGTTTTAAGTGTTAAACTAGCAAGAGCTTTATAGGGCTTCTAATTGCTTATTTTCTTCTGCGTGTTTTGGGGTTTTGTTGCCATTTTAAAACATTTGAGATTATTTTAGCTGAGCATCATATAATTATCTGCACTTCTTTATGTGTTTTTCTTCTCCAATCAACTTTTTAATTAAATGACGTTGTTCTTCTGAACAATGTGTGAAATGGCTTAATTTACTTTGCAATTCAGAAGAAAATATATTTTATAACAATGTTGCACATTGCTTCCCTTCCTCCTTAAAAAAGGACAATGAATGACAACTGTTTTTGTCACAGAATGAATGCATTCTTAAATTAAACTTAACACTTCTAATATTTTGAACACTCCACTTTCAATGCATTAGTCAATTACTCAGAACAAGTAGCATGCATGTCATACCACTTCTACATCCACAGGTAAATTATTTCCAATGCAGAAATATCACTATAATAACGGTCCTTCATCAGGTTACTGATGTTGTACTGCTATTTTTTTAACACAATTGTGTAAACAACGACCCTATTTTAATAAAAATCTCTCCTCTTGTTTTTTTTAATCCTCATAAAACCTCAACAGTCTATTACAGACAAAACTTAGCTGCTGCACACACCCAGCACACATCTGTTGATATTTAATCAAGTCCATGATTTCATGTATCACAAGATGTCCAGGACCTCTGGCAGAGTAACAGCCCCAAAACATTAAAAAACCACCACGTATTTAACTGTGGGCATGAAATACTTTTCCATATGGCTACCTCTCTGTGTGCGCCAAACCCACGTCTGGTGTTTATTGCAAAAAAGCTCTATTTTGGTTTCATCTGACCATAGAACTCGGTCCCATTTGAAGTTCCATTGGTGTCTGGCAAACTGATGACGTTTCATTTTGTTTCTAGATGAGAGTAGATGCTTTTTTCTTGAAATCCTTCCCAACAATTTGTGGTAATGTAGGTGACATCGGATTGTAGGTACTTTCTGACTCCAAGACCTAACTAACTCCTGCAATTCTGCAGCTGTGATTCTTGCAGTTTTTTTTGGCCACTCTAACCATTCTCCTTACAGTGCGCTGGGACATGATAGACACACGTCCTCTTCCAGGCTGATTCAACAACCTTTTGCCGCACATCACATCTATGTTTTTTTGGTCTTAACCATTGTGATGAATTACTAAGGAAGTTTGGCCAATGTGTTGCTCATATTTATACCCCTGAGAAACAGGAAGTCACAGTTGAACAAGTTCCTATTTTGCAAAAATAGGAACAACATTTGCAAAAATAGGAATAAAGACATATAGGAAATAGGAATAAAGACAACATTTGGATTTACAGTGATGGCAACATGGTGCTAACTTTATAGAACTTAACTTAAAATTTTAAATAACTTGAAATAACTTTATTTAAATGAACAATCATAATTTTAATAATAATTTTAATCTCAGTTGTTTACGTTGTATAAACAATCTGTAAATTCATTTTACTAGATTTATTTAACATGCTAGATTAATTTACTTAAATTCCTTTTATTCCTTTTTAAGTTCCTTTTATGTTAACTTAATTTTTTACATTAAATGATTCCCTTTCGAGAGAACTCAATGCTGTGTCGTAGGCATTACTCTATGGGAACGCCTTTGCGTGATTGCGCCTGAAGCATGTGTTTCCAATCAGACCAATAGAGAGAGAATACGTTAGAGGCGGGTGGCATAGGAACCAGGAAGCTGCTTCAGCTTTTGTGCCTCAGTCAAGCGTGTTATGTGTGTTTTTGCATGGATTTCGTCCAGCGATTTTTATCATGTGCTTTCCATGCATCATGGCGCCGTCCATGCACGTGACAGATGTGTTTGCTCGCTCCGCTCTCAGATCTCGGTTTTTCTTTCTTTGTGTGTTTTTTGTTTTCTCTGCAGTGCACAAATGCTGCTAACTTACAACAGACAGGCATTACTGGACATTGACTTGAATTTACTGGTTTTATACCTCCGGAGCTACAACTCTTTGTTTGCTCCCACAGCTACCGACACCACCCCCAGGAAGGCCCCAAAGCTCCGAGTACAAGCAAGGTAGCTGACCCAAGGAGAGCGCTCCGGAGATGGCGGGGCAAGACATTTAGCTCCATGCTAAACTAAACGCTCATGCTAGCGGGCCAACACTTCCCAGCCTCTTGTTAGCTAACGTGCGGTCTCTGGAAAATAAATTGGACGAGTTGAGAGCAAGGATTACATCACAAGGGGAAATAAGAGAATGTTGCGCTCTTATTTTTACCTAGTTTTTGCCCTTCTGCTCCGTATGGGAGAAAGTCCCATAATCCTACCTTTCTGCCAAAATACAGGACTACGCTGAGTATATGACTGGGTACATTAGTACCTGTGTCGATAACATCATACCCACCATACAAGTCAGGAAGTTCCCCAAATCAAAAGCCCTGAATAAACAGTCAGGTCCACCACATGCTACATTCTCGATCTTTTGCATTCACATGCGGCAATGATACAAAGTACAAAGCTGCAAAGTACGGACTGAGAAGAGCCATTACAATGGACAGTATCGAGAGAAGCTGGACAGTTTCCACTCTACTGCTGATGCTGGGAGAATGTGGCATCGTCAGAGCATCGTCCCCACCTGTTATAAGAGCACAACCTTTGTTCCTCTCCCAAGAAGAGCCCCCGACATGCCTAAATGACTACAGGCCGGTAGCACTCACTCCAATCATCATGAAGTGCTTAGAGAGAGTGGTGCTGGCCCATGTTCAGAGCAGTATGCCAGACATACTGGACCCCCTGCAGTACGCATACCGGCACAACAGGTCCACCTCAGATGCCATTGCCGCTGTCCTCGATATTTCCCTCTCTCACCTGGAAGATAAGGACACCTACATCCCTGCTCAAAAGTTTGGGATCAGTAAGACTTGTAATGTTTTTAAAAGAAGACTCTTACGCACATCAAGGCTGCATTTATTTGATCAAAAATACAGAAAAAAACTGTAATATTGCAAAATGTTATTACAATATAAAATAATCATTTTTATATTAATATACTTTATAAATATTATAAATATAAATATTTTTACAAAATATAATTTATTATGTGATGCAAAGCTGATTTTTCATCAGCTGTCACTCCAGTCTTAAGTGTTATATGATCCTTCAGAAATCATTCTTATACTCAAATTTATTATCAGTGCTGGAAACAGTAACTAACAATATACACTACTATTCAAACATTTGGGGTTAGTACAGTTTTATTCTTTCTTTTTTGAAAGTAATTAATATTTTTATTCATCAAGGATGTGTTAAAATAATAAAAAGAGATGACATAGATTTACATTGTTTGAAAAGATTTATATTTTGAGTAAATGCTGTTCTTTTTAACTTGTTATTCATCAAAGAGTCCTGAAATAAATCAAGGGTTAAAAAAATTTAGCAGCACACCTGTTTCCAGCATTGATAATACTAAGAGTAAATCAGCATATTAGAATGATTTCTGAATGATCATGTGACACTTAAAACTGGAGTAACAATATAACTGACTGGTAGACGACAGTCTGTCAGGTTTGGAAATATAAAGACAACATCATCCTAAAGTTTGCGGATGACACCGCAGTGATAGGACAGATCACTGGCAGGGATGAAACGGCATGCAGGAGGAAGGTTGCCAACCTTGTAACATGGTGTGAGGACAACAATCTGACTCTCAACATGGACAAGACAAATGAGATGATGGTGGACCTAAGGAAAAAGAGCAGCCACCAGCCACCTTTTATCGAAGAGCTTGTAGTGATTCTGTGGGGATGGTGTTATTTAAACACTCTCCAGCATCTCTACTAGTTATAGTGAAACTAAGACGGTGTTATTTAAAACACGGTTCAGTTTCAGGTTATAATTACTTGTGGCTCAAATGGAAATACTTACAGATAAAGATTATTAACTATATGTATTTTGTAGCATTACCTGGTGCAATAAACGCGTTATTCTTCTGGCCTTGATTAACAACGGTCCATGCCCAATACAGTAATACATACAGAGCCGGTAACAGTATCGCACAGTTTAAGGGATGTGTTATGAGCATTAAGCAGAGACAATCATGAGTGAATACAAATGAATATTTATTAACTAAGCTACTGAGATATGATATTGATTGACTAACAAAACACATACACATTCACATTCATACAAGATAAAGCATAGAAAAATTAGAGTAAAGAGTAAAGAATGGCATATTAAATCAGCAGGACACAACCACGGGTTTTCTCTACAAAAGTTCACCTTGGTAGCCAAAGGGGCAGTTGCTTAAAGCTGTTGAATGGTGATACTTGCATTGAACAGTTAGTTGCGTCGGCAAGAATCCTGGTGCTTGGAGAGAAGAGAGAGAGAGTGTCCCGGTGGATTCGCGAGAATCCGTTCGAGAGCGAAGTTTCGAGAAAGTGTCGAAGTCTGCCGAAGTAAGATTGCGGAAAAGCTGTCCTGAAGAAGGGCAGGTCCCACAAAGTTTTGGAGAGATTCCAAGTTTCTGAGCAAAGAGTTGTTCGATGCATTGTGGTCTTAAAGGCACAGCTGTCACGCCCGGTCAGGTCTTTTGACCAATGGCAAAAGGGCGTGGTTGCTTGTGAGGAGAAATCTCTTTGTCCTTCTTTGTGACAAATGATTTACACAGGTAATGGTTTATGTCCTGTTTGCACGAACATATAAACTTATTGTAAATTGAGAATGATGCACGCCATGACTATGTACTGTGCATCATTATTTAGAAATAATTTGTGGATCATTTTGATACCACACACGAGAGAGAAGTGAAGTAAGAACAATAGTTATTCATTCATCTGTCATGAATTAACAGTTAGACTTCAATGACACTGAAATGCATGCAATAACTATGGCAGGGTATCACGTGATTATGGAGGAATACACACATAGATATATATATATATATATATATATATATATATATATATATATATATATATAGATAGATAGATAGATAGATAGATAGATAGATAGATAGATAGATAGATAGATAGATAGATAGATAGATAGATAGATAGATAGATAGATAGATAGATAGATAGATACAAATTGGGCAGTTTTGTCCCGCTTATCCTAGAGAGTCTCTTTGAGGTGTTTGGAATGTACTTCTCTAGTCCTCTCTGCAAATCTCCAGGGGGCCTGGAGAATCTCAGGGAGTTGAGCTGGGGGGTTACCCTCTCTGGGGAAGGCCAGAGAGGTACCATAACTGTCCTCCTGAGTTAAGTAACAACCGGCAGGTCATCACTTAACCCAGACTTTCTGGAGCCAAAAGGGGTTCTGGTGTTGACTTCCCCCGTAGGAATTTGTTGTTGGTTGTAACTTTATGATCCCTTAAAGAAATCCAACATTTGGCCTGGCCAAGTCTCTACAAGCTTGAGGTTGAGGTGGAAAGGGTAAGCAGCTTTAAATACCTGGGGGTCCACATCAGCGAAGACCTCACCTGGTCACTTAACTTTACACAGCGGCTGTGTTTCCTGAGGAGGTTGAGGAAGTTTGGCATGTCGCACAAGATCCTCAACAACTTCTACAGCTGTGTTGTTGAGAGCATCTTGACTAGCTGCATCACCGCTTGGTATGGCAACACTACTGAGAGAGATCATAATCGTCTGCAGAGAGTAGTGAAGACTGCTGAGAAGATCATCAGGACTCCACTGCCCTCGCTGCAGGCCATTTACCATTGCATAGTCTGCAGGAGAGCTGCCTCCATCCTTAAGGACCCCACCCACCCCCAACACAGACTGTTTACACTCCTACCCTCAGGACGGAAGTACAGGAGGATGAAATGCAGGACTTCCAGATTAAGAAACTCTTTCTTTCCGTCAGCCATCAGACTCCTAAATGGGAACCCAACTGATACAGCACATCTAATCTTTGCACATTGTCAATGGTACTGCTGCTATTACCAGGTAGCTTCATTTCAACTTGCACACTGCTCTTATTTGCACATTGTTAATATTATATTTGCACAATTATCAATATTTGCACAATTTGTATTAATATTACTGCTGCTTTTTTACGTAGTCTATAGTATATATTTTTAGATTTACATAGAAATATTTTTACTTTTACTTTATTTACTATAATGTGTGTTAGTGTTTATTAACGGCAACTTCTCGCACTCTGCTCTTGCTTGTCACTCTGCGAGGAGGGTGGTGTTGTGCGTTTCTCGTGGTTATGGTCCCGTGGCTGCCAAGTTGGAGTGGAGACCGTGGTCGCGGGCTTTGCTTATGGAGCTGGCTACATGCAACTTACATTTACAATTAGGCATTTAGCTGACGCTTTTTTCCAAAGCATCTTACAAACATTAGGGGACAATAAAGCGATCAAAAGAAGGCAACAATATTAAAAAGAAGTGCTTTCCTGTACCTGTAGAGGAATATAAAATTCCTCTATCTCAGGTGTTCGTGGAGGAGGTGTGTTCTTATATGTTTCTTAAAAGAGGTGAGGGATGTGGCAGATTGGATTGTGTTAGGGAGATTATTCCACAAGCAGGGAAGGAGAAGAATGAGAGAGAGGTTTAGTGCTCTTCTGTAAGGGTACCATCAGTCAACGTTCGTTAGCTGAGTGCAGGGTTCTGGATGGGTTGTAAATGTGTAAGAGAGAGTCAAAGAGAGATGTGTAAGAGAGGGTGCAGAGTTTGTGACGGTTTAAAATGTCAGCATTAAGGATTTGAATTTAATGCAGGCAGCAACCGGTAGCCAATGGAGAGAGATAAAGAGAGGTGATGAAGAGAGGTGACATGCTCTTTTGGGTTCCTGGAAAACAAGTCTTGCTGCTGCATTCTGTATCATCTGGAGTTGTGTGATTGCTCGTGCAGGAAGACCGGCCAGGAGAGCATTGCAATAGTCCAGTCTAGAAATTACCAGGGTTTGAACTAGCAGTTGGGCGACATGCTCTGTGAGATATGACCTGATGTTGTAAAGTGCATATATACAATACGTGATATACTTGCGATGTGTTCTGTAAAGGACAGCTGGTCGTTGATGATTACACCTAGGTTTCTTACTGATTTGGATGGTGTAATGGTTGTATTGCCAATTTGAATTGTGAGGTTGTATTGCGTTGAAGTTGAGTCCGGAAGTACCAGGAGCTTAGTCTTGGCTAGGTTTAGCTGGAGGTGGTGTTCAGTCATCCAAGATGAGATGTCTTTTAGGCAGGCTGCAATGCGTGATGCTCTTGTGGGATCGTCTGGCTGGAAGGAGAAGAAAATCTGGGTGTTGTCTGCATAGCAGTGGTAGTCGAACTTAGTTTTAGAAATCACCTTCAAAAACACAAGGTGCAAAAATATTGCTGTGTATTATCAACTATTAAAACAAAATTTATGAGTATGTTTGCAGAGCTCCCGACTTGTGCGACCTCACATGGCAGATGTGCCATGTTGTGCAGATGTTCCTCACAACGGAAGTCCCAAATCTGAATCCGAATCGGAATCCACTTTTATTACCTAGTACTATGAGTTTACATGTACGAGGAATTTGTTTTGGTATGCTGGTAATCAATTAAAATATATAGTAATATATTCTTTATAATATTTTGTAAAATATATTTTTTACAGCGTTGAGCTTAAGGTTGTTCTGAGTGCACCAGGTCACCAGATTTTTTTCTCTCCCACTTGTGGGAAGATTTTTACACTCAGAGATGAGCCCAAACTTTAGAAGTTTGACCGGTGATTGGAAAAGCAGCTGTTGGTATGCAGGGATAAAGGCAGAGGTGAAAGAACACAGCACTGGGGATGCATTAGTCATGGTTGAGGAGTCGGATACATTTTCTAATTTTCACATGCTGCCTCCCTTCAGACTGAAAGCCTGTGATCCATCTGCACATTTAGCTAGAAAAGATTTACCAGTAGCAGGACCGGGTTGATTTTGTTGAAAGCAGAGCTGAAATCCACAAACAGAATCCTGGCATAGGTTTCTGCGGAGTCCAAGTGCTGAAGGATAAAGTGGAGGGCCATGAGAACAGTGTAATCTACAGACCTGTTGGTTCTTCTGTAAGCAAACTGCAGGGGGGCCAGTAGATGGTCTGTTATGAATTTCAGATGGGACAGCACGGAGCACTTCATGACTACAGATGTCAGACCGATAGGTCTGTAGTCATTGAGATCTGTACCCTGGGATTTTGGGAAGAGGGATGATGGTAAAGGTTTTGAAGTAGGCTGGAATTTGGCTTGTCTCCAACAAGGTGTTAAAGATCTCTGTAGACAGCTGATCAGCACAGTACTTCAGAGTAGATGAAGAGACAGAGTCCAGTTCAGCTGCTTTGCGGAGGTTCTGTCCTTTAAAGTCTCCATTTACATGTCTCCTCAGGATAGTTGTAATAGGTAAGGAAGGGGAAGGGGTCATTGAGGTGTGGAGTTGTGGAGAGGCTCCATTCCCTGCTGTGCTGAAACTGGTGAAGCTGATGGACTGAAGCTAATGGCTGGTGTCATGGGGGATCGTGTCAGGACTGTCCCAAATAAATTTCCATCATGGAATACGAGTGTGTGTTCCTTCATACGCGTGCGTATCCTCTTTGATTTGTGTGTTTTTTGAGACTCTCCTGCCAGCCACATGGGGTGTCATACTCTTTAGCCAATCAGATTCATGTTTACCACTTAACCAATCATAATCTGCTTGGACGGCAGGACTCTAGGAGCACAGCTTTACGCATGTAAAACTGACTGTGCATGTGTGCATAGTGTCTTACGCATGAATAATTAATGATACTAAACTGCTTAGATGAGGCGCTTTGGAATAGGGCGCTTCACAGACACCGGAAGAATCTGCTCGTTTGGCAAAGCTCAGGAGATTAGTGCTGCAATAATGTAAAATATGTGTACGAATATTTAAAAAATGTACAAACACATAAGACTTTACAGTTTTTTTTCTGGATTATTTCCTTCAAAAATTAAATTTATCCACTGTGTCCTCAGTGGCTCAGATAGAGGGAGTCTATGGAGACTCCTATGTTTGTTGGTGCATCCCAAAACACAACACTTTTAATGCCTTTTTGGCGCAGACAATTTTTTTATATCCAGCAGCCTACAGCTAGTAAACAGTAATGGTGGATCATAAATGAATAGAGATCATCACAACTGGGTGTTGTTGAGACATCTGGAATTGCGTGTTCATAGAGACTGACTATTGTTTTTCTACATCTTTTGCTTTTCTGCACTTTAAAGCTGCCTTGGTACAATGAACTTTGTGAAAATACGCTATACAGATACAATTTAATTGAATTTTTGGGGTTTTTACAAAAATGAGTGGGTGGATTTTTACCATTATAAGGAAAGAAATTTCTTGTTTTCCTTTCTCTTTAGTGTGTTATGTAGCTCTTTGTGCATGTATAAATCTCAAACTCAAAAAGATATTCTTTATAAACGTTAAGGTTCAGCCACACCCTAACCTAACCCTAACGTTAAGGTTCAGCCACACCTTCCTAAAACGCCTCGTTTAAACACGCCCCCACATTTCTAGGTAGCAACGTTTTCAAACCGACCAACTATATACACAAAGATAGAAGGCATACCTTTTATTCTCGCTATTGTATTGTTGCCACTGGCGCCTCCATGTTGTGAAGACGCTGTGTTTTTCAAATATGGTAAGGGGCGTAACATTTCCGTCACACACTTGTGGTATTCGGGCCAATCACAGTGCACTGGATCGCTGGCCAATCAGAGCACATTGCGCTTTTCAGAACAATGAGCTTTGTAAAAATCGATGCGTTTCAGAAAGGCGGGGCATAGAGGAGCAACAATAATCTCCGGTATGTGTAAAATAAAGACATTTTAAACCCTAAAACCACGTAAACATATTGCATTAAACCAAATAAACAAAATAATGTTTTTTTATAGAACCATCATATGACCCCTTTAAAATGATTCTGACATGACAGTGTTGGTGTGTCCTTAGGCTGACTGGACGCTGGTGTTAGGAGAAGAGGCTCTAGATATTTGTGTTTCCACTACATCTTCAATGTTGTCCTCTATCTTTGTGCTTGGAGAACGAAATCTGTTTTGTCTCAAGGATAATGGTCAGATCCGCTTCATGAAGAAACTGGAGTTCAACCCGAGCTGCTTCCTGCCCTATGGATCAGGTAGTCCATAGTATCCTTCATACAGGACATGTCTGAAATTAAATGAGAGTTAGATAATGTGTTTGGAAATGGGGCCATGTAAACCATCTGCTTAATTTAGACAGGTTTGATTGTTGTGAGTTTAACTTTTGCAAATAGAAAAAAACAGCAGCAAATACAGAGACAACAATAACAATGTTTTTTCCTCATCACTTTTTTTCCAGTGAAAATGTGTTCATAGCATGTCTTAAATTACATTTTTCTTATCCCATTGTGCAACAGGTTTTATTAGACGATAATAATAATAATTACAACAATAATGACGTCCACACCAATTATGAATAATGTTATGTTAATTCTTGGCTATTTTATACTAATGCTCTTTTACTTGCTTTATATGAGGTCCTGGGACCACAGGGTCATATAGAAGACACTCCTCCATGCTTATCTCTTTTTTCTTTTGGTTTGTGTCCTCAGTTTCTGAGGAATCCACCAACATCTTAATGGGTAACCATAACAACATGCTGCTGGTGTACCAGGGTATGACACTGAAGTGGGCTGCCCAGCTATCCTGTGTCCCTGTGGCCATACGTGTTGCTAACTTTCAGTAAGTAAGACTGCTGCTTCCACATTCAACACTTCCATTCAACATCTGGCAATCCCAATAACTGAAAGTAGACACAAAATAGTTAAAGCTGCCATCTACAATAGACAATACTACTGTCATGTATGTACGCATCTTCAAAGTCTAGAAAACAAGTTCATTTCATATTTATTTGTATAGCCTTCTTGTGCATTGTGCCACCGTCCAGGTCATTTCAAGCCACAATATAAAGGGGACCACGCATTAATGTTTAACAGAAGCAAGTTATTTTAAAATACAACAATAGCCAGACATAATAACACACACAAGTCTAAAAGAGGTAAAACAAATAATAAAAAACGCATAACTTCAACAAAGTTTTAAAGCTATATGATATAAGTATTATATAGAAAAAAATAAATGAATAAGGCATTGCATAATGGTTAAAAGCAGCTCCTGAGAGAAACTGTTTCCCAGAGAAAATGCTAACTGAGAGCGCTATAGAGCTTAAGTACTTAGTCTCCCCTAATTATTAGCTCAGTTTGGAATTAAGAAACTCTGACACTGCCACCAAAAGGGCTAAGGAGAACATTCAGGACCATTAAACTCCTGCACCCTGAAGAACCGACAAGGGAGAAACAGTAAATCGTAAATGTTGTCATAGGCGTTCAAATTAATTGTGTATGCTGTGAAGACAACAACTGTTGTGGTTACTGGTGGTTTGTTACTATATATTGTTTAGGTTGCAAAACAGATTTTGAACAAGATGTGCATGTTGTGTTCAGCAGTAGTAAGTGCAAATCGGTGAAATTAATTGAAACTTGTGTACTACTCGTATGTTGAACATTGTTCAACAATGTTATCGCACATTTTATCCACCTGTATATGTGCTGCTGCTATTCATAATGTACATATAACCTATTCACATCTTTGCACAATCTGTTTAAAAACCTTTTGCACTACTTATATTTTGCACAGACTGTACATTGTTCAACAATGTTATTGCACATTTTAACCATCTATATTTGCAGTGCTGCTATTCGTACTGTATATAATCTTACATTTGCACTCCCTATCCTATTCACTTTTTGTGCATACTCTTACATATTGGATACACTATATTCTTGCACTTTTGGTTAGATGCTAACTGCATTTCATTAGTGCTATACTTGTACACTGCATAATGACAATAAAGTTAAATCTCATCTAAAATAAATGGGTCACTTGTCAGATTCCAAAGGATACAGTTTGTGCAAGCCCATCTTTAACCTTAACAGAACTGTTTCAAAAAGCAAGCGTTTCCACTATTATGAGAGGAGTAAGTTTTCCTGTTCCAGCCTCTTTGAAACAATTGATACCACAATTACATTTACATTTAGCAGACACTTTTATCAAAAGGGACCTACAAATGAGAGAACATTTTACATTTTGTCAAATAGCTAACAATAAGTGGTACTTTACCAAGCTTTACCAAGCAATGTTTACAGATGAACAACATGGAAGATATATTTTGATTTATAACTTATTCATTTGTTAATTATAATTACAATAATATGTGACCCAATCTAAAACCCAGCTAAAGTCATTTTTTGTGATTTTTCTGTTTTCTACATAAAATCATTCTGCATAATGTAAAGAATGTTCTGTGAGAATTTAACATTGATATCTTTAAATATCAATGTCAACACTGTAAAACTTTTCGTTGTAAATTTACAGTAAAATACTGGCAGCTGGGTTGCCAGCCACTTACTGTTTTTACAGGACTACTACTGTAAACAATATTTACAATCTAGTACTGTAATTACAAAATACAGTTTTCTACTGTTATATCACTTATTTTTTTACAGTATTAAACTTATTTACAGCATTATTTTTTCTACAGGAAATACTGTAATTACTGCTTTTCATTCTGTACTCTTAATTTTTTAATAATTTACATAATTAAAAATATTTTACTTTTATCTATAACAGTGTTCACAACAGAAGTAGAATACAACATTCTCTGAGTTTTAAAACATTTATCTTTTTCAAAGTAAAGACAAGAAAATTGCCTTATGTGAACATATTGGCTGAAATGCCAGCTGTATTTTTTTTATAAAACACTTCAAATGCAATGTACAGTTACAATTAACAGAACATTACCAACGCAATAATCTTATTTAATTTGAATGTACTTACTTTTAATGAAAAATGGCCCAGAAAATGAAAGTCTGAGGGGAAAAAAATTGTCTAAACAAAATCCCATTCAAAGTCTAAGTTTTCGCAAAAGAGAAGAAACCTGCGGGTTAGCAGTGCTGTTCTTTTCGACAAACCTTAACCTTATCATTTCCCCCAGAACACTTGGAATATATGACAAGTGTTTCATGGGATTATTCTCAGATACTTTTGCATCTTTTGTAAAGTCTTGATGCTGGTCGTTATCACTGCCATTATATGTATGAGCGTGAGCAGGCTTTTTTTCTTCAGTGGTCCGAGAAAAAGATAGAAGGTCTTAGAACTACATGATGACTTAATTTTCAATTTAGGGTGAACTAACACTTTAATGTTTACATACCAAGAATTGTAAGTCGTGGACTCTCTGGAAAATTTGAAGTGTGCAACTTCAAAAACTTCTTTGAAGTGTGCAAGGGGCAACTGTATGACCATGGCAGCCACATCATTTTCACCTCTGGCGAGTATGTTCCGAACATCATCATTAGTTGGTCTGCCCTTAAAAAACTGAATGATGATTTGTCCACATTCCTGAATAGACAATTCCAAAAGTCTGCGCACATTTTTGTCAGTGAGCTGTTCAAAATGGCCATATATATGCCTTTGTATGAAGAGATATGGCCATTTGGTTCCTAACTCTGCAATTGTAGGGGATGGGGTTGCATTGATCATGTGATGCTGGAGGCAATAGGTCTCCTCCATGAGCTTGCAAATGTCTCCTCTCTCTGCTCCAGAGATTCCTTCATGAAGATGTATCTCCTCCATCTTCTGACGCTTCACTTCAAGACTGTCATAACTTTCACCAAGTGGAAGAGCAGGCTGCCATCTTGTACAACCATACGAGTCAGTGGAACTTTGTTTTCTAGTGATTCCTCTGTCATTACTTTGTATCCTATGATGACTTAGTGTACTTTTTCGATTCAGATGCTCTATGCGTACTTTCAGCTGTGACAGAAGAGATTCATATCCACCCCCAACCTGCCTGTCACCCATCATGTCAGCAAAAGTCTTTGGATACTTCCTTACTATTTGGCGAGTTACAGTAAGACACTGTGATCTGGTGGGGTTTGGGTCATGTTTTCATTCATCGGTCAGAAGGGGAAGGTCTCTGACCATTCTCAACAGCACTCTGTATACCTGGTGGCATTAAGTTCCAGCGAACTCTGAAATTTTCAGGCCATGAATGTGACACACTGGTTGATGCTAAACTGCTTGTTGATGTGCTTGATGAGCTTGATGGAGGTGAACCAGGAGTAGTGTTAATTTCAGTGGGAACCAAGGGGACAACCTCAACAGGTTGCAGTACGTTAGTGCTGTTCTGATTTTCTGTGGGTTGTATATTAAAAAAGCCATTAATAATTGCCTCAAGAGTTACACCATAAACAGTACTGCAATGCAATGAAACACATTAACACAATCCTTTCTGAGTTTTATTTAATCAACCTCTTTACCTTGATTTTTCCAGGCACTAAGAAGTTTTCTGCATTGGATAGGTCGTAGAAACTCCGAAATGTCAAATTCTTTTACATAAACCAAATCTTCCAAACCCTCGACTCCTTGGTCCGTAAGCTTCTCAACCAGTTGCTTGGTTACATCAGTTACATCTGGAGATAGGCTTGGCAACACCGACAATACAGCTTCCTTCAGCACTTCTTTCAATCCAGCCATTATTCTAGAATCGGGAAGGAATGATGGAGAACTATTACTGACAAGCCACACAAGGAGTATTCATGCAGAGGATAGTAATTCAGGAGGCTGTCTTGATTTATGCACAAGTAGCCTTTATCTTGTGTTGTCAAACAGTGAACTCCCTGGTCTATTAGACAAAAAGACTGACATTTCTTTGTGACAAAATACACATTGGAATTGTCATGTACAAGAATTAACTGAATCTTCCCAAATACAATTCCCTCATCATTGTTCTGCAAAACAACATGCATGTTCTTTTTGTAAAGTGTTCCCTTTACAGTCACTTCATTGGATGCCACTGTATTCCCTGGCTGAAAGTTAAAGCAGGCAACAGATCCACGAATGTCATCATTGTAGTCATCAACATGAAACACTGTCACTCTCTCTGCCACAACATTTTCAGGGAAAGGACTCCCTGCATTTAGGTAAGCCTGCAGAAGCTGATGTCTTTCTGCTAATGTAGCAGGCAGGTTCTTGACATTGTGCAATTTTCTTGCACACTGTTTAAAGTAAGAATGCTTACTCTCAAAACAAAGCGTCCATAGGCGAATAAGTGGACCAAAACGATCAGTGAGTTCAGAATAATGACGCATGTAGTGTGGTGTTTTGGCTTAAGTGGATGACTTGGAAAAGCCGTCTTTCGAGTCTCAATATACTCCTCTATTAGAACTGCTAAATATGCAATCTGACCAACATTAATTGAAGGAGCACAGATGAGTTCAGCTATCTGTCTGAGTTGCAGTACTAACTGCCATACCTCATTTTCAGTTGGATTGGAAATCTTTTCCCCTATCAAAAGAGGTAAAAGCCTGAGCAGGCACCAGTTCTGAACTGCATGTCCACTTAATTTCCCAGTACCAGGAGTTACGTCAACTGGTTTATCACGTGCATAATTTCCAAGATATTGAACTGGTTAATGCGACGATTTAGCTCAGTGTATGTGAATTGTTTCTCCTGATTCACAAGATTATCAATATACAATGCAAGGTCAAATGACACAACGCCTTCAAAAAGGTCGTGTCCAAGACAGGGAGGTAATCCTGACTGGCAAATGTGAAAATATTTTAGGTCATTAAAGGGAGAATTGCATTTGATACCAACTGCACTTTCAGCCCCACCAACATCCAAATCCTTAAGATTCTGCTCATATGACTTTACAGTTCTTGTTAATGTCTTTGTTAGAGGTGCTGAGTGAAGTTGTTACTTTTACTGAAATTTTCAAGGAATCCACCAATGTAATGCGAGCCGAGGTTATCTCCAGCTATGGCACACATGTACCTTTGTAAACTATGTAAACTATGTACCTTTGTGTAGTTTTCCATCAGCTAATACAACACCATTTTCCTCAAGGTCTTTAAGGTCTTTTACAAGAGTGTCAAAGACCAACTCTTGTCCAAAAAACCTAAAATCTTGCTCCCTACACAACAGCACTAGCTGAATATGGTCAATGCCTGACCTACAGTGAGGCAATAGGTTTGCAAGCGACAAGTAAACTGCAAGAATTTTATGCTTTATCTTACCAGATCCCATTGGCGACTTCAAAAGCATTTTGATACAAGATTAAAGCTAATGAATCTGTATCAGCTTTAAACATCACATTTTCCTCAATATTTCTGCCATCCCATACATCGCAAAGGATATCTTTTGCTCTGATTTCAAATCGTGTATTAAAATGATTTTCTCCTCTTTTCTGTTTTTATGGGATGGGTATTATACATCCGAAAAAGATCACCAGTTTTCAAAACATCAACAACACTCTTCATATCATTTTCAGAAATTCCAAGTACAGTCAATTTTTCACGTAGTTTGTGTAGCAAATGTGACTGGCTAATATCATGGATGTCCTGCAGCCCATCAAATACCGTCTGAATCACAGATGATGGGAGAATATGCTTTGCCTGCAACCTGAGGTAAAACAGTGCCATGTTCTTCAAAAAAAGATATTCATCTGCGTTATCTGGCAATAGTGCAATATCCATCTGCTCTTCACCATCACCACAATCAGTTAATTCACAATCTGTATTTGAGTGTTCAGCCACAATGATTTCCTCACCATGTGGCCTCTGCATTGAAACGTTCAACTGCAGTATATTAGGATGTAACCTTTCTACTGAAGAGTTTCGATGGCTCCTGGATAAATGTGAGGTCAATGTTGATGCTACAGAAAAGTTTTTATTACATTTAAATGGGCAAGGCACTCTTGTGCCTTCTTTGATATGAGACTTGTAAAATGAAGTTTTTCAAATCACTACACTTTTCTTGACATATATCAATGTCACAGACTAACGTGGAAACATCAATTCCTACTTGCTCAACAGACCTCTTTTTGTGATCTTTGAATATATGAGCCTTGAAAGCAGCATACTTTTTAAATTTTCTGGAGCAATCAGGAACACCACTTTTGAAATCAGCATTAGGAACCTGACTGTGGATTTTCATATGCTGGCAAAATGATAACACTGATTCAAAAGAACGATCACAGAACTGACAGCATAGCATTTTTGTTAACACATGGACTACAAATGTACAGACGCTACTTGTATGAAGCACTTACAGTAACACTGGATCTTCATCAGATTATTCATCCTGAAACGAAAAAACAAACAAACAAAAACAATCAAAAGCATGCCGCGTGTCTGTGTAACATTTACTTAAGTAAATCTATATGTGCCGTTGAAAGGAATCCTCAGTACATTTTTGTAAACATATTTTGTGAATCGCGTTGTATTATTTGACATTTTGTTTTTTTCCTTGCTGGATTAAAGGAAGGCGTGAATCGGCGTTTTAAGCACAATCAAATGCCTATGACTAACGTTAATTTATATATTTGGCCCTCAACCATTTTAAATTAAACATAAACCAGTCCCTCCATAAAAACGCGATTATGGGATCGCCTGATTTAATGCATAATCAGCCAAAGTCCACATATTTATGCGGGGGTCACATTTTTTCAAATACGCCGCACTTTCGCTGCATAAATTGCCTTTTTCAGCAAGCAAAATATGTGGGGCCAGCATGATTTCATAATCCCTGTATTTTCCCTGTATGCAATGAAAAAATCACAGATATCTTAGCAGAAAGTTGAAAAATATTGCGTTTACTTCACACAAGTAAAGCGCCATTATTTTCCCCCATTGCCATGAGAACCTTATGAAGTGACGTAATTACGCAACATGAACGTCATCTGCAAACCCCGCGGTGAAACCAGGAAGCACACATTTTATTTTTTTTATATTTTATTTATTCATTTTTACAGAAGTTGTTGAATATTCCTTTTGTAAAGCTACAGAACTTGTTTGACTCAATGTTTTGTAAGTTTGAGCCATGTGTTAATTCAGGTCTGAAATAAAACAGAATGAGAACTAATATTCTGTGATTTAGTATGCTTGCTTATCATATTACATTAAGCCTAGTGAGAATAGGGTGTTGGGGGAATCACCTTTCTCTCATCAAACCACAGTTTTTGCAAGTTCCTGCAATTTCATCGCATAAAATTGCAAAAATATCCCGCATATTCCATCGCATTTTTTAAGAAAACGTGCCGCAACAATCACAAAAAAATCCGCGTTTTTCTGGAGGGACTGATAAACTTTAAACAACCTAGATATAATTTGGTTATGTGCTTTAACAGAATGACATGGTAAATGTGTCTGTATTATGTGCAAAATCAAAGTTACTTTATGAACAGGTGAGAACAGAGCGATTTTTTTTTGCTCAGGACTTAGCAGAAGTTACCAAAATCAAACCATTCAAGTAATGTAGAAATGTGATCAGAAAAGGATTGGCTTACCGTATCAATACGAATAAATGTCCATCTTCTCATGCTCCAAGATTAAGATGGCAAATTATTTCCCCGACTTCTCATGCAGCGTCGCACATTTTCGAGAAGGGTCTGGCTGCAGACAAGACGCACTCTCAGCCGCGCATGCGCACTAAGATGAGATGCACTCTCAGGACATTTTCTGCTGCGTCATACGCAGCTACAGCTTAAAAAGTACTGAAACTCACAAAAGCTTAAATGAAATACGCACAAACCAATGGCTAATAACACGAATAATTATTCTGTTCAGTTAAATCCGCTGACAAATTAAGTTTGCCTGTAATACTCACACAAACGTCTTTTCACATGCACACATCTGAACCGAGCGCGAAAGAAAATCATTCCCACAATGCAATGCATTTACAGTATTATACTGTATTACAAATTTAGCGTGCTGAAAACAGAAAACTGCTGTGTATTTACAGACATTCTGTAAAATACACAGTACATTACTGTTTTATGAAAATACAGTATAATACTGTTAGAAATTACCTGTAAATTTAAAGTAAAGTTTTACAGTGAACAAACAAACAAATTAATTAGTTAGAAACTAATTGATATAAATTTAAGGTGCCATCAGTTGTCTTCTTATAAATTACTTGTTTGTCATTAAGTCAGTGTTGCTGATGCAAAGTAGGCCATTCATTACTAAAAATCAAGTAACTAAATTAGCATACAATAAGGAGTCATTCGCAAACTGGTAAACATTAAACTGTTGGTTTCTTTTCTTTTTTTTTTCTTTTTTTTTAATTGACTTTTAACATTACACAACAAAAGACACACACTGCTTAATATACAAAAAAAAGAAGAAAAAAATTAAAAATAAATAAATAAGTACAGAGACATTAACAGAGACAAACAGAAATAAATGACCGGAGTAGAGCATTACTATATTACATCAAGCTGCAAAATATCACAGTTAGATGCATTTATGCTGTCAAGGTATGGTGTCCATATGTGATTGAAGGTATCCACTGTAGAATGTACCATACACGTCAGCAGTTCCAGGGAAATAGTTTCTCTAATAATTGAGTGCCAGCCTTTAATGGAAGGGGGTTTATCACTGATCCATGACATCAAAATATTCTTCCTGGCAGCAAAAGTTAGCAAGTTAAAAAGCCGTCTTTTATACTTGTCAGAAATTAAGTTGCAGGGAAGACCAAGAAGAAATGACAAAGGTTCCAGCTTCAGAGAAAAGCCCAGGATATTGCTTAAATGAACCATAACTTTGGACCAGTAGGTCTAGATCAGATGACAGTTCCACATACAATGAATATAGTCACCTATATCTGACTTGCATTTAGGACAAAAAGGTATATGAGTTGGGTTGAATTTGTGTCTTAAATGAGGAGTGATGTGCATTCTATGAAGAATTCGGAGCTGTATAGCTCTTGCCCTATTCCAGACTGAGAGCCTGTTGGCTTGTGACCAGACAGTCTCCCATTCCTCTTCCAGAATATCCACTCCAAGCTCTCTTTCCCAAATCAGTCTGAGGTAGTATCTATTCCGTAGGAACAAAATACTTTATAGAACGCGGAGATCTGCTTTTTTGGAGAGGGATTTAAGATGGTTTCCTCAATAGTTGAAAAAGAATAATTAGACGTGAGCGTGGTGCTTTTAACTATGTAATCCCTCAAAAATCTAAAGAAGTGTTGTCTAGGTAAATTATATCTTGAAACTATATCATCGAAGGGCATAAGAGATCCTTTCTCGAACAAGTCACATAGTCTACGTAAACCAAGAGCAGGCTATAAATTAAAACCGGAATCTGTAGTAAATCTGTTAAAATTGGCAAAAGAGGAGATGTTATATCAATCCTGCCTTCCAACCGACGAATAGTACACCAAGTTTTAAGAGCATTAAGTACTAAAGGGCTACTGCAGAAAGCTCTACTTAATTTTGAATTATTAACAAATAAGAGTTTTTTTAAAGGGCAGGTAGACTGTAAAGACTCTAAATCGAGCCAGACAGACTTAGGGTCTTCATTAAGCCAATCAACAATAAATCGAAGTTGACAAGCTAACTGATAAAGTTTAATATTTGGAAGGTCTAGACCGCCTTTAGTGCTAGAGAGCAGGAGTTTTGAGAATTTCAATCTGGGTTTTCTTTTGCTTCAAATAAATGAGCTTAACCATACATTCAACTCCTTAATTACCTTATTAGACAGTAATATAGGGACCATTTGCATTGGATATAGTAAGCGAGGCATGACATTCATTTTTATCAAGGCAATTCTCCCCAGCCAAGAGGGAGGGTCATCCACCTGTTCAGATCTTCACGAATTTTACCGAGCACTGGTGTAAAATTGGCTTTATATAATTGCTGGAAAGTAGGGGTTATTTTAATGCCCAGGTAGACAAAACCGTCCTCAGAACATTTGAAAGGAAAAGAAGGAAGCTGACTTGTGAGCTTCTTATTACCTATAAACAGGGCAACTGATTTGGAAAAATTAATCCTGTACCCAGAAAATTGTCCAAATTCCTGAATAAGGTTTAAAACCCTAGGTACAGACACCTCAGGATCTGAAAGAAAAAGCAGCACATCATCCGCATATAAGGAAATTCTGTGCTGCTTCTCTCTGAAGCAAACCCCGGACACAGCTGCATCATCTCTTATCATCTGGGCAAATGGTTCGATAGCTATTGCAAAAAGTAATGGGGAGAGTGGGCACCCCTGTCTAGTGCCACGAAATAAAGGAAAATTGTCAGATCTATGACCATTGGTGATAACTGCAGCTAGAGGAGTCGTATAAAGTATACGCACCCAATTAATGAAGCATTCCCCAAGGCCAATTTTTTTTAGAGTATAGAATAAATAAGGCCATTTCACAGAATTGAAAGCTTTTTCTGCATTCAAAGATAAGATAAGAGAATCAGAATTAAAACTATGTGAAAGCTCAATAATATTTAAAAGCCGCCTAACATTGTGAGAAGAATTTCTGCCTTTAATAAATCCTGTTTGATCTTCATTAATAATTGATAGTAAGACCTTTTCCAATCTTAAAGCTAAAATTTTTGATAATAGTTTCAAATCTGTATTTAATAACGCAATGGGCCTATATGAACTGCAATTTTCAGGATCCTTGCCTTTTTTAGGATAAGAGAGATATTTGCTTCACGGAGTGAGGGAGGCAAGATATTAGTCTCAAATGAGTGATTAAGCATGGCTAAGAGGGCATCTAATAATATATTTTTGTTATATTTTGTTATACTTGTTAGATGGGAGAGGTATCTACTAGGTTTATTGCCCCATTCATACAGCTTTTGTTTAGAAAATGAAATATTTGAGTGTGACTGTCTTGTTAATAATGAATTTAAAGAAGTCCGTGCTATGCCTATTTTCTCTAAAGAAGCTGGAGTGGGATTGCACAGATAGTTATTAGTTGCAGTATTTAACTCTGACTCTAGATGTCTCTGTTTTTCTGATAGCTTTCTTTTTTTGACAGCACAATATGAAATGATAAGGCCTCTAATATATGCCTTACAGGTCTCCCAGAGAAGTGAGGGATCATCTACAGATGCCGAGTTAATAGACAAAAATATCTTAAACTCTTGAGTTAATGTATGAGAGAAATTTATCATCTTTGAGTAGTAAAGTATTAAATCTCCAACGTCTATCTGGTCTCGAGAGCTGCTTTACACACACATCTAGTACAACCATAGCATGGTCATAATTATAATTATATCTCCTATATCACAATGAGAGATTGTATGTATCAGTGTTTTGGGAACAAAGAAGTAATCAATCCTAGTCTGACATTTATGGGGGCAAGAAAAAAAAGTAAATTTCCTCTGATGTGGATTAAGAATGTGCCAAGCATCTATGTATCCCAATTCCTCGCAGAGTGCAGAGAGAGCTCTAGATTGCCTGGTTAGAATGGAGTTCCTAGGAGGAAATCTGTCCAATGATGAATTCAATAAACAATTAAAGTCCCCTCCAATAATAGCAAACTCTGAGGCATTTTCTTTAAAATCAATTAAAGCTTTTGAAAGGAATTCCGGGGAATAATTTGGAGGGCAGTATATATTCAAATGTGAAATGACCTCTCCAATCAGGGTTCCTTTAATAATAGTATATCTACCATGTTTATCTTTAATGCTGTCAGCAATCCAAAATTGTATTCTTTTATTAATTACAATAGCTACACCTCCACTGCTCTTGGTGAAGGATGAAAAATGAATCTGACCAATCCATTTATGTTTTAGATTGAGGTGTTCACTATCACTTAGGTGAGTTTCTTGTAACATGGCTATATCTATATTCTCCTTACCAAGTCGAGTAAAAACTTTATGTATCTTTGTTCGTCCATGTAGACCCCTAACATTCCACGTACAAAGCCTTAAATTACCAGCTGCCATAATCTACACCAAATAGATCATAAATCAGGTGATGCTCTCCCCCGTCAAATATCTCTGTAATCAGTACTCTGACATTGCATCGAAAAAGCAGTTGTGCGTGTCTCAAGACATAAAAACAAATAGGAACACATATCAGAACAGGCCAAACTGGCAATATAGAACCATCCATCCATCCATCCATCCATCCATTTTCCTCCGCTTATCCGGGACCGGGTCGCGGGGGCAGCAGTCTAAGCAGGGACGCCCAGACTTCCCTCTCCCCAGACACTTCCTCCAACTCCTCCGGGGAACCCGGCGTTCCCAGGCCAGCCGAGAGACATAGTCCCTCCAGCGTGTTCTGGGTCTTCCCGGGGCCTCCTCCCGGTGGGACATGCCCGGAACACCTCCCTTGGGAGGCGTCCAGGAGGCATCCGAAACAGATGCCCAAGCCACCTCAGCTGGCCTCTCTCGATGTGGAGGAGCAGCGGATCTACTCCGAGCTCTCTAAGGGAGCGCCCAACCACCCGGCGGAGGAAACTCATTTCGGCCGCTTGTATCCTGGATCTCACCCTTTCGGTCATGACCCAAAGCTCATGACCATAGGTGAAGTAGGAACGTAGATCGACCCGGTAAATCGAGAGCTTAGCCTTGTGGCTCAGCTCCTTCTTCACCGACAGACCGGTACATCGACCGCATTACTGCAGAAGCTGCACCGATCCGTCTGTCGATCTCTCTCTCCATCCTTCCCTCACTCGTGAACAAGACCCCAAGATACTTAAACTCCTCCACCTGTGGCAGGAGCTCCCCACCGACCTGGAGGGGACAAGCCACCCTTTTCCGGCTGAGGACCATGGCCTCAGATTTGGAGGTGCTGATTCTCATCCCAGCCGCTTCACACTCAGCTGCAAACTGCCCCAGTGCCGCTGTAGGTCCTGGCCTGATGAAGCCAACAGGACAACATCATCCATAAAAGCAGAGATGAGATCCTGTGGTCACCAAACCGGACCCCTCCGGTCCCTGGCTGCGCCTAGAAATCCTGTCCATGAAGATAGTGAACAGGACCCGGTGACAAAGGGCAGCCCTGCCGGAGTCCAACAGCACTGGGAGCGAGTCTGACTTACTGCTGGCAATGCGAACCATGCTCCTGCTCTGGTCATACAGGGACGGACAGCCCCTAGCAAAGGGCCTCGGACCCCATATTCCCAGAGCACCCCCACAGAACACCATGAGGTACACGGTCGAATGCCTTCTCCAGATCCACAAAACACATGTGGACTGGTTGAGCAAACTCCCATGAACCCTCCAGTATCCTAAAGAGGGTATAGAGCTGGTCCAGTGTTCCACGACCAGGGCCGAAAGCCGCATTGTTCCTCCTGTATCCGAGGTTCAACTATCGGACGAATTCTCCTCTCCAGTACCCTGGCATAGACTTTCCGGGAGGCTGAGGAGTGTGATCCCCTATAGTTGGAACACACCCTCCGTCCCCTTCTTATAGAGGGGACCACCACCAGTCTGCCAGTTCAGAGGCACTGTCCCCACCTCCACGCGATGTTGTAGAGGCGTGTCAGCCAAGACAGCCCCACTTCATCCAGAGACTTGAGGTACTCAGGGCGGATCTCGTCCACCCCCGAGCCTTGCCACCGGGAGCTTCTCAACTACCTCGGCGACTTCAGCCCGGGTGATGTCCGAGCCCATCCCTCGTCCCCAGCCTCTGCCTCCTCAGTGGAGGCGTGTTGGCAGGGTTGAGGAGATCCTCAAAGTATTCCTTCCACCGCCCGACAATATCCCCAGTTGAGGTCAGCAGAGCCCCACCTCCACTATATACAGTGTTGGTAGGGCACCGCTTTCCCCTCGGGGCGCCGGACAGTTTGCCAGAACCTCTTGAGGCCGACCGATAATCCTTCTCCAAGTCCTCACCGAACTCTTCCCAGGGCCGAGTTTTGCCTCCACAACCACCCGTGCACGCAGTCCGCTTGACCTGCGGTACCCATCAGCTGCCTCAGGAGTCCCACAAGCCAACCAAGCTCGATAGTACTCCTTCTTCAGCTTGACAGCATCCCTTACTTCCGTGTCCACCACGGGTTGAGGGTTGCCGCCACGACAGGCACCAGAGACCTTCGGCCACAACTCCGAGCGGCCGCTTTGACAATGGAGGCGGAGAACATAGTCCACTCGGACTCAATGTCCCCAACCTCCTTTGGGATCTGTTCAAAGCTCTGCGGAGGTGGGAGTTGAAGATCCCTCTGACAGGGGGCTCTGCCAAGCGTTCCCAACAGACCCTCACAGAGCGTTTGGGCCTGCCGAGTCTGTCCAGCTTCCTCCCGGCCAGCGGATCCAACTCACCACCAGGTAGTGATCAGTTGACAGCTCCGCCCTCTCTTCACCCGAGTGTCCAAGACATATGGCGGAGGCCAGATGAAACAACCACAAAGTCGATCATCGACCTCCTCCCTAGGGTGCTCTGTTGCCACGTGTGCTGATGAGCACCCTTATGCTCGAACATGGTGTTCGTTATGGACAAGCCGTGACTAGCACAGAAGTCCAACAACAGAACACCACTCGGGTTCAGGTCAGGGGGGCCGTTCCTCCCAATCACGCCTCTCCAGGTGTCACCGTCGTTGCCCGTGTGCGTTGAAATCCCCAGCAAAATGTCCCCAGACTGGCTTTCCAGCACCCCTCCCAGAGACTCCAAGAAGGCGGGTACTCTGTACTGCCATTCGGCCCGTAAGCACAAATGACAGCAAGAGACCTATCCCCCACCCGAAGGCGCAGGGAAACGACCCTCTCATTCACTGGGGTAAACTCCAACACATGGCAGCTAAGCTGGGGGGCTATAAGCAAGCCCACTCCCGCCCGCCGCGCCTCTCACAGACCCAACTCCAGAGTAGTGGAGAGTCCAACCTCTTTCGAGGAGTTGGGTTCCAGAGCCCAAACTGTGCGTGGAGGTGAGACCGACTATATCTAGTCGGTACCTCTCTACCTCCCGCACTAGTTCAGGCTCCTTTCCCCCCAGCGAGGTGACATTCCATGTCCCTAGAGTTAGGTTCTGCGTCCGAGGATTGGGTCGCCGAGGTCCCTGCCTTCGACCGCCACCCAAACCACAATGCACCGGCCCCTTACGGTCCCTCCTGCAGGTGGTGAGCCCACGGGAGGTCGGCCCCACGTCACTCCTTCGGGCTGAGCCCGGCCGGGTCCCATGGGGTAAGACCCGGCCGCCAGGCGCTCGCATACGAGCCCCAACCCCAGGCCTGGCTCCAGGGTGGGGCCCCGGCTGCGCCATACCGGGCGACGTCACGATATTTATTTTAGCCTTTCTCATAAGGGGGGTGGACCGCTCTTTGTCTGGCTTGTCACCTAGGACCTGTTTGCCTTGGGAGACCCTACCAGGGGCATATAGCCCCTGACAACATAGCTCCTAGGATCATTCAGGCACTCAAACCCCTCCACCACAGTAAGGTGGCGGTCCCAGGAGGGGGGCAATATAGAAGCAAGAAAATAAAATAAAAGAAAGAAAAAAAGAAAATGTAAAAAGAAAAGAAAAAAGGAGGCTTTTCCCCTTATCTCTTAGGGGACCGATCTTCATCTCACAAGTCCATCAACCTCAAACTATATCTCCAATACCAAACGCTCAGAAGAGATATTTATGTAATAACAAAAAAAAGAAGCCTCATAAAGCCACTCACCCAAGATATAAACTAAAAAAAATTTAGAGCTGTACCCCAACATGTCAGAAAGAGAAGAGAGAAAAATTAAAACCAGTAATACAATATATATAAATATATACACACATGATCTTTTCCGGCCTCTATTCTCCAGGTCATCAATGTGTTCAGTAAGTGATGCAACTTGTTTCTCAAGAGTGAGCACGCAAGTCTGCGCGTTTGTCGATGCTGTCTCCAACACCATTATTCTCCGCTCCGCCTCGTTAAGCCGATCTGTTAACTGGTTGCATATGTCAGATTTATTGCATGATTCGGGCAAAAGCTGTTGCTATTAAACTTTGTTTGATACAAACCTAAGTTTGTTAACCAAGTGAATTTTATTAAATTACCATATGCAAAACACCATGTTGGAAGAAAAAGAGAGTTAACTTTTCCTTGGAAAGTACAACCTTTGACTGGGTCAGTTACTGTATCTCTTTAGGATCTAACATCCTTACAGTTAAATAACAATCATTGTCTCATGTAGTGGTATGCAAAATCATCATACTAAACAGCTACTTCAATTAGGGTACAATATTCAGCAAATCAAATATTTACAGTTGAAGTTATACGTTTACATACATCTTGCAGAATCACAATAATAGGAAAAAAATAAGAGGAAATTTGATGATTGCTTTGTTTTTTGATATTTCACATAAGAAGTTTACAGAAAGTTTACAACACAGAATAATATCTTAATTTCGCAGACTGAGCCAGCTTAACCAACCAGAGCGCTTTGAAGACTAGGGCTTGACATTAACTTTTTTGCTCACCAGCCACAGTGGCAAGTGGTTTTCCAAAGCCACTCAGCATTTTCACTGGCCACAATTTTGTTGTTGGGAAAATACATTTTATATGCTAAAAGTTGACTGTGACATGCTATAATTACTTCATTACTTGGATTAAAGCGATAGTGTATTGTTTATGACCAAAATTAAAATGCATTGACACAAAAAGTATCAATATTACCATTAAGGCATGCATGTTATGTATTGCACATTCAGATAGTGTGGCAGAGCTCAGGAGGCGCTATAAAAATGTAAAATAATTTTTTAAACAATTAAACATGAAAACATATTCTGCTACACCTTAAAAACAATATAAGGACTTCGTAAAAGGGTAAAATATGACACCTTTAAAAATATCTGTCTTGGTGAATTTTCAGGCAAACATAATCTATTATGTCTTAAGGGAATGTTTGATTAATTTTTGGGAGAAAATAACTAGTGTACAGTTTTCCCTGTAGATATTTGTTTTGACTTGGTTAGTGACAAATCTTTTGTATTACCAGGGATTTTAAGGTATGGTATGAAACTTTGAAAGCACTTGAAAACTCAAAATATTCTCAAAATTTACTTTGTTGACTTAAAACAGGTGTAGCTCTGTCTTTTTTTGTCAGGTTCCAAAAAAAATCATATATTGTTTTGATGGTCTTTTAATAGGGAATGTCTATAAAGAATATAGAATAATAATAACTCATTTTTTAATTTGAAATTTGCTCATTATTTGTGTAACTATAATGTATTTTATTAACTCATTCAGTTATAGTTCATATAGTTTGTCCTTCCTGTGAATAAGAAGAGCTTACATGCTGTATTCAGCAATCAGCATGTCTTCAAACACTATTCAGTTTTGCTTTAGTCAGTCTTCAAAGGCAGGAAGAAGCTGCCAAAAGACATGTGCTTGCACACACATTGCACTGTACTGTCTGTGCTGAAGGAGGAATGGAGAGATTTTAGTAAACAAGAAATGCAAGTTTTGTGCATTATGTGAGTGAGAATAATTTTGTTGCTCTGTAGCACACCCTTGTGGTTTTAAAAATATGATATAATATTATATGTGTCTCTTTTGTGTTTTTTAGGGAATTAAAGGGTTTGGTGGTCACTCTGAGCTCCGATGGGCATCTCCAGTGCTCATACATGGGTACTGACCCCTCCTTTTTCAATGCACCCAAAGTGGATTTCCGAGAGGTCAATTATAATGAGGTTGACAAAGAGATGAAAATGCTACAAAAGGTTATCCGTGAAGCCACCAAATCCCAAGGTATGACATATGGAGTTAAGCACAAAAATGCATGTTGTAAATTAACTCTGTCCACGACTAAACGTTATATGTATGCGTCTGGTCTATTTTTCTCCAGACATTGTTCCAAGTGCAGAGACAAAAGAAGAGCTTACTCTGGTTGCCATTGTCTCGCCTAACCTGGATGAAGTCTCGGTACACACACATTTTCATAGTAGTAATATAATAATTAAAATTTCTAAAAAGCTAACCTTTACACAAACTTCTAGATGTTATTCGATTAAAAAGCAAATTGCGATTTCTCTAGTTTTAGAGCTTTTCAGTAATGGTTCAGTATGTTTATGGGACAATTTTAAGAATTTCACAGCATAAAGTTGCAAGAAATCTCCTTCATCTGCCATTAATCATACATGTTGTCCAAACTCTAAAATTGGTTGAGCTGATGTTGCTGTGTTAGGCTTCTTAAACAAACACAGCAGTGTTTCAATGGCCAAAATGGTTTACTTATAACTGACACTGCATTAGGCTAGGATAGTATCTTCAAATAGAAAATAAGCACTTCCCCTAGTAACAAATTACACAGTGAGGTGATGATCTTAACTGCAGGATGACATAAAATCCAAATTAATAACATTGGTTAGATGTCTTGACTGTCTGACTTGTAAATGACTCTTTAGACTGTAATCCCTATACTACCCTTAAAAGTCAACTTTACCAAAAGTGTTATTTATTGTTTTTATAAATCCTTCTTATCTTTAAAAACATCAGCAAATTCAGTTTACATCTAAGATTTTATGATTTAATCTGTATAATTAAAACGTAGACTTTCCAAATCTCTGTGTAATTGTGTTGTAATAATGTCTCTTTCATAGTGTGCTATCATACCTGAGATGAATGGCATGTCTGTCCCCTCTGTCACAGTGAAGGTGAGCTCACCGAGATCTGTCAAGTTTCTTAATATTTAATATTGGTCTGCACTGTTGTATGAAGCTAAAGTGATTTGTTTTGAATGTGTTGAATATTCTTAGGTGAAACTGAGAAGTAGCAAAACGGTTCGAAATCCAAAGATGATCATTTGTGTTCAGCCTCCTCTAGCAGTCACACAAGAACAGTTTGTGTTTGATGACATGGGTATGAATGTTTTTCTTTTTTTTTTTCTACACTGTTGCTTTCGAATTACGAAGTCATTAAAACATTTTGCATGGGGTACTTTGAACACTGGAATAATAGTAGCAGTCTTTTCATGCACACTGATCCCAGTTGCATTACACATTTTTTTAAACTTTAGAAGTTTTACTTCTACTTACTTATGATAAACCTCCCTTTATTATAACCTTATAAATATTGTGTCGAAAGGTTTTAAATGAACCATTATCATCGTTTCACTACATACAGTAAAGCCACTGTTCTTTTCTATTTAATATCAAATGAGGATGTATGCAAGCATACAAATGTGGCCATTGAGAATGCGCATCTCAGAGAAAAGGATCCCATGATCTATGATGTGGCCATAGTGAAATTCTCTGCCACAGGAATTACATTACCAGCAGGAGGTAGTCGTGTTCCATCTCAATTATAGCGTGTACTGAAGCCAATAATATGCAGCGGATGTCTTAACGTCTCTCGGGTGCATATTTACAGCAAGCAACAGAGAAACACATTTTTAAGTATGATATTATTTATGTACTACAGATGTGGCCATTAAGTTCAAGTTCAATTTATTTGTATAGCGCTTTTACAATGTAGCACTTTTTCAAAGCAGCTTTCCAGAAAAAACAAAAATAAATAGATATAGTGTAAAGAAAATATTGAAAATATATAAAAGGTTAAGACCAAATGGTAACAGGATTTACAGAACCCTATGCTAATTTAATATATAATATCTAACATTAAGAATGCATGTTTTTCCCACAGTATGCTGCAAGTTGTGAAATGCTGGTGAATCATGTAAGCACGTTTCTTAGTACTGTAATGTCCAAAAGAAGTGCACATCCTCTCGTAGCTGTTCTTTTAGAAGTTCTTTTTAATAACACGTGCACCCGTAGGCTGATTCTCACACCTTACATTCAGCGGGGCGCACACACACACACACACTGAGAGAGGGAATAACCCCCCCCTTCCTTAAAAACACCCTCCTCTCTCCCAGCAGTCCCCAAACATTAAAGTGACAAAGAGAACATGAATGAAATCTGTTTACATAAGAATTGCAATGCAATTACCATAACTTTATGGTTTGCTACACTGCTCCCTGTCCATAAAGTTCCTCGACCCCGAGGAAACACACAATCTCTCCCAAACGCCTCGGCAGCCTCCGATTTCTGTAAGGTCGTGGCTGTGTTTCCTGTGCAGCTGCAGCAGGGTTGTCCATATACAAATCTTGAGGTGTTTGGCCAGGTGTGAAGCATTGTGTTTAACTGCCGGAGAACTTGAAGTGCTCTGCCAGGATTCCGTCTCACCCCCCGAAAAAGGCATGGCTGCTGGGGTGGCTAATGCTGGGTCTGCCACAGCACTTCCTCTATAAGGTGCTAGTCTATCTCTATGCAAAGCCACCTTCTAGGGGGTAGCTGGACACACTGGACAACTTCCCACATTCTCTCCAAAACGCAGCATGGCCCAATCCATTGGCATTTAAGTTTAGGGCAACGCCTTTTCTTTCTCTGGGGGCTATACACCAACACCAGCTCTCCAGCTGTACAATATCTGCCCTTGGTTCTAAGGTCATGATTTCGCTTCTGGCAGATCCCTGCCTAACAATTGGTTTCTTGCGAAATTATGGGCAGCTTCCAGAATGTCCTAAAGCTTTTTTCAGCATATTCAGGACCTGGGGGCACAGACGACGCATCAGGTGGCCTACCAAAAACCATATCTCCAGTTGTTCTAATCTCCCGCCCCAGCATAAGATAGGCAGGCATGGAAAAAGTTAAATCTTGCACCACGGATCGACATGCCATTAGGATAAATGGCAAGTGCCTATTCCAGTCTCGCTAGTGTTTGGAGATCACAATGGGCAGCTGCTCCACCAATGTCCGATTAAGCCTCTCTACGAGGCCTTCGCATTTAACCTCCTCGCACAAGGATCTGGGCACCACCACCTGCCACTTTCCTTCCCCTGGATCGGGGGAGAGTGAGTGAATGGCCACTTCCTCCCAAGGAGGCCGCCGCTGGGCCTGAAACCCATTGAATGACAGGTTGTAGGTCTTTATCTGTCTCTTGCAGCCGCCTCCACTCTCTACTACACCCACAGTCTTCAATGATGAACACACACGTGTATTGTCATTCTCACAATAGCGAATCTTGTCAGCTACACATGGCCGTCTAGGTAGAGTGTCATGAGAGTGGCTTGACCCTGCCCTATGTACCACTCTCATGTCATATGACTGAAGCTCCTTAATCCAGCATGCCAACTGGCCCTCTGGCTCTTTGAATGACATAAGCCACTTTAGAACTGAATGATCGGTGTGCACCGTGAAAGGTAGCCTACAGAGGGAATACTTAAAATGCCAAACTGAATAAATCTCTGCAACAAGCTCCCACCTGGTTACGCAGCATCTGCGTTTAACTTTGTTGAATGTTTTGCTAGGCCATAACTTGTTCTTACCCAGTCCCCCCCCAGTCTTACCCAGCTCACTTGGAGGGTAATTTCTCCTCTGACGCATCACAGCTACAATCAGTAATTTGATAAAAATTATATACAAAATTTACTAAAATTTGAAGCTATGTAGGTCTGAATTTTAAGTGGGTCTGGATTATTAGTTGTGATTATTTTATTTGTAATTGTGTAAGTGTTAAACCGATTTTGACTAAATTAAGATTGGGTCTGATTTGTGTTAGTTGTGATACAATTAATTTATGTTTATGTTAACTGGGTAGTAATTAATAAGGCCAATATTATACATTAAAGGATTGTTTAGCCAGGGATGACTGAGTTGACTGAGTGCAGCTATAACATCAGACTGCTGACATAGACAGAAAAGAAGTAGTTAATTAGTTAAAGTTAAATAGTTAAAGAGATTAGCATAAATACTGTTTAGCATTATCATTAATGTAGTAACTAGCATTAACATTAGTATTATTGAGTGCAAGTTCTCCTGGGGGTCGCCTCCTCCTTCTGACAGATTCAACTTCAGGTCAGGGTATGGACTGGATACAACCTTGGAATAATAAGAGACAGACAAACTGAGAGCAAAATACTGTTCTACACCCTTAGATGCAACAAGTACATCAGATTGTTAGGAAAGTGTTCCTGTAGACTAGCAATCACTTAGGGGGTTTGTGTTATAAACTGTTGGACTATGTGTATGCTATGGTAGAGATAGGTATCTAGATTTAAACTGAGAGAGTGTGTCTGCCTCCCGCACAGCACTAGGAAGACTTTTACAAAGTTTAGGTGCTAAATAGGAGAATGATCTTCCACCAGCACTTGATTTAGAAAAAAACAGCTCCCAGACCCACATTGCTGGCATCTGTGTCTAGATTAAAAAAAGGTGCTGGGTCAGGGGGAGCCAGGACAGGAACTTTGACCAAAGCCTGTTTTAGGGCATCAAAGGACTTTTGGCATATTTCAGACCAACAGAATGACTTGTCCTTTTTCAGCAGGCGGTAGAGTGGGTCTGCAGTGCTGCAATGCAATGCACAAACTTCCTGTAGTAATAGGCTACCCCTAAAAAGCTTTCAAGCTGCTGGGTGTTCACAGGCGTGGGCCAGTCACAGCCTGCACCTTTTCCTCCAGCGTGCCCACACCCTGACTCCCCAACTTGTGACCCAAAAATTTCACATCTAAAAAAAGACATTTCTCTGGGTGCATCTTCAGACAAAACTTGCTCCCCAGGCTCAACGTCTGAGGGTCTTTAACGATGCCTGGAAAGAACTGCCATGAACAAGGATGTCATCTAGGTAGCCCAGGCACTCCGTCTGAGGAATGCCTGACAACACCCTGTCCATTAGCCTTGCAAGCGTGCAAAACAGAGCACCTTAAACTGCCATAACCCCCTACCTTGTACAAAAGGCAGTCTTTGGCCGGGCTTCGGGAGCAAGTGGCACCTGCCAGTGGGCCAGTATGCAGGTCTGAAGAAGTGAACCAAGGGCTCGTCTACCCGTAGGATGGGATATGAATCTTTCAGAATCTTTCAGGTGCCTATAGTCAACACAAAGCCTCCACTGGCCGCCATTTTTGGGCACCATGACCACCCTTGCACTTTCTGACGTCTCAATAATCCCTGCCTGCTGCATGTCCACCAAATTCTCAATGTCATTTGCCAAAGCATGCAGTTGCTCCCCTGCCTGTCTGGGTCTATTATTTAGTTCGGAATGCATGAGCCCAGGCTGTCCAAATTGTCCAGAGCGCTGTTTTAGTGCTCCGACAATCGCCTTATAATTGTGTCTGTTTTTAACTGTTCAGTAAACAATTGAGAGCATCATCTGTAAGGCACATAGCCAACTTAAGAGCTTTGCGATCATCCGACCATTTTCTAGCATAAGCCAACAGTTGAGAACTTGGGGGTCTTTACAGCCACCGCAGCACCACGCATGCCACCATGTCCATATACATCTGGAAGCAACACGTCTCTGTGGGCGTCGCCATGTTTACCTGCATCCGCCAACAACTTGGCTCAGTAAGCGCTGCTGTGACGGTTTACACTTGTGGACAGCGCACTTCCATGGGCGCCATGTTTGTTTACTGACCTCGTGAATGTTCGGTGGATCTCGGCTACACTCGGATCTAACAACGAAAGACCAGCGTTCATGGCCATCTTCCTCGTTGCTTCCTTCACCCTAGCCAATTCCATACCGTCTTTCCCTCACGCAAACAGATCAGAAGCCCATGCCGTTGCGGCCTGTGCCTCAAACATCCGTCTCTCATCCGGTTTACAGCATTTGAGTCTGCTTCTGCATCTTGTTTGACACGAACAAAACGACAGCAATTCCGTTGACTAGATTTAATTAGTTCACTTCTGGCACCAGTGTAACTCCCAGGCACCAGTGTAAGAAGTGCACATCCACTCGCAGCTGTTCTTTTAGAAGTTCTTTTTAATAACACGAGCACCTGTAGGCCAGTGCACATGCCTTACATTCAGCGACACACACACACACACACACACACACACACACACACACACACACACACACACACACACACACACACACACACACACACACACACTTACACACACTGAGAGAATAAAACTCTTTAAAACCCTAAGAAAAAGGAATAAAAGCCTTTTCCTTGAAAACACCCTCCTCTCTCCCAGCAGTCTCCAAACATTAAATTGACAAAGACAACATGAATGAAATCTGTTTGCACAAGAACAGAACATAAGTGCAATTACCATAACCACACAAAGACGAGGCAGACACGAGAAGTTCAGATCAAGTAGTTTACTTTACTTCTTCAGGTAAATATCCTCACTTAAGAGGGGAACGATACAGGCTTTAAACATCCATGGAACAGGTTCAGAGATACAGGAACAAATAACACGGCAGAACAGAACACGGTCAAACTAACAACATAGAACAGGTAAGTAATCCTCCTTGGAAATAAGCATACAGTAGTTCACAAGATCCTCCTTGGAATAACAGAGAGTAACATTACCAAGATCCTCCTTGGAATAACAGAGAGTAACATTAACAAGATCCTCCTTGGAATAACAGAGAGTAACATTAACAAGATCCTCCTTGGAATTTACACAGACACGGGCAGTGGCAACGAACTTAACCACAAAACAACAACACCAGACCAGGGAGAACAGAAAGCAAACACATTAAATAAAGTCCATAACGACGTGAGGCAGGTGATAACAAGATTACTGATAGTGAACAGGTGGTGAGGTGCAAGAGATCCTGGGTGAATGAGTCCAGAGGGAGGTGTCGGGTGAAACCATGACAGTACCCCCCCTCGGAAAGCGCATCCTCGCGCCACAAGACCCATGGAGGAGGGAGGAGAGGGAGGCTGGATGGGAGCTCAGGGTCAGGAGGCTCTGGCTCTGGAGGCTCGCGCTCTGGCTCTGGAGGCTCGGGGGCAGGCTGTGGCTGCGCTGGGGCAGGCTGCGGCCGCTCTGGGGCCTCAGAGGCACCGGGAACGCCGGGAAGGCGCCGGGAACTGGGGACTCAGAGGTGCCGGGGACAGGGGGCTCAGAGGGGCCGGGGACAGGGGGCTCGGAGGAGACGGGAACAGGGGGCTCGGAGGTCTGACTACCTAGGGACAAACTAGAGACAGATGACTTTGGACATGATTCCCCAGGAGCAAACAGACTTGGACGGTCTACTGTGGAGAGATTACTAGGAGCTGGGGCACTTAGAGGGGAAAACCTACTCTGTGACACAGCTGCACTAGAGGTAAGACTACCTAGACACAAACTAGAGACAGAAGGTTGCCATCTTTGAGGAGTTTGGCCCTGGGACAGAGTTTCAGCAGCTTGACTATAACGACTAGTCTGGGGTGAAGCTGTGCTTAACCGAGAAGAACCAAAGTTAAGTTGACTGGGGCTGCGTTGAGACTGCATATATGAATTACTAGGAAGGCTACTTGCACCCTGTGCCAGGCCAGAGGTATAGGAAGTTGTTAACTGACTAAAGCCCCCTTGGGAGCCAGAAGCATACAAGTTCTGGGAAGCCTTACTGCCAGTGGGCTGGCTAGAAACAGTTGCAGGCAAGGAAACAAGAGTAGAATATGCAGGGGTATACTGACTTGAGATACTTTGAGACTGTGGGGACAAATCTCCAAAACTTCCACTTCCTCCCTGTGCAGAAACCAACTCACTAGAACTTCCTGTCACTGGTGGTCTAGAACTGCCCAGAGTTGCTGCATACTGGCTTTGGAAAGCCTGACTGCTAGCGCTCTGGCTGGAGAGTCTTCTAGCAAAAGACAAAAGCTTTGCGTGTACACGAGACCCGCTGGCAGGCTGACTGGAAGCACCAAGTTGTTGTGAAGACCCACTGTAAGAGCTACTCTTGGCCTGAGCGGCAAAGCGACTAGAGCCTGCTAAAGTAGTGCCAGAACTGCCCTGGGAGCTTGCAACACTAGTCTGCTGTGTGAAAACAGTCTGAGGTGAGATAGGTTTGAAAGACCCAGATGAGAGTTCACTAGAACCAGACCGAGACTGGGGCAAATAACTACTGCGAGCACTACTTGTGGACTGACAAGGAACTTCCTGTGAGGAACTAAACTTGGGAGGAGATCCAGAAGCAAACTGGCGAAAGATACCTTGAGACTTTACAGGGCTACGGAAACTACTAGAGCCTCCTATAGTAGTGCTAGACACCCCCTGAGGACCTGCAATAATGATGGGCTGGCTGGGAAAAGCTTGGGATGAGATGGATTTAGAGTACCCAAAAACATGTTTGCTAGAGCCAACTTGAGATTGGGCAAGGGTGCCACTACAAGCACTATTTCCTCCCTGGGGGAACGCAACCTGACTGGAAGGTCCTATATGGGGTGATGTAACAACTTGTGCAACTGGTCTATCTAACCCCTGAATGCTCCCAGATTGAGTAGAAACATCATGGGGTGAAGTTACTGCAAGACTTACATACTTTGTAGCAGGAGCAAACTGAGCGAGGGTACCCTGCGGCTTGGGAAAAGCGAGATCCCCATAGCTACTTCCTGTCTGCACTGGGACATAACTATAAGCAGCCAACGCTGTGCTTAACTGACTTGGAGTACTGGACAAACACACCCTTGTATCAGTTGAGGGCTGACAAGAAACTCCTACAGGTAATGAACTAAGCTTGCTAGTAGTCACAGAACTAGGGGAATACAGAGTAGAGATCTCTTGAGATGACATGGGGAAATATTTGGAGGGGGCGACCATATTAGCTGGAACTGAGTCTGGGAACTCTAGGGCGGAGTCTGGGAACTCTAGGGCGGAGTCTGGGAACTCGGGGCCGGCCATCTTGGCTGGGGCATGGGACTCGGGGGGCGGCTATCTTGGCCGCGGCAGAACACTTGGAGGCGGCCATCTTGACCAGGCTGCGGAGGGGGCGGCAACCACAGCTAGCCAACACCCAATTCACACTCTCCTCCAAGCTTCCACATGGCCCCCATCCAGACAACTTGGCCCATGTCGCGTCGTTAAGACCCCAGAGAAAAAGGCGCCTCAGGTTGTCTTCGGGAAGCCGGGTGAAACCATGACATGTTTAGATTATTGTTACGTTTCAAAAATAGAATTAACAAAATTATCAGTGTCTGATGAATTATTAACTGCATGCAATGATTGTGAGAAAACATCCACAATAAAATATAAATAAAATACTATTAGACATGCTTGTATCATTTTGTTTTTTTTGTTTTGCTGTAAAGCTCCTTTAACCCAGTGCTACATTGTTAAAGCACTATACAAATAAACATATATTTAGTTATATCATTATACTCATAGCATCTGCTATATATTTTTTAATCGTACAATGTTTGTAGGGCAGGCAAAAATTCGGGCGAAAAATCCTATAGACTTAACATTGCGGCAAAATTTGACGGGTCATAGCTGTTAAGTGAGGATTTCGGAGAAACGCGAGTTACCACATTTGATGAGGCTGGCAGACTCTGTAAGAACATACCTCACAATGGGGTGTAAGTTGTACCCCTGGGGTGTAAGAGCCACCCAAAATTTTCCATAGACTTAAAATGGCCCATAGACTGCCATTATAAACAGGCCCAGATGGATTATCTTAATATCAGAGTGTCATAGAACCAAATTACAACATGCTAACTGGAGTTCTTACAAGAACAAGCTGGAGTTCTCACAAGAACAAAAAAGTTTGAACATATCAGCCTACTACAACGGTACTATCAACACTCCACTGGTTACCCATTATGCAACATATTAACTTTAAGATCTTACTGACTACTTATAAGGCTCTACATTTAGCTCCTCAGTACCTGAGTGAGCTCCTAATACATTAGAGTCCCTCACGTCCATTACGCTCTCAGGACTCTGGCCTTTTGGTAATACCTAGAATTTCTAAATCAAGTGGTGGTGGTAGATCATTCTCCTATTTAGCACCTAAACTTTGGAACAATATTCCTAGTGCTGTGTGGGAGGCAGACACACTCTCTCTGTTTAAATCTAGATTAAACACCTATCTCTTTAACATCGCATAAATACAGTCCAACAGTTTATAACACAAATCCCCTAAGGGATTGTTAGGCTGCATTAATTAGGCCAACCAGAACCAGAACACTTCCCTACCAATCTGATGTTCTTGTTGCATCTAAGGGTGTGAAACCAGTATTTTGCTCCCATTTTGTTTGGTTCTTATTATTTCGAGGTTGCATCCAGTCCATACCCTGACCTGACGTTGGATCTGTCAGAAGGAGGCGGCGACCCCCAGGAGAACCTGCAGTCATTATAACTAATGCTAATGCTAGTTACTACATTAATTATAATGCTAAACAGTATTTATGCTAATCTCTTTAACTATTTAATTTTGACTAATTAACTACTTCTTTTCTGTCTATGTCAGCAGTTTGATGTTATAGCTGCACTCAGTCAACTCAGTCATCCCCGGCTAAACAATTCTTTATTGTATAATATTAGCCTTTTAACTACTACCTAGTTTACCATACACACAAACTAACTGTATCACAACTAGCACAAATCAGACCCAATCGTAATTCAGTCAAAATCATCAACCTTAATTAAACTCAGTGCTTTATACCAGTCAGATTAGCTGTAAAATAACAGATTGTTAAATTCAATCACAACTAATAATCCAAATTAACTCAAAACTCAAATTTTATATTTATACAGTATGTATGTATATATATATATATATATATCATTGCCACCGTCGCCGTGTTGGAGTCCTCACTAGGAGACTGCTGATATTAGATATCAGTTGTTAAATCAGCTTTTATATTTCCCTCATTGTCATTCTGTTTATTCTGCTGTAAAGCTGCTTTGAAACAGTGCTAAATTGTTAAAGTGCTATACAAATAAACATGAACTTGCATTATATCATGTTAGCTTCATGCTAACATAATGCTAAAGCATGCTAGCTTCATGCTAACATAATGCTAAAGCATGCTAGCTTCATGCTAAAAAAATGCTAGCTTCATGCTAAATCATGTTAACCTTATGTTAAAATATGCTACCTTAATGTTAATACATGTTAGTTTCAAGCTAAATCATGCTAACTTCATGTTATATGTTAGCTTATATTTTTCACTTTTTTTGTAATTTGTTGTTGCCATGCCAACAAAACACTTGACTGAGAACTCCCTTTCAGTTTTGTAAGTCTCTGATTACTGCTCTAAGTTCTGATGATAAAGATTCACACCTGGTTAAATATAGTTCCTTATAATCTCTTCTAGGACTTTATGATCCACTGTGAGAGCTGTTCTGTGTAATACATGTGCAGTAAATGTGCACATACCTCTAAAAAATACAAACCCAATTCCAAAAAAGTTGGGACACTACAAATTGTGAATAAAACCAGAATGCAATGATGTGGAAGTTTGAAATTTCAATATTTTATTCAGAATACAACATAGATGACATATCAAATGTTTAAACTTAGAAAATGTATCATTTTAAGGGAGAAATAAGTTGATTTTAAATTTCATGGCATCAACACATCTCAAAAAAGTAGGGACAAGGCCATGTTTACCACTGTGTGGCATCCCCTCTTCTTTTTATAACAGTCTGCAAACGTCTGGGGACTGAGGAGACAAGTTGCTCAACTGTCTTAGGTCTTCTTTGTCGCATCTTCCTCTTTATGATGCACCAAATGTTTTCTATGGGTGAAAGATCTGGACTGCAGGCTGGCCATTTCAGTACCTGGATCGTTCTTCTACGCAGCCATGATGTTGTAATTGATGCAGCATGTGGTCTGGCATTGTCATGTTGGAAAATGTAAGGTCTTCCCTGAAAGAGACGACATCTGGATGGGAGCATATGTTGTTCTAGAATTGGATATACCTTTCAGCATTGATGGTGCCTTTACAGATGTGTAAGCTGCCCATGCCACACGCACTCATGCAACCCCATACCATCAGAGATGCAGGCTTCTGAACTGAGCGCTGATAACAACTTGGGTTGTCCTTGTCCTCTTTAGTCCGGATGACATGGCTTCCCAGTTTTCCAAAAAGAACTTCAAATTTTGATTCGTCCGACCACAGAATAGTTTTCCACTTTGCCACAGTCCATTTTAAATGAGCCTTGGCCCAGAAAAAAACGCCTGCGCTTCTGGATCATGTTTAGATATGGCTTCTTTTTTGACCTATAGAGTTTTAGCCGGCAACGGCGAATGGCACGGTGGATTGTGTTCACTGACAATGTTTTCTGGAAGTATTCCTGAGCCCATGTTGTGATTTCCATTACAGTAGCATTCCTGTGTGTGATGCAGTGCCGTCTAAGGGCCCGAAGATCACGAGCATCCAGTATGGTTTTCCGGCCTTGACCCTTATGCACAGAGATTGTTCCAGATTCTCTGAATCTTTGGATGATATTATGCACTGTAGATGATGATAACTTCAAACTCTTTGCAGTTTTTCTCTGAGAAACTCCTTTCTGATATTGCTCAACTATTTTTCACTGTAGCATTGGGGGAATTGGTGATCCTCTGCCCGTCTTGACTTCTGAGAGACACTGCCACTCTGAGAGGCTCTTTTTATACCCAGTCATGTTGCCAATTGACCTAATAAGTTGCAAATTGGTCCTCCAGCTGTTCCTTATATGTACATTTAACTTTTCTGGCCTCTTATTGCTACCTGTCCCAACTTTTTTGTAATGTGTAGCTCTCATGAAATCCAAAATGAGCCAAAATTTGCATGACATTTCAAAATGTCTCACTTTCAACAGTTCATATGTTATCTATATTCTATTGTGAATGAAATATAAGTTTATGAGATTTGTAAATTATTGCATTTCTTTTTTATTCACAATTTGTACAGTGTCCCAACTTTTTTGGAATCGGGTTTGTACTTCTGTGAAATGTCCTGTGAAGTCCTGCTTGTAAATGTCCTTTTGTTCCATCCATTTGTTTCATTATCTGATTTAAGCTTAAGTTATTAAGGCAGTGTTTGTGTAATCGGTATGAGACAAAACCACAAGTAGAAGGCAAACTTAGTTGTGTCTTATCCTTCGCCATTGTAGGGAAAATCAGCACAGGGGCAGTGCACACTAACAAAGAGTGGTGTTGAGGTCATTATTTAGTTGGAGTGCAAAGAGATGCATAATTTATAAAGAAAAAAACGATGTATTATACATAAAAAAATAGTTGAATATGCTATAACGAGTAAACTGTATTATCTAAAGGTGACCTATTATGCCCCTTTTTACAAGTTCATGTTGTAATATAAGTCTTAGGGGTCCACAAAATGAGTTCTTCAGCCTCATTAAGTATGCAAGGTTTTTGGTGTGTGTGTCTAAGAGAGCTGCTGATCTGTGCTGATCTCCTGGAAAGGGAGAGAAGAGAAAGCATGTGTGTGCGTTACTGCTAATGTGTCTTCAGCAGCTCAAAAGTCAGAAGTAAAAGAAGACTTTTCTCCTTAGTCTTACATTCAACAACAGAACACATGAAATGTGTTTATTTACGAGACATTCTTATCACTACAGCTGCTTCATAGTGTAACTGTGGTCACCTATTTTACCATAGCACAAAAAAAGAACTTGCAGAGACAAGTCTTAAACTCTGGTCTCCGGTGTAGTAGGCATAATTTCTGGCAGCTGGCTGGGGTGGAAACGATCATAATATAGCAGTCACTTATTGGCTGTGTGTGTGTGTGACGACGTAGGATACATCATTCAGCGACATCAAAACGTTTTGTTAGACTGTTGAGGTTTTATGAGGATTCAAAGAAAATGAGTGGACATATTTTTATTACAATAGGGTCGACATACTGCTGACACACATTAATGTTCAAACAACTTATAAAAGTTAGTTCTACTTTAAAGTTTATTTCAACTGTGAAACAACAACAAACCACACAGGAAGAATGACTCGTTAACACATCTACATATTTCACACACCAGCTGATCTCCGTTGCATATGTGGTTCTGGTTGATCCACTTGTTAAATTGATGAGGCAAAACTGACAACATTAAAGCCTTTCCCGAACTATTTGCTGGAAGTATGCACTTTTTGTCATGTTTGCACTGCAGTAACTGGGGATTATTTAAGTTCAAGAATTCCTTTTGATGGGACTGAATTAGCACCCGCTGCAGGGCAGGGTACAATAGTACAACATGAACAGTGGTGCAAGTATATATTGACTTGCTGAACACATCACACAGAACAGTATTTTAAAGTGGTACAAGACATAAACATAAACACTACACTAATTGCACTATTAAGCACTACAAATTGTCATAGGAGATTTTATCTCCTAATCCTTCTTTTTGAAGTTACACATCTCATTTACCTGTCTGCTTTAATAAAACACTCAACAAACAACAAATCTGATCACGCTTTGTTTAGTTGTTCTTTGCAAATGTGTACAAAAAATGGGTTAGGGTTAGAGGGTTAGAGGCCAAGGTAGAGGGTGTCACGCTTTTCTCCAACTGAATTTGAAGCTAATACTATAGTAATTAGGCTTATGCAAGCAAGGGAGCAGAGAGGCTGATGGTCTAGTCTTTAGCAGTGGGAAAGTGAGAGAAGGAAAGAGAAAAAAAGGTTAAAGGTTAACCTTTTAGCTTGCTCTCTCAGTGAGAAAGGGAAGTTTAGTGGCATGCAAAACGCATTGCCACCCAAAGAGTTGATGAAAGAGGATGGGGGTTGTGTGATTTGTGGGGTGAGGCCAAAAACCTAATCTCAGTGATAAGGAATCATGCATAACTGCAGCTCAGTCACCTGTGTGAACTAAACTGTATGAAAGCTGTTTTGTGCAGCTGACACTTTACCTTACACAGATCCCATAACAAAAGACAAAGAAGAGCAAAGGTGTACGACAGAAAGTGCTTCATAGATCCTTTATTACTTCAGTTATAACGCTTAATATAACAGCAACAGCAATATGATAAATTGCATAAATGGTAAATAATTTAGCATTGCCTTTTATCAATTTTTCAATGTTAATAAGTGTTCTTTCTGCCAGGTGAAACCCTTACAGTTCAAGTACAGTCAAGTACGACTACACCCAGTTAAACTATATTTTATCAAGCATTTTCATCTGGTATCTTTCTTCTAAAAGACATAGTTGACATGTAAACATGACATCTAAAAGTTTATTATTTCCAATCCTGTATGGCAGTGGTTCTCAAACGTATAATGAACTTTTTCTAATGCTTTTTCTCTGTTCTGCCTTAACATTTTTTTAGAATACTGGAGGCTGCAAAAAAGTGTCTTCCCTTTTAATTGAAGGGTTAGATGTGATTTGCATGGTATAGTACGTGTTGTGACAGAAAGGCAAACCCCTGTCATTTTCTGGTTTGCTCTTTCCCAATATTACTGTTTGATTGCTGCCATGATTGTTCACAAACATAGGTTGTGTGTGTTCATGACATCACTTATCTCAGATGCATGTGGAAAAATAATGTTTCAATAAATCCAAAACCAGTACCAAAACCATCCAAATCCTTCACTTAATCATGTTTTCATAATTAATCTTCTTTGCATGGGGTTATACCTTTTGTTTACTTTTAAAAACATTTAAAAAAAATACATCTGTTCTTGATAATTATGATTTGTTATGGGCTGACTGAATGCAAACACAGATGAGTATGATAAAGGGTGGTTTACTGATTCCAAAGACAGAACATCCACAGGTGACATCCACAGAAAAGTATTCACAAGGTAACATCCAAAGGTAAAGAAGAGATCATGGTAACATAAACAAGGTAAACATGGTAAGTTTAACATAAACAATCAACGTTAACATTAAGACCTGACAAAGACATGATGAACAAACACAAAATATAAAGAGTCCAGGGTGATGAAGAACAGGTGATGGTGATTAAAGATGGTGGCAGGTGAAGTGCAATGCATTATGGGAGATGAAGTTCAATAGTCCATGGAAAGGTGCTGGGGAAACCGTGACAGGATTGGCTAATTGTATCTGAAGTGACACGGTCTGATAACTTAGTAAGAATACCAATCATCTTACTAGCCAAATTAGTCTTTTTTTAAAAGTTTGTTCTTATTAACAACTGTTTATTTTAATACAACTTTAATCATTCATGTAGTCCCAACTTGAATGTTTTGATGACTAAACATGAAAAATTCATGCTGTGACAAAATGTGTTAAATTAACACATACAGTCATGGCCAAAATTGTTGGCACCCCTGAACTTTTCCAGAAAATCAAGTATTTCTCAAAGAAAAGTATTGCATTAACACATGTTTTGCTATACACATGTTTATTCCCTTTGTGTGTATTGGAACAAAACAAAAAAAGGAAGAAAAAAGCTAATTTGACATAATGTCACACAAAACTACAAAAATTATTATACAAAATTATTGGCACCCTTTCAAAATTGTGGATGAATAAGATTGTTTCCTTTTAACTCACCTGGGGCAAATAACAGGTGTGGGCAATATAAAAATCACACCTGAAAGCAGATAAAAAGGAGAGAAGTTGACTTAGTCTTTGCATTGTGTGTCAGCATGGACAACAGAAAGAGGAGAAGAGGACTTGAGAACCAAAACTGTGGAAAAATATCAACAATCTCAAGGTTACAAGTCCATCTTCAGAAATCTAGATGTTCCTTTGTCCACAGTGCGCAACATTATCAAGACGTTTGCAACCCATGGCACTGTAGCTAATCTCCCTGGACGTGGACTGAAGAGAAAAATTGATGAAAGGTTGCAACGAAGGATAGTCCGGATGGTGAATAAGCAGCCCCAAAACAAGTTCCAAAGAAATTCAAGCTGTCCTGCAGGCTCAGGGTGCATCAGTGTCAGCGTGAACTATCCGTCGACATTTGAATGAAATGAAACGCTATGGCAGGAGACCCAGGAGGACCCCACTGCTGACACAGAGACATAAAAAAGCAAGACTACAGTTTGCCAAAATGTACTTGAGTAAGCCAAAATCCTTCTGGGAAAACGTCTTGTGGACAGATGAGACCAAGAGCTTTTTGGTAAAGCACATCATTCTACTGTTTACCGGAAACAGAATGAGGCCTACAAAGAAAAAACAACAGTACCCACAGTCAAATATGGTGGAGGTTCAAAGATGTTTTGGGGTTGTTTTGCTGCCTGTGGCACTGGGTGCCTTGACTGTGTGCAAGGCATCATGAAATCTGAGGATTACCAAAGGTTTTGGCTCGCAACGTAGGGCCCAGTGTCAGAAAGCTGGGTTTGTGTTCGAGATCGTGGGTCTTCCAGCAGGACAATGACCCCAAACATACTTCAAAAAGCACCCCGAAATTAATAGCAAGAAAGCGCTGGAGAGTTATGAAGTGGCCACCAATGAGTCCAGATCTAAATCCCATTGAACACCTGTGGAGAGATCTTAAAATAGCTGTTGGGAAAAGGCGCCCATCCAATATGAGAGACCTGGAGCAGTTTGCAAAGGAAGAGTGGTCCAAAATTCCGTGAGAGAGGTGTAAGAAGCTTATTCATGGTTATAGGAAGCGATTGATTTCAGTTATTTTTTTCCAAAGGGTGTGCAACCAAATATTAAGTTAAGGGTGCCAATAATTTTGTCCAGCCCATTTTTGGAGTTTAGTGTGAAATTATGTCAAATTTGCTTTTCTCCTCCTTTTTTTTGTTTTGTTCCAATACACACAAAGGGAATAAACATGTGTATAGCAAAACGTGTAAATGCAATACTTTTCTGTGAGAAATACCTGATTTTCTGGAAAAATTTCAGGGGTGCCAACAATTTTGGCCATGACTGTAAGTACACTGGACAAGTACTAAAATTCCTTTATTTTAGTGCAGTCCTCCAAAAAGCTTTAGCTCATACCGGCCTGTTTAACACATTCAGCCATCTGCAGCCATCTATTAGTGGTTGAGGAGTATATTGTAACAAAAACTTGCTGGGCTTCAGTGCTGCAAGACAGTATAGCTATACAGTATACAGTATAGATGTGTAAGTCAAGCAGACATTGAGGTCAGAACAGGTCGTAAGTGGTCAGCCACCAGAGCACTGAGAGAGGAGGAGGAACACCTTTAGCATGCCGAATATGTCGGGACAGAAAATGTTGGTGGAGACATGATCTCATCCTAAACCAATTGGCTGCTCTGTAATCTGCTGTGACAGAATCAGTTGCGACAAAGTCAATCTAATGATAGACCAACAACCTCTTAGAGTTGGGTGGTAGACAGTGGGGTAGAGCCAGGATGCTTAATTACATTTTCTCAATGCAGTTAAATTTTTAGATTTGTTTTAGATTTGTTAAATTTGTGACTCCTGGACATGCTATGAACATCAGTTTGAGAACCACTTTTCTATGCACAACAGTCTGTTTATAATGTGCAAAAGACACTCAAGCTGCCATAAAGGAGATCTCCTGAAATGTGATACACTGTCAATTATTAAAATGTGTTGTCAACTGTTTTACAAGCATGATGGATATATGCAGAAATTATAGAGAAAATTGGTCTTTTTATTGCTACTGTATTTTAATAGGTTATTATCATTGCCTATAATTGATATGTTGTTTTTTTGTAAATAACCAATATGTTTATTGTTGTTTGTTACACAGGCAGCGGGTGTGAGTTAGGGGTGAAATTCTCTGCATTTCTGAACGGTCACTATCCTCCAGCTGATCTGTGTGTAGATGTTGCTGTGTCCTACAGCTCAGCTACAGGTATGATGCATCACAGCACAGCTCTGATTCTGACTCTATGATTTCTAAATATTTGTCAAACCCAACAAGCAGCAGAAATACATTGTTTGTACTCATTTTTTTGAATAATGTCTGTGTTGGCAAAGACTTCTGAAAAGCTTACTGAACATACACACACTTTTTATTTTAGTTTGTGTGTGATTTTCTCTGTTACACAATAATACACATACACAACACACTCTGCTGTGAGTATTATTCACTAAATTACAGTAGGGATCTGGTCAAATGAACCCAAATTCTCACAAGCATGCACTACATGCATGTGTAACTTAATCTATATTCTTATTTCTGTGTTCTTACTATGGCCCAGTCTTTGTGTATGCCTTCATGTTTGTAAGCAGTCAAAGAGCTCAGTGCTGGAGTTGCTGGCCTAGGAATCGCAAGAATGTGGGTATGCTGCCAGCGGCTGTAATTACTGTCCAGAACACTTGCTCCACAGTTCTAACACAGGTTAATTACTCACTCCTGCTGTGTTGTGAAAGATAGAGTGTGTTAAGTCCAGTTTCTTATTGTTTTCATGGCAGAACATTCTCTTGAAATAAATCATCCATGTTCAGAATGATGAATTAAACATGCATCTGACTATGTTGGAAAATGCATATTATCCCCTACTGTTCAGTGTGCAATTGGCATTATGCTATTGTTCCATATTTAACATGGTGCATTCCATGAATTACCAGAGTCCCTTTAGGGAAGTTTGTACACTTTGCCACACCTCCGGGCAGCTATTTCAGTCATAGCAAGACCGCAGTCTTCTTTGCCTGAATTGGGAAGACTAATACATCTAAAATCATTGGCTATTAAAATCGCTTAACTATTAAACAGTTATTTAACAGTTAACTGTTCCATAACCTTTGTTTCTTAAGCTCAAATTGCGCTAAAAACACCCCTTTTGAGGTTGCTTCAACTACTGTGCATGTGCACAAAGTGGCAAGCGTCTCACAAGACTGTATAGAGTGCCTCCCCCAGACAATATCAGTATTTCTAAATTGACAATAGCACTGGCACATCTTGGTAATTATCTTTTAAATTACCCATTTGAATTCAGAACTATTGAAATCTTCAATGTGTTGTCTAGATGTCTAAATGGCAAATGTTATTCAGTTGCAAATTGCAGATTTGCATATCCATAGTTTTATCACTAATTTGCAACTAAATGTTGGAATTCTGCTATTTAAAAGAAGGAAAGGTCAGCTGCAAATAAACGATGCTAGAGACACTTTTTTACATTTAACATTTTATAGATATTTAATCCTGTATCTACAAATAAGTACCAAAATCCCCCAATAATTGTTTTACCATTGCTTATCCCAGTTACCTAAAAGCCTTTCCGCTGATACACAAAACATTAAAAGTATTGTAGGTGTCACTACTGTCTACTTTAGTAAATTTAGTACATCGCTTTAAATCAAATAATTTTTATCAAATTACTGATTGCAGCTGGAGAAATGACCCTCCAAGTGAGCCTGGGTTCTCCCAGGTTTTTTCTCCATATACATTCATTAATGGAGTTTGGGTTCCTTGCCACCGTCACCGTGTTGGAGTGCTCACTAGGAGACTGCTGATATTAGATATTAGTTATTAAATTAGCTTTTATATATCCATGCTGGTATCATTTTGTTTTTTGTTTTGCTGTAAAGCTGCTTTGAAACAGTACTACATTGTTAAAGCACTATACAAATAAACTTGAACTTACTGTAGCAATTTTTGAGTAGCAACAGTAGAATTAACTTTAAGTTTGAGGATGTGGAACATGTTTTTGGCAGTGTGGCTTGGATGACTAATGTAGTCTGCGCCTTAAATTCTTTCTGGGCTAATGTTGTTCCTCTCTTAACATAAACAGAGCTGTCTTAAAAAATAAGTGACATTTTTGTGAATGGGTTTGGAGATGTTTACACAGAAACAGGAGATATATCTCAAACATACAGCTCAATCTTGCATCACAATTTGTAAAGTGCGCTACTGGTCAAAAGTGTATATTGCAAAAGCTGCTATGAATCTTGGTTTAGAAAATATAAGAAATTAACGCAAATAAATTTCACACAACCTGGTCACATATAAATTAAATTGTATTTGTATAGCGCATTTTCACAAAGTTTATTGTACCAAAATATCTTTACAGGTACTGAAAGATAACAGTCAGTGGTCAGGGATTAAAAAAACTCCTTAAGGGAGAAAAAAAACGTGATTGTGTTACGGTTGCAATCAGTAGCACATGTGTAATCTGTAATAGAGGACACAAAGTGCCATTGATTGCATCTACAGTATAACTCACTTTACAGTTACTGGACACATAATAGTTACTAATTAAGATAAGTGAATAAGTAAAAAACGAATATAGTGGTAAATTTAGTTTTAATTTAAGAGAGGTATGGGTGCAAGAAAGTGGCCGGTTGTCTTGGGCAGTCATCCATTGAGCATCACCAGGATGGGCATCAGGCGGACTGGGACTGCATCCAAAAACGTCATCTAATGCTCTTAGACGCAACCATTTCTTTCTCCTGCAGCATACAGCACACTGTTGGAGAAGGTAGAACTTCTCTGTCAGGTCTGTGTCTTTGCAAATAGGGCCCTGAACGTCACAAATAGGCAGGGTTTTTCCCACCTTGTTTCGCAACAAAGTGCGGGATTTTTAAACAGCGTATTTAGACAGACTGGTTTTGATTTTAACCCAATGACTGGGCTGATTTTGATCATTATAGGCTCGTTGTTTTCACACACTGCGGCCTGTTCAAACACCTTATAAAAGTGAGTTTTGCATAATAGTTCATATATAAATAATGAGTGTAAAAGAGGCACAATTTTGAGCATACAGTTCATGTTTGTGCCATTTTTGAAAACAGTTTCGCTGCAACAAAAGAAGTGAACATGAACATTGTAAAGCATGGTGATCCAGTGATGCAGATCCACATTCCTAAAAGATCATTGTAAAGAATTGTTAAGCATATTTTGTGTACCAGTCACATAACTTATGGGCAAAAAAATAAAAAACACAAAATACTGTCTTAATAATAATGACAGTAGTCACCCACCACTAATACTAACAATGCCCATTCATAACAAAAAACAACTTTAGTCATACAGGCACATATACATATTGTGTTATCACCAAAGCCATAAAACAAACCCAAGCCATAAAACATGGCCTATTGCAGGTAGAAATAGTCCCAATAGCAAAATATGTACATAATTATATAAAATATGTCAAATAAAATGAATCTTTACAAATAAATCTGAAGCACATTCTCGCGTGTGCAGCGCATTATCACCCAAACACGCTGTAAAATCAATAAATCTGACCATGAATATGGATGATTTGTTTGTGTTTGAGATGCTATTGTTTGTGGGCCTGGCCATCTTTGCGTGCCTCGTTATTGTATGAATAGCGGCCTCTGCGTATGGGTGGGCTGACATTACAGGTAATAAGCTGACAAAAGGAAAACTGTACCTCTCTTTACTTTCATGCGTATTACACAATCCAAGAACATTTCTTTTCGGGTTGGGTCAGGTTATTTTAAAGTAGACATTTTAAGCTTTATTTAGACACTTTTCACATTTCTATGATAAGATTTTGCGGAGTGCCGGTTTGTTTTCTATGACGCGTTTTAGAAAGTTGCTGAAGGCGTACACTGTATACTTTCTTAATTTTATGAAAGCAATATGTTTTGTTATTGTGCTATTGTGCACAAATAGAAATTTACCCTTAACAGATTTAAATGTAATTACTCTTATGCGTACAATCAAAAAATGATAAAAGCATTTTAAGTACTTTTTGCTGCTATCTGCAAAAAATGCAAGTGGTTCCGTCTGCAGAACCGGCGACCCCTGGGAGTTAAGAAAACCATTAAAAATATTCCACAGAATTTTAATAGGTGCTTTTTCACATGATTCAGTGTATTATTCCTGGGGTTATTGTGCTAAAATTGTGTCATTGCTTTGCATTTGTGCTTACTCTAGTTTTACAGCCAAAGTGTCAATTTATTTATCTTTATCTGTGTTAACTGTTGGTAAAATTAGCGTGGTGTCTGCAGCTTTATGCAGTGCGTCTTTGCGGGAAAGACAAGATATATTACACAGGATATAACGCCAATAGATTTATCATGAATGTCTATGAGTGTATGTTATGTGTATAGCTCCGTTGTTGTCGAGCTGCTCATTTAAACTATGGTAATAGTAAGATGTATTTGGTTTATTACGTTTCACAGTCCAGGTGGATCGAAGCTGAGCTCTGGACTGAGAAGCTGCTTTTGTAAAGTATGAGCACACTGCTGGCATGATCGCTGCCATAATCACAAACAGTTACAAATCAGCAAGTTGATGCATGCGCATAATCAATGCTTCTTTATAACTCAAGGCATAGGCATATCGGTGTAATTTTTCTTATCAGGCCAATGCCAATAATTTTTTATTTATATAATTAGCCAATATAATAGCCAATATAATTAATTTCCAATTAATTTATACGCCATTATCTGCAGATAATATTGGCGTGCCGATAATATTGTACATCCCTAATAATAGGCGAATTGGAACGGAGCAAGTCTTTTGACAGCAATTATACAGGTAATAGGCAGAAAACAGAAAAAAATAATGCTCATGTAATATTAATAATAATTAGTTTATAATAGATAATAATAATTTAATGCTCAATTGATTGATATGTTTTTTTCATGTTTGGACTGTTTCATTAATATAGAAACCCTCAATTGAAATGTGAAAAAAGTTCTTCCAGGTCCCATTGCTAGCTAACTAACCTAGATCACCAGGTGCCACCATCAGCAAGCAAAAAATCATAGCCTTACAAGAAATCTTGGAAAAAAGCTTGGTATACCACATCTTGTAACCTATTCATGTAGGAATCTACTGCTGCACAGGGATATTGACCATGGTTGCCAGGTTTATAATATAATGTGGAGTAAACGTGGCTCATGTATTGAGCTAAATAAATTCTGTATGTTTGGAGAAGTGCTAATGTGTCATTCTATTTGTGTTTTTTTCAGGAGTCCCACGAGTGTCTCAATGTAAATTCCCCTTGCCTCTTAGGTTAGTGTGCTATCCCTCCTCAGCTAGTAAAACAGCCAGGTACAAGATCACTGTGGACACCAACAAACCTCCCATCAACCTTAATGAAGTCTTCCCAGGTACAGTTTGCACAGCTTCATGACTTACATGTTTTTACAAATAAACATTTTCAAGTAAACTACAGATAGCATATGGTTGTAACTATGCTGTAGCTAAATGTTCTGCTAATACAAAAGAAAAGTATTAAGAATAAATAAATAAAAAAGAAAGAAAAATAGGAAGAAAATCAACTTTACCTTAAATTACATTTTTAAAATGTATTTTTAATTATTTATTAAATTATTTTATTTTTTAAGTGTTACATGTTCCATACTTTTGAATGAGTCTCAATAATAAAACAAAAATATTTTAAAAATATTTTAAAAATCAGATAAATTATCTATTTATCTGTGTAAATATAACATATTTACATTTTTATTTTAAGGTATTTTACATTTCTTTAAACCAGAAGAGATTCAAAAGGGACATTGTGGGTTGACAACTCTCGTGTTAATTTCTACAGTTTCCAGAACCACTAGAAAACTTACAACTGCGATCACACAAACCATAGAATTTAAAAGCACTAACAAACAAGGCATTTTAGCTGACTCGATTTCCATGCTATTCTACCTGCAAAAGTTTCTTTAGGTTGGAGTCCTTTGATAAAGAAAGTGTTTTTATAGCTGGAAGGTATAGTTTGAGGAGATTGTAGATCTTCACTAGTCATCACTGGCAACAGAAACAGGAACTACTGCACTGTATTATAAAGCAGCTCTTTAAAAAAAGTGTTTTTATGCAAAAATACTGATTAATTTAATTTAAAATAAGACCATTGTATTACCTAATAGAATTCCTGTTTTTAAAAAATGTAATTTGATGACGAATTACAGTTACTTATAAGTTACTTAGATTTTTGTATCCTGATTACGTAACGCCATTACATGTATTCCGTTACTCCCCAACCCTGACTATCAATGTTAAAGAATATGTTTTTCACTGGGTGGTAAAGTTTAAATGAACTTTATTGAAAATAGTTTTAAATGCCTTAAGTTTCACATTTAAGTATGTTTTCAGATTAAGCATGTTCAAACAAGAACTTAATGTGATGTAACATGTTTTAACATCATGTTAGCACAAGTACCATATGTTAGCACAATGCAAGCATGTTTTAGCTCGTTTTAGCATAAGGCTGGCATACTGTGCGATTATGCTTGCATGTTTCAACATGAGGTTAACGTTTTATTATTAATATTATTCAAGATTTTGTTGTATCTTTTGACCACAAGGGGGTGCTGTTACAAAATTTGCTGTACTCTTATGACATGGTGCTGGTGAACCACACCAAGTTTAGTAACAATATAAAAATTGCAAAATACTGTATAATTACAAGGAAGTCCACTTTCTTTTTGAAAGTCCTCTTTCAAGTCAAGTCAAGTGAGCTTTATTGTCATTTTTCTGACATGTCGTTTCTGACATGCCGTTGAAGATGTCGTTTCTCTCAGGACCACTGTGTTACACATAGGGTTATATAGAAATACAGCGGATAGACAAGACAACACATTTTTAACTACTGCTATAAAAATCTAGCTATACAAATACTTTAATTTAACTATACTGTACTATAATCTGTACTATATTATCCTATGCAAAAGAAACCTTACATAAATACTATGCAAATATTTCACATACATAGTGCAATGTTACAACAGACAAGTGATACAGGTGATACAGAGCAGCATGAGCAGAAAACATGTGTTTTCCACAGGTGGATGGTTTGTAAGTCCCCCTTATCCACTGTGGTACTATACATATGTTTGACATATGTAGAGCTAAGTTACAGGAAGTTACATATGAGCATACAGTGGGCGGTATAAAGTATAAAACATAAATACAGTATAAGTCAATAATGTATACAGTATAAACGGTATAAATAGCATGAACATTATAAAACCTATATAAGACATTATGAACACTATAAACAGTATGAACAGAATAAAACATGGGGCAGTATAAACAGTATGAACAGTATAGACAGTATAAACTGTTATACTGGCATTATAGACAGGTTTAAACAGTGTGAACAGTATAAAAACCTATATGAAACAGAATTAACGGTATGAAATAGTATAAACAGGATGAACAGTTAGTCCGAGTTACAGGAGGTGGGGGTTTGTACAGGGTTTCAGAGGGGGGCGGGTTGATTCGAATTCAGGGATCTTACAGCCTGGAGGAAGAAGCTGTTGAGCATTCTGGCGGAGCGGTCTGTGATGCTCCGATACTGTCTTTTTGATGGTAAGAGCTGGAAGAGACTGTGGGAGGAATGGGTGGGGTTCTTCATGATGCTGGTGGCTTTGCTGGAGCATCTTGTAAGGAAAATGTCCAGGATGAAGGGGAGAGGGACACCGATGATCTTTGCAGCTCTGTTTACTGTCCGCTGGAGGTTATTGAACCCTGAGTTCGTTGGTGTGATAATGTTTTCTGTCAATGCACAAAAGTTTTATAAAGATACAGCCACGTGTCCATTTGGCATGCTTGCTGTCAAGTTTGTTGCACAAATTTGATGCTGTGTATGAGAACGATAGTCAATCAAAACAAATTTTATACCTTTTTGTACCTTTTGTCTTTTAGATTTTGTATGCCAACTTTGTGCAGATTGGAAAAAAAGGAGTTGGAAAGTAGTTTTTGTTTTATTTAATGGCAGAAATATGGAAGAAAAAAAACTTGATTGAAAATAACATTCATAGGCATTCAAATTGTCATGAGCCAAGGATAAAGGTGTCTGCTAAGTGCCTGGTATACTGTAATGATAGGGACAGGATAAGCTATACAGAGATGTAAAGCACCACATTAACATGAGAACATGATTTCACAATTGAAATTGGCAACACAACCATTACACCATCTAAATCCATAAGAAACCTTGGTGTAATCTTCAATGACCAGCTGTCCTTTACCGAACACATCTCAAGGATATCACAGTCTTGTAGATATGCACTTTACAACATCAGGAAGATCAGGCCATATCTCACAGAGCACGCTGCCCAACTGCTAGTTCAATCCCTGGTAATCTCTAGACTGGACTATTGCAATGCTCTCCTGGCTGGTCTTCCTGCACGAGCAATCAAACCACTTCAGATGATACAGAACGCAGCAGCAAGACTTGTTTTCCAGGAACCCAAAAGAGCACATGTCACACCTCTCTTCATCTCTCTCCATTGGCTACCAGATTAAAACCATCACAAACTCTGCACCCTCATACTTTAACTCTCTTCTACACACCTACAACCCATCCAGAACCCTGCGCTCAGTGAATGAACGTCGACTGGTGGTACCCTCACAGAAGGGCACTAAATCTCTCTCTCGTTCTTTCTCCTTCTCTGTTCCCTGCTTGTGGAATAATCTCCCTAACGCAATCCGTTCAGCCACATCCCTCACCTCCTTTAAGAAACAGCTAAAAACTCACCTCTTCCACGAACACCTGACATCATAATAAAAACAAACAAAAAAAACACTAAACTCTTTTCTTTCCTCTACAGGTACTTATCTAGCACTGCAAAACATTGTAAACTTAGGAAAGCACTTCTTCGTACTATTGTTGCCGCTTTTGATGTGTCGCTTCATTGTCTCCTAATATTTGTAAGTCGCTTTGGATAAAAGCGTCAGCTAAATACCTAAATGTAAATGTCTAAATGTAAATCAAAAATACAGAAAAAATAATATTGCAAAATGTTATTACAATATAAAATAATGGCTTTTGTATTAATATACTTCAAAATATTATTTATTCATGTGATGCTGAATTTTCATCAGCTGTCACTCCAGTCTTAAGTGTCAGATTATTCTTCAAAAATCATTCTAATATGCTATAGTGCATGTGACAATACTGGGAGAAGATGAAGATGAATCATGTGTTGGGTTTTGCTGTCTGTGTGGATGACGTAGCACAATATACAGTATGGGCAAATACATAAACACACGGTACAGAGGCAGGAGCACTCTTTACTGGACTCGCTCACTGTATTCTAATTCTAATTAATTTAATCATAACTTTTGCAACTACACATATATCTTTTTTTCACCCTTATTTGCGAGAGGTGAAGGAAGTGATAGGGAAGGAGAAAGGGCAGCAGGACTGGGAAAGGACTATGAGCTGTGACTAAAACTGTGGTCACCCAAATCGCTACGTGTGTGGAGTGCATTCCACACAGCCACAGGCGCAAACTTATCCAATGTTCTTGTGGTCTGTGCAAAATGTAGTCTTGCATAGCCAGACCTTCAAACTGACAGGAGAAGGTCTGAACTCCATAGCAGCTTTCATTTTCCAAAGACCGCTCAAGGCCATCTGACTGAGATGTAAGGCTACCAATAACAGTTTGTTTTGTTCTGCATCATGTTTAGAGATGTAAAAATGAATCAAAGTAGACATCAAAGTAAACATCACACAGTAGACATGGAATGACTGTGTTGTTTACGTGCCTGGTGTAAAACAGGCCTAAGACACTTTTTTGTTTACTTTTTCTTGTTTTCTTTAAAGCTAATTTGTAATGTATGTTATTAAGAAGCACAATACAAAATAAATTTAAGTTGAAATTGATGATGTGCAAGTAATCAGCAAGCTTTTTTATTAATGTAGTAGTCATTTGTTCTCTATTATATTGTTTTTGATTCGTCCTAATTATTTTCAATCTAAACCATTAATTATTTTATTTTATCTGTTTATGTCCTTTATCAACCACAGTCTAATCCACAGGGTTCTTGGCTCTATGTCACACTGGTGAACAGGGGAGTGTTTGTGTGTGTGTGTGTGTGTAGTAATTTGAGCAGACACTGTAGACAGGACTTAGAGAAGCATCTTTGCTAAGATAAAACTGCTGCCTGAGCTTATGCCAGATAAGGAACAATACTCTGTGCTCTGGCGTCCTGTGTTCTGATAAGAGACTATCTGTGTCTGACATCCGGTCTGCTGTTTAGGAGAGACGAGAGAGAATGAAACCCCATTCACACAGATCATGCTACAAAAATCAGAACAATGCCAGAAGCAGTGTGTCATAGTGATGACATTATGTCAAACATGAGTGATATTGTTTGACATAATGTCATCACTATGACACACCGCTTCCAGCATTGTTCTGATTGATCAAAGCTGCAGATTACTCACAGAAAGGATTATGGGTACCTTTGAAATTGCATGTTTTTGCGCACATTATAGTGGCATAATATTCTCTAAAGTACCTTTGAACACCTGGTGTTTTTTACAGTACTGTAAGGGAGGGAAAAACCACCCACTGGCCCAACATCGGAGTCCAATGGCAATGGCGAAGGTCTCTGCACGTTCAGTCTTTTCTGGCGCTTACTCATTACTTTTGATTACTCAATTTGATTACTCAAGACTCCAAAGACTCCAAAAGACAAAACCTTGTAAAGGTTAAGTTATGATCCTTAAATTTGGATAATGTTTTATCATTCTATTCAACTCACTATTATTATTGGACTTGTACACTAAGGTTCTCATTGTCGCACAGGTCCTCTCACCCGGCCGGCAGCTGGGCCCACGATCACAACTCTAACCGTATAACCAGAGGTTATGGCTAAAGCAATTTAACAATGTAGCTCCTGCTTACTATTATTAAAAAGTATCCGTGTAGCCCCATACAATTGCCTATATAACAACTTAGTTCAAGGCTCAGATAACAATCAGAGGTTATGGCCAGCACCATAAGGGATTTCATCTGACCCCATATAGTTATTAACATAACTACATAACAACTTAATCAAAACGGAGACAATGACCAGAGGTTATGACTACCACTATGATAGCCCCATATAGTGAATGCAATTGCATAACAACTTAGTTAAAGTTATAATTTATATAACCAGAGGTTATGGCTAAAGCAATTTAACAATGTAGCTCCGTTATTATTATATAAAGGTATCCATGTAGCCCCATACAATCTTATATAACAACTTAGTTCAAAGCTTAAACGTTAATCAGAGGTTATGGCCAGCACCGTAGGTTATGATCTGACCCCATATAGTTATTAATAGCTACATAACAACTTAATTAAAGTATAGAGGTTATGACTACCACTATAAGCCCTATATAGTGAATCCGACTGCATAACAACTTAATTATTTAAATACGCTTAACCCTGGTCGTAGAATTGCGGTAACACGGATGCATCATAATCTACTAAGCCAATAATTCAGAGTATTTAGAATCAATACAAACATAACAATTTATTAATCAGGTAAATGAAAGCAATGATTCAATATCTAATTCAAACAATTTAGTAAAGTGATCAATTCATGTAAAACGGTCAATAATGCAGAGATGAGAGAATTTAGAAATGTTTACCTGACAATCAAAACTACACACAGTAACTGTGCGGGAGATCCGTTTACAGATTCCTAGAACCTTTTGCTTGCTTCCCTTAAATACCCAAACCAAAGTATACTTCCTCCAAATTGAGATGTAATTTACATAGAAAAGACTCTGAACCTGATCAGGCCCAAATGGCCATTTCCATGAAAGAGCCCAGGAAGGACACGCCCACAGCAGTGAGCAGAATATCTCCAAACTCCTTAAACCTTTGTTATGATCTGCTCTACTGTTGTGGGGATAATATCATTGTGTGAGTCACACTGAGACATTTCAAATGATATCAGACATGAATATTTTGATACTTTGACCACACAAAATGTGGTATATCTTAAATACAGTTCATAGGTGAGTTTTAGGGTTCTTTGAGCTGAGGGGAAGTAGATGAAGAGAGGGGGAGAAAGAGACAGATGTGAAGGTGTGAGTTCGCAATCAGCATCCTTTGAGGTGTGCTATCTGAGATGGGGATACAAACTCTGTGGGGGAACACAATATGTTGGAAAGAGTCCTTTGTTCCCCAGGATGTGATGTCCTTTTGGTTTGGACATCTTGGCACCAGTCTTACAGTACATTTAATATGTTCATGAGAAAAATTATACTCTTGTTTCTGGGTTCTAGATTTCTCAGAGAAGTCAGAAAATAAGGACAGCAATGCTTTGGCCTTTCAGCTCATCACTGGCTCCAAGGTCACTGTCCTCGCCTCCAAAACATCCCGTGAGTTCTTACATACCAACACAAACATGCACACATTACACAAGTGTTCCCCAGCTTATTCAGCTTTACAGAACCCTAATTTAAAATGTATCCTGATATTTGGTGACATAAAGGAATAGTTTACCCAAAATTAATTTTTTTCATCATAAAAACTAATTATGTTCTAACCAAAAATGTAAAAAAAAAAAGATTATAATATGTTTATAAAATGAACTGTTTCAGTTTTACCTCAGTGATGCAGTGTTAATCCCTTAAACCTTGTAAAACATTTTGTATTTTCTAGTATTTTCTGTATTTTTTATGTTTTTTGAGTTTTTGGTGACAGAATTAAATTAGTGCTGCTATTGGATAACCTAAAATGATAATAATAATGTCTTACCCATCTACCTTGAGATAATTTGTAAAATGCATCCCACAAAAATATAAAAAGAAAGTTGTGGTGCCCGTGTGGTTGGACATCTCAGTCTCTCCTTCACTTCTGTCTGTCTTTAATTAACACAAAAAATGCACCCCCCCCCACACACACTTCACTAATGCTCACATCCATCATGCACATAAGCCCTGTGATCTATTTCAGGTTGTCATGAGCTAATTATAGGTGTGGCAGATTGAAGGCTGATAGCACTGCTCTGTCTGTCTCTTTATGTGAATCAACTCTCTGCAGAGCGCTACAGGATCCAGTGTGAGAGCTTTGAGGACATCTGGCTGATTGCCAAGGAGCTGGTGCAACGTCTTGACCGACACTTTTACTCTCTTGGACTGAAAGACTTTCGAAACAGCTTTACTGGACCGGTTCCATTGTCAGAGTACTTTGAGACAGTGGACCACCACTTTAAGGTGCTTTAACATTTCTTACAGTGTACTGTAACACATTTAACACTAGTCTTTGCCTCACTATACATATGGAGACATATTCCAGCATCATTAATAAACATGAAATTTGGAACACATAATTGTGATTATTGATTGCTAATTTTTGTTGGTATATTTATAGCTACGTATGAATGTACAGAAGTATCAGGATCTGCTATCAGAAAGAGCAGTCCAGTTTAGGGCCATCCAGCGGCGTCTGCTTACCCGATTTAAAGATAAAACCCCAGGCCCACTTCAAAATCTGGACACACTAATGGAAGGAACCTACCGTCAAGTAAGTGAACTTACACGAACACAAACTTATTTTGACATGAGAAAAAAGTATTTTTACACATTTATACACTTAATAGGTTCACAGTGAGTGTTTATAAAAGATCTAAAATTGTTAGAGGGGTCATGTGATGGTTCTAAAAATAACATTACCTTGTTTATTTGGTTTAATGCAATGTGTTGTTTTGTGGTTTTAGGGCTTAAAAAGTCTTGATTTTACACGTACAGGAGATTATTGTTTCTCCTCTATACACCTCCTTTCTGAAACACATTGATTTTTACAAAGCTCATGGTTTTGAAAGCGCTGTGTGTTCTGATTGGCCAGAGATCCAGTGCCCTGTGATTGGCCCGAATACCGCAAATGTGTGATGGAAATGTAACACCCCTTACCATATTTGAAAATCACATAGTCTTTACAACATGGGGCCGAAGCCCACCTAAAAGGGCCTAGTGACGCTGTACCACTGTTTGTTTATGTTTTCGCAATGAATTCCATCTAGTGTCTAAATGCAGGTAAAAGCAATGACATAAAATTAATTATTAAAGATAATTATTATATATTATATTATATATAATAATATATAATTATATATAATAATATATAATTTTATATATATATATACTGTATATATATATATATATATATATATATATATATATATATATATATATATATATATATACACAGTCATGGCCAAAATTGTTGGCACCCCTGAAATCTTTCCAGAAAATCATGTATTTCTCACAGAAAAGTATTGCATTAACACATGTTTTGAGATACACATGTTTATTCCCTTTGTGTATATTGGAACAAAACAAAAAAGCAAATTTGACATAATGTCACACAAAACTCCAAAAATGGGCTGGACAAAATTATTGGCACCCTTAACTTAATGGAAAAAATAACTGAAATCAATCGCTTCCTATAACCGTCAATAAGCTTCGTACACCTCTCACCCAGAATTTTGGACCACTCTTCCAGGTCTCTCACATTGGAAGGGCGCTTTTTCCCAACAGCAATTTTAAGATCTCTCCACAGGTGTTCAATGGGATTTAGATCTGGACTCATTGCTGGCCACTCCAGATTTCCACCATATTTGACTGTAGGTACTGTGTTCTTTTCTTTGTAGGCCTCATTCTGTTTCCGGTAAACAGTAGAATTATGTGCTTTACCAAAAAGCTCTATCTTGGTCTCATCTTTCCACAAGACGTTTTCCCAGAAGGATTTTGGCTTACTCAAGTACATTTTGGCAAACTGTAGTCTTGCTTTATGTCTGTTGTATGTCTGCTGTATGTCTTTGTGTCAGCAGTGGGGTCCTCCTGGGTCTCCTGCCATAGCGTTTCATTTCATTCAAATGTCGACAGATAGTTCACGCTGACACTGATGCACCCTGAGCCTGCAGGACAGCTTGAATTTCTTTGGAACTTGTTTGGGGCTGCTTATCCCACCATCCAGACTATCCTGCGTTGCAACCTTTCATCAATTTTTCTCTTCCGGCCACGTCCAGGGAGATTAGCTACAGTGCCATGGGTTGCAAACTTCTTGATAATGTTGCACATTGTGGACAAAGGAACATCTAGATCTCTGGAGATGGACTTGTAACCTTGAGATTGTTGATATTTTTCCACAATTTTGGTTCTCAAGTCCTCAGACAGTTCTCTTCTCCTCTTTCTGTTGTGCATGCTTAGTGTGGCACACACAGACACACAATGCAAAGACTTTGCAAAGTCAACTTCGCTCCTTTTTATCTGCTTTCAGGTGTGATTTTTATATTGCCCACACATTACATTACATTTACATTTAGGCATTTAGCTGACGCTTTTATCCAAAGCGACTTACAAATATTAGGGCATCAACCGGTAGCCAATGGAGAGAGATGAAGAGAGGTGTGACGTGCTCTTTTGGGTTCCTGGAAAACAAGTCTTGCAGCTGCGTTTTGTATCATCTGAAGTGGTTTGATTGCTCGTGCAGGAAGACCAGCCAGGAGAGCATTGCAGTAGTCCAGTCTGGAGATTACCAGGGCTTGGACTAGCAGTTGGGTGGCGTGCTCTGTGAGATATGGCCTGATCTTCCTGATGTTGTAGAGTGCATATCTACAAGACCGTGATATCCTTGAGATGTGTTCGGTAAAGGACAGCTGGTCATTGAAGATTACACCTAGGTCTCTTACTGACTTAGATGGTGTAATGGTTGTGTTGCCAATTTGAATTGTGAGGTTGTGTTGCGTTGCAGGTGAGGCCGGAAGTACCAGGAGCTCAGTCTTGGCAAGGTTTAGCTGAATGTGGTGTTCAGTCATCCAAGTTGAGATGTCTTTCAGGCAGGCTGCAATGCGTGATGCTATTGTGGGATCGTCTGGCTGGAAGGAGAAGAAAATCTGGGTGTCGTCTGCATAGCAGTGGTAATCAAAGCCATGTGATTGAATGATGGGTCCCAGGGATGTTATGTAGATAGAAAAGAGGAGTGGTGCAAGAACAGATCCCTGAGGAACACCAGTGGCCATGGGATGGGCTTTGGACCGCCCCCCATTCCATGACACCCTGAAGGACCTGTCTGAGAGGTAAGATTTAAACCACCGGAGTGGGGTACCTGTTGATCCCTAGCGATGAGAGGGATGTCAGTAGGATCTGGTGGTTAACTGTGTCAAAGGCAGCAGAAAGGTGCAGCAAAATGAGGACACACGATTTAGACTCAGTGACTGACAGATGCGCAGTCTCAGTGGAGTGGTTGCTCTTGAAACCGGACTGTCTTTTGTCCAGTAGGTCGTTCTGGGTGAGGTAGGATGAAATCTGATTAAAAACAGCTCGCTCCAGTGTCTTTGAGATGAATGGGAGGAGAGAGACAGGTCTGTAGCTGTCGGTGAAGGAAGGGTTGAGAGTGGGTTTTTTAAGCAGCAGGGTGACCCGGGACTGTTTAAATGTGGTGGGGAAAGTGCCAGAGAGGAGTGAGGAGTTAATCATGTGTGTGAGTGATGGAGTGACTGTGCTAGAGATGGATTGGAGCAGATGAGAGGGGATTGGGTCGAGTGGGTAGGTGGTGGGGTTGCAGGAGAGAAGTTTGGTAACTTCAGCATCGTTTAGAGTGGAGAAAGAGGAAAAAGTGTAGCTGGGTGAAACCTGTGTGTGTGCAGGAGTTGTGAACTGGCTGCTGATCAGACACAGACACATCTGTTACTTGCCCCAGGTGAGTTAAGAGGAGCATCACATGCTTGAAACAATCTTATTTATCCACAATTTTGAAAGGGTGCCAATAATTTTGTCCAGACCATTTTTGGAGTTTTGTGTGATATTATGTCAAATTAGCTTTTTTCCTACTTTTTTTGTTTTGTTCTAATACACACAAAGAGAATAAACATGTGTATAGCAAAACATGTGTTAATGTTAATGGAAAAATTTCAGGGGTGCCAACAATTTTTGCCATGACTGTATATATCCTATACAAATAAAATTGAGTTGTAAATTAATCACTAGCAATCACAGGAACCGGTCTCCTGTTTTTATTTCCTTTGTATGCGCTACCTTGTTTCTTTTGTAATATTACTGTGTTTGTGTGAACCTGTTTAATGTGTGTGTATATGTTTGCGCTTGATGTGTGTGTGTTTGTGTGTCTGTGTTTTGTGTGTGTGCCTCGTGCATGTGTGTTGTGTAAGTGTGTGTGTGCAGGGGAGTGTATTTACACACTTTGCTTTTCATACTTTTCTGTTTCTCTTAAATATTTAATGTATTGACTGTTTATCAGTATGTTTCCTGTACAGCTACTTTGTATCAATGCAAATTGTAAAAAGCATTATACAAGTAAACTTGAGTTTATTTTGTTTTTGGGATGTACTAGAATAGGTTATGTTTAATTGTTAAAAAAAACACATTTTTCTCATATTATACATTATTGCAGCGCCAATATCTAGAGCTCAGTCAGCTTGCAGTGTGTGTTGAAACATTTCTCCCCTTACCATATAAAATGTAGATATAAAATAAAGTCGTAGCATTACGAGAATAAAATCATAATATGTTGAGAATAAAGTCATGGCAGAACGAGATTAAATTCGTAATCTATGTGTTTGAGAGTGAGTAATTCGGTTTCATCAATTAATTTCACCCATTAAACTTTGTCTCTCCGTCAGGTTGTAGCATTAGCAGATGCCACAGAGGACAACCGGGAGTGTCTGATCCAGTCGTTTGCACGCTTGCAGAGTGCCAGTCACCTGTTGATCCTGCTGCTGTCCATGTGGCAGGGGCTGAACTTAGAGCAGATCGGCATCTTAGAGGCCACATTTCTACCACTGCTGCAGGATACACCACAACTGGTAACAGAACAAACACACAGACAGCTTTTGACTTTAAACAGACAGTGTGCAGCCATCCTAATACGTTCAGTTTATACAGGAATCTGTCGGCAGACATGATGCTTTTCAGTAACTGACTGCAGTGTTTGTAATTTACTGTGACACAAAAGCAATCACACAGTGAGCATCTGTTCTCCTCTCTCTTACTACATGCACATAACAGACACACTTTACTCTAAATTTACACTTCTTATTCTAAAAACTCTTGCGCATCACTTTAATTCATGTTGATAACAATGTTGTTTTGTATTATTACACTGTAGACAAAAACTTAATTGTGCCAAAATATTAATTTCTTTTGTGTATGAATAATTACAATATTTGTCTATTTGTTTATTTTTATTACCAAACTAAGATTTATTAAATGAAATTTGAGCTTTCCTAAAATAGTACCTAAAATGTGGGCATGCACAAGTATGAAAGAAAAATGTACTGTTCAATTCAATTCAATTCAATTCAATTTTATTTGTATAGCACTTTTTCACAAAGGTCATTGTATCAAAGCAGCTTTACATGTACTGACAGATAGCAGTCAGTGGTCAGGGATTCAAAAAAACTCTTTTAGAGAGAAAAAAAACCCTGACATGACGTGTTATAGTTGCAATCCGTAGCATGTGCAATCCGAACTAGAGGACACAAATTGCCATTGATCGCATCTATAACTTGCTATGCAGTTTACAGGATACAGATACAGACATAATAAGATACAGTAAATTTACTTTAAGAGAGTGAATAAAAATATATTATGTTATATGTTAAGTATAATGTGGTAGATTTTAATTTAGCAGGGTGCAAGGAGGTTGTCCTGGGTAGTCGTCATTTAGCAGCTCCAGGATGGGCATCAGGTGGGGCAGTGTTGTGCCAGCTGGAACTCATTCCTCCTCTCCTCAGGGTACCTCGGGATACTCTACTGTCCATAGAGTGAAGTGAATGCGTGACAAAACCTTTGACACTGACCCCACCTAATTCCCCAGTTGGCTTGAATTGGCCCACTGGTAATAAGACCACAGGGTGTCCTATCACATATCACTTCATCTCACCTTCACAGTCTAGTGACCCTACTACAGCATAGTGAAAAAAAAAAAGTTCTTCACAAACTCCTAATACTGTAAACCTTATGCTTCTGAATTTCTCATGAATTCAGAATCCTGCTGTATTAATTCCTATATTTAAATGTTATTAATATTAGTCATGCACAGAGAACCAGAGAAAAATTTTTTTTTAACCAAAACACTATGCATCACCTCAAACAGTGTGTCATGAATGATATGAAATCCACTAACACTATGGGTAATATGAGAATTTACTCATAGCACATGTGTTTTAACATACGATCTTGTGCACTTATATATCACATGTTAAGTATTGTCTTTGTTGAATCAGGAAAAATTATGATTAAAAAATTTTGTGCTATGGATATAAATGATATCTACAAGCATGTTGAAATAATTGTGCTATTACTCCCATTACAGTAAAATCATATAAACTTACATTGACATAAATCTGTGGAGTCTGAGATGTTGGTTTGTGTTATTTGGATCCTAGATATTTTTAACATACTCCAATATTTGTCTGTTTCCTATACCGTATGAATGGCAAAAGTTGTATTACACTCTATTCTGGACAAATTGTACATGTCCATGTGTACATGTTTGTATTTTTTTAAAAGTTACAGTTATATATATTTTTGCATTTGTCAGACGCTTTAATTTAAAGGTACTTACACTGCATTATAGTATACATTTTATATGAATTATATGTGCGATCCCTGGCCTCAGCCCATGACCTTGGTGTTGCTAGCAAGAGATGGTCTTATGGCATCATGATCAATACCATCGTGCCTGTTTTTTTTTTCTCACAGTCATAGCTCTATCACAGTTACAGCTCTGGTACAGCTCTCTGTACCCACCCACATCTTGTCAGTGACAGGCAGCAGCGAGTGACGCTGGGCTGATACTCTCACTATCAGCACTGGCACACCTCAGCGTTGCGTTTTCTTCCCACTGCTTTTCTCCCTGTACATAAATGACTGCACCTCTACTGACCCCTCTATCAAGCTCCTAAAGATTGAAGACGACACTACAGTCATCAGCCTCATCCAAGACGGTGACCAGTCTGCTTACAGACAGGAGGTTATAGAGCACCATATGGCTGGTGAAGTCATAACAACCTAGAGCTGAACGCACTCAAAACAGTGGAGATAATTGTAAGCTTCAGAAGAACCCCCCTGCATTCCCCCCACTCACCATCATGAACAGCAGTAGAGGTCATGATGGTGAATGACTCTACTGCAGGATTTCTGGGCACCACCATTTCTCACGACATAAAGTGGGACAGTCACATCGTCTTCATTGTAAAAAAGCCCAGCAGAGGATTTATTTCCTTTACCAGCTAAGGAAGTTTAATCTGAAACAGTTCTACTCAGCCATCATTAAGTATGTTCAGTGTACATCCATAACTGTTTTGTTTGGCTCAGCTACCAAATCAGACATCTGGAGATTTACAGACAGTCAGGAGTGCTGAGAAGATTATTGGTGCTCCCCTACCTAACATTTAAGAACTTTACACCTCCAGAGTGATAAAAAAGGCTCATTAATTCACCCTGGACCCCTCACATCCAGAACATTACCTCTTTGATCTGTTGCCCTCTAGCCGGTGCTACAGAGCACTGTGCACCAAAACAACCAGACACAAGAACAGTTTTTTCCCCCAAGCTATATTCCACCAGAACAACACAATACATCTCAGGGCTTCACATGTGTAAATAACTTTTCTAACTTTTCTGTAAAAAAAAACCTTTCAACTGTAAATAACACACTTTGCATATTCACAATTCTGTCTGCTGACATTATATTTTATTACTATTAATAATTTACTGTCTATCCTCCATTACTATTTTTTTATTACCTTAATTATAGTTTGTAATGAATAATAGTTTACGTCTACACTGTCTATACTTTCTGTACTGGAAGCATCCTGACACTAAGACGAATTCCTTGTGTGTGTAAACACACTTGGCAAAAAAGCTCTTTCTGATTCTGATTTTGATTCTTTTACAAACTGAGCTACAGGAAAGCAAAACAACAAATTGTCATGTTGTGAAAGATTTTCTTAAAATATGGTATAAATATGGTATACTGGTATAACCTCTGTTCCCTGATGGAGGACAAGATACGTTATGTGAAAGTAGTGCCAGGGGTTTGTTCTTGAGAGGCCTAATTAGCTGTGATATTTTCGGAAAAGGCCACAACAATCCTATCGTGATTAAAAATCCGTCCACTCATTTTCATTTAATCCTCATAAACCCTCAATAGTCTAATATTACAGATGGATCAAGATATGAGGGATGTGTGTGGCATTGCACGAAAACAGCCGTTGCCGCATTATCATGATGTCCAAGAGCTGTACACAGACCACCAATGTTTCTAAGGAGCAGCTGTAGTGACAAGAATGTCTCATAAACCAATACGTTTTGTTGTTGGATGTAATACTGAAGAGAAAAGTAATTTACTACTGACATCTGAGCCACTGAAGATACAGTGAATTAGTTTTATTAATGAAGGAAATGTGCACAGCAGTATACCATTTTTTGTTTATGTATCCGTGAATCAGAATTCCCATCAGACAGCACACGCTAAAGTTAGCACTGTCTGCATAACTGTCTGCTGGCTCAGAAAGGTATGTTGTCATTTCTATGTTAAACCTTCTCTATGTAATTCCTGACTGCACATTGAATATAAACAATGCAGAAAATTGATTGTCCTATTACGATTTGTGTCACAGTAACAAAGTGACAAATCATGTAATTTAATCTTAAATTATGTGATTTTTACTCTTTGCCACAACTGGATTTTCAGGTTCCAGTTACGTCTGAAGACCACTGACAGACACCGCTTGTGTCTGATTAATAAACGATGTGTTCGGTTTTTAAATGTGACGCGTTTGTCAGGTGTCAGTTCACAATGTGTTCGGTTTCTAAATACGTGACGCATTTGTCCGGTGTCGGTTTACTCAGTGTTTGCGTACTGTTCCACTGCATGGTACAGTATGGTACGGCTCACTTTTGGGGGGTTTTCCACAGTGTACCATACCTAGTACCTGTTACTTTTTTGGTACCACCTCGGTTGAGGTGTACTGATACTAAAACATGACGTGTAAACACTGTAGGTCACTGATAGGCTAGAAAGAAACGTCCCTGCCTGGGTCATTGGATTTGCAAAACCACACACCAAACCTGCAAAATTTTTATTAAAAAAAGTCAGCAACAGTCATCATGACCGCAGTATTATTGGTTTGAACGACTTTTGCATCACCATTCCATCGATTATGCCGGCATACGGACTTTACAATAAGTTTATGTGTTTGGTGCAAACAGGACATACTGCCATACCTGTGTAAATCAAAGTCACGGGGGGAAACAAAGAAACTTTCTCCTGCGCACCAACGGCGAAAAGTGGACAATGCCCCTTGGCCCCTATGTATCCTTTTGTTTTTGTTTTGTAGTAATATATTTGCACTACCAGTCAAAAGTTAAGACACAATTGACAAAAATATTTCTTATGGTCTTAAAAATCAATCAATCTAATTTGATCAATCAATCAAATTACTTTTGTGAACAAAAATATAATTGTTTTAACATATTAATTTATTTAATTAGGAAACTAAAATCTTATTTTAAAAATATGTTTTGAAATGGATTACTGGGACCAAATAATGATTAAAAGGCAACCAATAGGAGTCCAGCATAGATAGAAATCCCTTCAGTGCTGTTTAAAAAGCTTCACAGGTTGAGACCTCAAGAAGCTGGATGATAAAATGTCAAGAGTATGATTTTACAAATTCTAGACAAAGGGTGACTACTTTTACAGATGCTAAAATATAACTGTAAATATAATTCCCACAGTTACAATTGTGTTATTTTATAGTTTTGATGAGTTTACTACTATTCTAACGTGTGGAAAAAAAAGTCTAAACAAAGTGAATAAGTGTTTCTAAACTTTTGACTGGTAGTGTATATATAATATATAAAGTTGAGTATCGTCAGCAGAGCAGTGAAAATGGACTCAACAATGGAATAACAAATAACAAAGCCAGCATGTTTAAATTTGTCTTTATGTCAGGCTCTCTGGCTCCCGATAAACATTGGACTATGGTAGCTGGTGCTGGTGTTTTACATTCCGTACAATCACCAACCGTTGGTTCATCAATCATCAATCGTTGAATCACCAACAGGTTTCAACAGGTTTCTTGGTAGGCGTTTCACCAAGTGGGGCAAATTTATTTATAACTGTAATCAGAACGATTGAGTGGTGTTTTGTCCTGCAACTATGCTGTCTCACTGTCACAAAGTTTCCCTGTTGCTGGGGATCTGCAACCAGAACCGAACAATGTGCAGAGCACATAGTTACACTATTCGCATCCAGAGTGTTATATAAAACCATATCACTCTTACTTTCCTCAAATAAAGTTTGGATGCGTTATTCTAATTCTGAGATCTTCTCTGTCAGCCTAACTATTTCCCTACATTTATCACACGTGTACCCATCGCTGCTGACAGAGAAGGCTAAGCTAAATATGTGACAAACAGTGCATGTAACAATACTGGGAGACGATGCCATTACTTACTGCTTTGTTGATCGGTTCCAACTTACCAAAGTTATTTGATTCATTCACAGAAAGTAAATGGTAATAGTGATGCATAGGAGAGAGGTATTTGTTGAACAAGTAATATTTTTTCTCATTATCTATTTAATAAGATTTAGATTACAAAGCCAACAGTTATCGACAGTTATATTCATGAATTTTAAATAGATAGATTTTAGATAGCACACAGCAGTAGTAGTAGTAGTAGTATAGGAAACTACCAAGGCTGATGTGGCTACTGACAATTTATGAAGTGCCTATGACATTTGTGCAAGGAGTTGAGTGAACAAACACCTCCGCAGGTGGAATTTCACCAAGCTTCACACATTGAGTCTGGACAGCTACAGCTACCCCTATTATCGGTGGTGGAACAGTTCAAGGTGGCCAAGTGCAGGGCTGTGATGAAGTACAGAGACTCCAGTAATGAAAATGTCAGGGGTGCAGGAATCACTACAAGATCAGGACATAATGTGCAGCTGACACATCAGTGACACAGGCCGAGAGCATGCTGAAGTTAAAGGTCATCATTGGGAACCTGTGCACAGGGAGACTAGTGTAGTAGACTAGACAACCACTTCCAGCAATGGGGGAAATAATAGACCCAAGGCAGAGGAGAGACATGATCCAAGCCTCCTTCCACATATGTCACAGTAGCCACATCAGCATTGGTAGCAGACCATGCTGAAACAGGCAGCCTGATCCATCTATCTTTCTTAACCTGAATGCTCTGTCCTGGCTACGTTCTTACATCAGTGAGAGAGGCATCGTACCACTACCACTACCAAGTCTTGAAGGTGTTATGTCTGCCTGCATGTCATTTGGCATTTTAAATCAAATCAGATCACTTTTATTGTCACATCACCAGCAGCACATGTGCCTTTGGTGATTGAAATTCTTGAGAGCATGCTCCAGACAAAGCACAAAAGTTAACATAAAACAATTTACATTCTTGAATGTACAATATACACTTATTCGGCATAGTTTGTCATATAGACATAGTGTAAAATTGACAAAATTACAATTGCATTATATATTGTATACAGTATGTGCACACAATACCCATAAATATTTTGTAAACATGTATTTACATAGTAGGTTGAAGGTGCAATAAGGAAACCATACATGGAGCGTGGTTGAGTTAGATGCAGTTGTGAATACAATGTAGTGCGGTATATTGTAAGGTATATTTGTTTTTACTGTTCTCTAATCTGAAGAAGCTGTTCCTCAGTCGGCTAGTGCGGGATCGAATGCTGCGCAGACGACTTCCTGAGGGCAGCAAAGAAAGCAGACTATGGGACAGGTGTCTGGAGTCACTGATAATGCTCTGGGCTTTCCTCATGCACCGCCTGGTGCTCACCTCCGACAATGTGGCATGCAGTTCGTACAACCCTTTGCAGAGCTTTGCATTTGCCAGCGATGTTGCTTCCGAACCAGGCAGTGATGCAGCCTGTCAGTATGCTCTCCACATTGCTCTCTCCTGAGGATGCTGGGGCTTGTTCTAAACTTCCTCAGCCGTCTCAGGAAGAAGCGGCGTGGGTGACTTCAGCACAGCATCTGTGTGAGCAGTCCATATTTCTCAGTGATGTAAACACCTAGAAATTTAAAGCTGTTTTGTAAATCCACCACCAGCTCCTTGGTCTTGTCGATGTTGAGTGAGAGATGGTTCATCTGACAGCATTTTGTCAGAGTGCTCACCTCTTCTCTGTAGGCCGTCTCAGTAATTAAGCCTATCACTGTAGTGTCGTCGGAAAATTTGACAATGATGTTGGAGCTGTGTGTGGCTTCAGAGTCGTGTGTGTACAGGGAGTACAGATGGGTCTGGCCCAGGGTCTGGAGCTTTGCAACCAGTATGGCAGGCACTATGGTATTACATACTGAACCTGTAGCTTCTCACATAAGTGTTCTTTTTTTCCAAGTGTGAGAGAGCAGATAATTATATTATCATGTAATTACATTTATAACACATGATAACACATTGGAATTCAGTTCAATTCAATCAGTTCAGGTTTATTTGTATAGCACATTTTACAATGTTGCATTGTTTTAAAGCAGCTTTACAGAGAAGCAAAAACAGTTGAGAGAAGAGAAAGTAAAATTAAAAATAAGTCAAAATTTAAAGTAACTACATAACTCTAAGCTAGTCTATTAACAGCAGTCTCCCAGTGAGAACTCCAAGAAAGTGACTGTGGCAAGAAACCCAAACTCTGATAATGAATATATGGAGAAAAAAACCTTGGGAGAAACCAGGCTCAGCCGGGAGGGTTAGTTCTCCTCTGACACATTACAGCTGCAATCAGTGACTTTAAATAAAGGTTTTAGATTTAATGTTATGTAATTGAATTTGCTATATTTTATCGTATCTGAATTTGTGGCCGATAATGGAGCTGTTTTACAACTGTGGCAGGTATCAGAATAACAGATGGATGTTAAGGCTGCGAATAGAATAAGGCATAATGTAACTGAGTGCAGCTATAACATCAAACTGCTCTCATAGAAAAAGAAGAGGAATACTAAGTAGTTTTAAATACTGTTTAGCAATGACAAACAGTCCTTCTTGCTCTTGGATAGAGATGATGGAGATTTCCTAAGCTGGACCTAGGTTTATCGGTCAGTCATTGTGCACCATTTAAGGCTTTGTAAGTGATTAGCAATACTTTATAGTCTATCCGGAACTTAGTGGGTAGCCAGTGTGAAGAAGATAGGGGTTATGTGGGGTTATGTGATCATATTTATGGGATCTGGAAAGAACTCGAGCAGCAGCATTGTGAACTAACCGCAATTTATTTATTAATGATGCTGGACTACCACTGAGTAGTGCATTACAGTAATCGAGTCTAGACGTCATAAATGCATGGACTAACTTCTGTGCATCATAGAGAGATAGTGTGTTCCATAGTTTGGCAATGTTTCTGAGGTGGAAGAAGTCTGTTTTTGTGATCTGTGCAATATGATATTCATAGAACAGATTGCTGTCTATTATGCCTTAGTCTTTTACTTTGTTAGATGAGGTTACGTTACATCCTTCAATTTGCAAATTGTACTTCATAAAATTTTATTTATAGGTCTTATTGTTTCTATAAGTAATATTTCTGAATTTAAAAGGAGGAAGTTACTGGTCATCCAATGTTTTATATCTTGTATGCATTCTTCTAAATTAGATAAGTTAGAGGACTGATCCGGCCTTGACCAAATATATAACTGGGTGTCATCCGCATAGCAGTGGAAGCTAATCCTATGTTTTCTGATAATGTTTCCAAGAGGCAGCATGTACTTTATATTGATAATAGTAAAGGACCTAAAACAGATCCTTGTGGTAGTCCTATATTTTACTTAATTTTGAGGATTCTCCATTTAAGTGCACAAAATAATAACGGTCAGATAGGTAAGATCTGAACCACTCTAATGCCTGTCCCTAAATACCAGTATAATTTTATAGTCTGTCTAAGAGTGTATTGCGATCGACAGTATCAAATGCAGCACTACGATCTAATAAGACTAGGAGTGATATGCAATCTTGGTCTGACGCTAGGAGCGTCTATGCTATGGTGGGCACAAAAGCCAGACTGAAATTTCTCATGCATATCATTTATCTGTAAGTGGGAACACAGTTGCACCGACACTACTTTTTTCTAATATTTTGGACCAGTAGGGTAAGTTAGAAATTGGTCTATAATTTCCTAGAACACTGGGGTCTTACTGTGGTTTCTTTATGAATGGCTTAATAACAGCCAGCTTAAAATATTTTGGGACATAACCTAGGGTGAGTGAGGAGTTAATAATGTTAAGTAGACGATCTAGTGCAATGGGTAGAAGCTCTTTTATTAGTTTTGTGGGTATTGTGTCTAGTGAGCATGTTGTAGCAATTGTAGGTAATTAGTTTAATTAATTATTTAATTAACTTTTCTTGCTCTATGCGTGTGAAACACTGCAGCTGCTCTTGGGGGGCTATAATTGCTGCTGATGCATAGGAGAGAGGTATTTGTTGAACAAGTAATATTTTTTTCTCATATCTGTTCAATTTTATCTGTAAAAAAAACTGCAAAAAGTCATTACTAGTAAGCTGTGGCAGAATATCTATGTCAGTGGAAGTTTAATGGGTGCCACAATATTTAAAGTATTCGAAAATATATAGCTCATAGTGCTGGTTACTTCGTGGAGTTCGTGGGAATTTATGGGTGCACTGAGGGGGTGGGACAAATTATCTGTAAATCTGTTCTTAGTGGTTGGGATAATTGTTCTGCCCTGTCGATAACACGGAGTGATGCGGCTATTATCTGCAATATGCAGCAGGCACAATACTAAGTAGTGATCGGTGACTTTCTCACTTTGGGGTTAACTTTGGTTGATATGTTGCTTTACCTCGAGGGAATTTAATAAATCAATAAATGCAAATCCTAAAGTGTCATTTGTATTATCTGCATGAATGTTAAAATTTACCAACTCTCAGTGCCTTATCAGTATTAACCAGCAGTTCTGAGAGGAAAACGGCAAATTCATTTAGAAAATCAGCATACGGGCCTGGGGGTCTACACACAGTAGCCAGAACTAACAATATCATGCATCTAAGTTTTTCATCTGAAAAAGAAACCTTGATTACTTGAGTGCTTCGAATGTGCTTCGAGTGCTTCGAATGATTTAAACTTGCAGTCTGTTTTCTGAGTAACGTTAAATATTTTTGTAGATCGCTGCGACATCACCACTGGGGCTCATGTTTCTAGCAGTAACTAGAGGGGGTGGACTCATTTAAACCAATGTAGTCATTCTGTTTAAGCCATGTTTCGGTTAAGCATAGAACATCAAAACCATTATCTGTGATCATATAATTTACAAATAACGCCTTGGGTGACAGTGACCTAATGTTTATGAGCCCTAGCTTTAAAAATTGTTTTTGCTCACTTTGATTATGCGGTTTAATAGCAATCAGATTTTTTTTAGGTCTGGCCAGTAACATGGCATGGCTATGCGGGGGAACAGACAGTCTCTATGTGATTGACTACGCATGTGCATTTAACAAATATGACAGCATTTTTAGAGGGTAGACTTACTAGTCAAATGGTGCGTAGTGTCTTGGAGATGTTGTCCAATAGCAGGTCCGCTCCTATTCTGCTGGGGTGCAGGCCATCAGGACGGTAAGCCTAGGACGCTCCCAGAAAAGATCCCAGTTATTTATAAATAGCAGTTTCTGTTTGTTACGCATGGACATTAACCATTCATTAAAAGCAAACAGTTTACTAATATGTTCGGGTCCTCGTCAAGGTAGATGTAGATTATCCCTCTTCATTATCTCTCACTGCTGCTTCCTGATGTCGTTCACCTCCACGTGCAGCACGACAGCTCCAAAACTCTTGTCGGCCTTCAGTAACGCAGGCACCTGTTCAGAAACATTGAGAACACAAGCACAAGAAAACTATATTTTAAGATGAAACAAAAATGTTTTAGTATCAACTTGATGGAGCTCTAACTGAAACCACGCGGTCGAATCAGAAGTCAAATCGAACAGATGAGTGGTATACTTTATATAGCTTAAAGCTGAACCTCTTGGCTGTTAGACTACTTTAACAAAGTGAAACCAGACATCACTTTGTGCTTTTGAAGTAATTTACTCCAAGTGTTCTTGTACTTTTAGTTCACCAGTAAGGTAGCCTACATCAAAAAATGGCATAACCATAATAAAGAATAAATTATATTTAAATTATATTTCCACATGATCATAATTTGCATGATCTATCATTGCAAATCGAGTACTCATGTCCAACCCTAGATAAACACTTCCACCAGTCACCGATGCAAGCTAAAGTGATCAGCTCTAAGGAACAGGTCTGAAAAAATCTAAGAATATCAGGGGGCTCTCAGTAATAAACCTCTAGTGTCACTACACTCACATAATGTTAAGCGAGTCGAATATTATTTGATATTATATTATATTATATTATATATACCTTACATAAACAGAAGATGTTTATTTTGGACTTTAAATGATTTATTTAAAAGTAGATTTTAAGGTTTCTAATAGACATTTTGTCAGGATCTTTTGACTTGGGTCAGAGTATCCAATGATGTAGTAATGTAGTAACAACAACAATTACAACAATTTCTATATATGTAAACCGGCTTTCTTCACAAAATGTTTATCTGTGGATTTCTAACAGAAAACATTTTGTTATGAACCTAATAAGAGAATGAGTTCAGTCTAGTTTTTCCTTACATTTCTTATGCATTTCCTAAAAAAAGCTCAGTGAAAGTGTCTTATTGATTTTTGTGTAATGAGGAGTCACTTTACTATTAGTCATACTGTGTTGACCATCTTTTATTACTTAGTTTGAGGTAATTCGCTAATTTCCTCCACTGGATTTCCACATTGGTGTCTGCATGTGTAACTTTATTTGACTGTCTTTTTATATTTCTTTTTGCTTTCCTCTTTCATCTTCTGTAGTCATTGCAGGGCTTTACCCTGTCATTAGTGTAACAAGACTGATTACCTGCCATTATATCTTATTAAGAACTGTGTTTGATGACATAGTTGCTCCAGACTTACACCTGCCTGTCAACACCCCATCATCTCCAGTCTGTCTGATGACCATGCTGCAAACACACACATTCTTTATGAAAAGCACTGTTCACTGGTAGCTGCTTACAATGCAGGGGGCATTTTGCAAAAACCTTATTTACAACCAATGCATGATTATAACTATATTATTATTGTTCTTATTATTACACAAATCCATGTCTCTAAAAGAAAATATTTACTCACAGATTCATTACTCTGATGATTTATTGTTTTGAAATTCATACGAGTGTGATACTGCGTCTATAAAAAAAGTGTGTTGATAAATTACAATCAATAACGGAGTGTCTTTAAACCCTCTTTTGTGCGGAACTACTTCCATCCGCAACAGATTCAAAGCAGAAGATGTTACTAATTCCTCCATTACTAATTCTCCGACTACCACTGCGAGCAATAAAACAAGACAAGACATATAAATTACCATAATCTGTCGTTACATTACCATTTATAAAATGTAAAAGTCTAGTCAAGAAATAACGTGACATTTTTCACTTATTGTTAGATGTATTATATTTTTCAATAATGAAATAAAATAGATAGATCGCTTCAGTATTTGCTGGTCTTCAGATGAAATCTATTCAATTCAATATTGCGCATTTTCAGTTCATTGTATCAAACAAGGTATTAAAAACAACAGTCAGTGGTCAGGGATTAAAAAAAACTACTTAAGGGAGAGAAAAAACCCTGACATGACGTTACTGCTGCAATCCATGGCACATATGCGATCTGTAATAGAAGACACAAAGTGCCATTGATTGCATCTATAACTTACATTTCAGTTACAGGACACAGAATAATTACTAATTAAAAGAGGTGAATAAGTAAATAATTAATTATATGTGACCCTGGACCACAAAACCAGTCATAAGTGTCAATTGAATTGAGATTTATATATCATCTGAAAGCTAAATAAATAAGCTTTCCATTGATATATGGTTTGTCAGGATAGGACAAGGTTTTTGGCTAAGATGCAACTATTTAGAAATCTGGAAACTGAGGTTTTGAAAAAACATAAACATATTGAGAAAATCACCTTTGAAGTTGTCCAAATGAAGTCCTTAGCACTGCATTCACTCACAAAAATAAAAGTTATATATTATAGTATATATATGTATATTTACCGTAGTTAATTTACAAAATATCTTATATCTTATATGGAGCATGGTCTTTACATAATATCCTAATCATTTTTAGCATAAAATAAAATCTGTAACTTTGACCCATACAATATATTTTTGACCATTACTACAAATATTCCAATGCTATTTATGGCTGGTTTTGTGGTCCAGGGTCATATATATATATATATATATATATATATATATATATATATATATATATATATATATATATATATATATATATATATATATAGATATAGATATAGATATAGATATAGATATAGATATAGATATAGATATATATATATATATATATATATATATATATATATATATATATATATATATATAAATATATAGATACATATACATACACATACATACATACATACATACATATATATATATATATATATATATATACATACATACATACATACATATATACATATATACATATATACATATATATACATACATACATATATACATATATATACATACATACATATATATATATATATATACATATATACATATATATATATATATATATATATATATATATATATATATATATATATATATATATATATATATATATATATACATATATATATATACTGTATACATATACTAACATCAACAAGATGCTTCAGCTGAGAATTAAACTTACTAGTATATATATATATATATACTAGTAAGTTTAATTTAAGAGAGCTGTGGGTGCGCAAAGGAAGTATCTTGTTGATGTTGGGTAGTCGTCCATTGTGCAATTATGAGCAGTATCATGACAAACTGGAACTTAATCTGTATCGCTCAGAGTCCCTCGGAGAAGAGAGAGAGAAGGGGATAGACAGAGAGACTGAGAGAGAGGAGACAAAAACAGACTTATATTAGCATAGGGGCCGTTCACATTTAATGTTAATGCCATACAGTAAAATGGTTGTATGTGTGCTCGGTTCCGGTTAAGATGACCTAAGTGTGTTAGGAGCTGAATTAGGTGAATGTATGGCTAAAGAGATGAGGTTTAGTTTAGACTGCTCGAGTGTGTCTGAGTTCCAAACATTGCTGGGAAGGTCATTCCAGAGTTTTGAGGCTAGGTAGGAGAAGGAACTACCACATTTAGATGTTTTTGAAATTCTTGGAATTATTAACAGACCACTATATTTCAAGCACAATGTCCATGATGGATTATATTCTGATAGTAATTCACAAAGATACAAGTGCGGGACCATTTAGGGCATTGTAGGTAATTAACATTTAAAAATGTATCAAAATGTATGTGATACATAACAGGTAGCCAGTGCAGTTTTGCTAGAATTGGGCTTATGTGATCATACTTCTTCGATCTATTAAGGACTCTAGCAGCTGCATTTTAAACCAGCTGAAGCTTATTTATTTGATTTGCATGACACCCCCCAAGTAATGAGTTACAGTAGTCGCTTCTTGAGATCATAAATGTGTTGATAAGCTTCTGCGCATCTGAAACAGACAGCATGTGGCACATTTTTTAAATGTTTCCAAGGTGGAAGAATGCAGTACAACACACATTGGAAATGTGACTATCGAAAGTCAGGTTGTTCTCTAGCATTACACCTAGGTTCTTATTGGAGTTAAGCAGAAGGAAGATGTTTGCCATCCACTTTCTGATATCATTGATACAGTCTGTTCAGCCTAGAGAAAAGATGGGTTTCGCCAAGTTCTGAGGAAATTTAAAGCTGGGTATCATCAGCGTAGCAATGGAAACTGATGTTGTGCTTCCTAATAATATCTTTGAGAGGAAACATATATAATGGGAAGACAATAGGACCAAGAACTGATCCCTGTGGCACCCATATTTTACCTGACAGTAACAAGATTTTTCCTCGTTTACACAAACAAAGTGGTAGCGGTTGGTTAAATAAAACTTAAACCAGGCTAACGCTTGACCACTAATGCCAACATAGTGTTCTAGTCCATCAAGTGGAATTGTATGATCTATTGTGTCAAAAGCTGCACTGAGGTCCAGTAATATAAGGAGAGAGGTTTCACCACTATCAGATGCTAAAAGGAGGTCATTTGTAACTCTGAGCATGGCTGTTTCTGTGCCATGGTGGGGTCTAAATCCTGATTGAAATCTGTGTATTGTCAAATCTGTGGGTATTGTCATGTTCTGTCATTCCAGGATTGTTGGATCTGTTTATAACAACTCCTTTGAAAACATTAGCGGATGTCTCGCATTAAGTTTAATACACGGCTTAAGAGAGGGTTCTTTAATGTAGCGATTTAACATCACCTGGTGCCTGCACAGTGTTTCCATTTCATTTTTTTTAACCATACAAATCTGATTCTGCAGATGTTACAGCCACACATCTTTCAGTTTGCCTTAAGACGGCTACCCAAAGTTGGTTCTGTAGAGCCAGTGTCCTGCAGAGTTTAGCTCCAACTTGTCTCAACACACCTGCCTGGAAGTTTCTAGTTTGCCTAGTAAGACTTTAATTAGCAGGTTTAGATAAGTTTGTTTAGGGTTTAAGCTAAACTCTGCAGGCCATCAGCCCTCCAAGATCGTTTCGGGGACCACTTTCCTAAGAACTACTTAGTAATTAGCTTAGTGGCGGAATGATAGCAATAGTGAAACGGTTCCTGTGACATACTGGTAAAATATCACATGGCTTTTATCCAATCCGCTTTGAGAACCAGAAAGAACTGTTGTATATTATATATTGCTTAAAATGAAAAGAATGTTGTGCAACATAATTATTCAATCCTAGTCTTAGCTTTAATAATTGAGTTTTGGATAATGCACCACATCAGATTTAACACTTGAAAATAATTCCAAAAAGGTTAGTTTATAGTACATATTTAATCATAAACCAGTGATATTTAGCTAAACTGGCCCCTAACAGAAAGGCTTGCAATAGCATTCAACATGGTGTTACCGGTCACACCATTTGACATTGCAACTTAAATTCTAAATTGACAGGCATTATCATGACACCTACACTGTAAAAACTAAAGGATCCTCAAGGAACCATTTGGGGTTTGTGGGCCGTTATCAGCAACAGTAGTGAGGACTAAGCCCCCCTAAGGATGAAATCCTTGAACCCGCCCCGGCACCTACTGGATGACAGTAGGGATGCAGCTATTAACCGGTTTTACGATTATATGAGATGTAAAACGTCACAGTAAATTAATCGTAAAGGCTCTGTTAGAAGTGTTGCAACTTGCCTAAAACGAAAACAAAGTTACACCAGCAGTGCAAGTGCCTTGCTTGCACTGCTACTACACAGAGGCTACTACACACTAGATTAACTATGGCAGAGGGACAAAACAGCAGAGTTTTATTTCTACCAAAGAAACGGCTGAAATGTGCCTTAAAAAAGTCAAAGTTGCTGTTAATAGCTAATAGCAGCGAATACATAAAATATGATGCAACACGCAATGTTTAACCCGCCTCCGTTGTTTCCTGATTGGTCCGCTATTCAAGTTCTGGTTTGCTGAAGTTCTTTTAACTTGACATGGCATCCTCAGACTATAATCATACCACTAAAATCTATAATTGTTGCATCCCTAGATAGAGTCCACGTGAGCTACATTATCGGTTACTGTCGCGTTTAAAGCACGGCTTTAAAACGCGCACGAGTCATTGTGTGTGATCTCTGATTGCTAAAAATCGAATCTCAACACGTTAAAAATGAGATATACACTTATTAATGTTTAAAGCAATCATTTTAAAGAAACAAAAAGTTTGATTTTATCACACAAGGTGGCAGTGTTCATAGCATAACTGTAAAATTGCTTATTATAGCGCTGTACCGATACCAAAACATAACATGTAAACACTGCAGATCACTGATTGGTTAGAGAGAAGCATCCGTACCTGCATCATTTGATTTGCAACACAACACACCAAACCCACTGTATTTAAATAAAAAAATAGTCAGCAACATTACCGTGACCGCAGTATCATTGGTTTGCAAGGCTTCTGCAACACCATTCTATCGATTATGCTGGCAAATCAATGCCCCAAAAACATCGATCGCAAAACTAATGCACTTGTGCAGGTAAATTTTCATTTTAGATTTTTTTTTAAATAATTTTAAAATTCCGCGAGAGTCATTGGTTACTTTACCTTTTCAATTTATTTACTTAGTATAATGCACAATACGCATTATGCACTTTATACGCACTACTGCATATGCATATGCACGTGTGAGAGTTTAATCCTTTCCTCGCATCACTTGCATGTTCAGTTATCCTCTCACAGAATTAATTTACCTGCACACAAGCATTAATTGTGCGCTTGGTTCTTTTTGGCATTGATTTGCCAGCATATTATATTCTCCGTTAATCCTGTGCTGTGTGATTGTTTGTATCGTATTTGGTCAGGGCAGTAGAGGCGGCGCAACTATAATGAGTCTATAATCTTACCCACTTTGAAGGAGCCGACCCGTGTCATACCGACCTGTACTGTGCCAATCCCTGCTGTGGAAAAATGCCATATAAGTATGCCTACTTTCGTAAGGCTATTCACATTTGACGTTATTAGCTGCTGAAATTGTATTGGTTGCTGGCCGGCAAGTATCCGAGTGATATTAAAGTATAAGCTAGGAAATCCACCAAAGATGATGTATACATATTTTTAACTTCGCCAACCATACGGTAATAATATTATTAAGGATTTTCTGTTGTAGCGGACCCTATGGAATTAATGGGAGTAAATTGAACTATTTTGTACTATGGTCTACATATACCAAGTTTCGTTAAGCTTAGACTTCAAAAGATATTAGCCAATTTGTGATAGTGGTCAATGCTCACAGATTATTAGGCTTAAATGACAATATGTGACAATATGTTATTTAATTTTGTATTTTAAATTGTGTAATAATGAGTTTATAATGTCTTAATATGTACCCATAAGCAAAACCTTTGAAAAGATTTAAATGATCCAAAGAGGTCCTCTGCTGTCATCTAATGGTTATAATGGTAATGTACACCTTTGCCATTAAAATGAAGCAGTCTTTTTACCTTTATGCCTGTTTAAAGGGCATGCATTGTCTGATTGGCATTAAATTTAGTTTGCTGGTTTATTGTCTTAAGACACATATTTTTTATTAGTTCTAAGTCAATTTGTTAATTGCTTTCTAGTGCATGTGGTCACATCCATTTAAAAAGGGCCTCATTATAGCAACACAAATAAAAAGTTCAGCATGTTTTTGAGAATAATTAATCAAGATAATTTACGATGTGTGGTGATGAAGCAGAGAGGATCCAAATGTAGTAAAAAGAGTTTTTAATGGAAGTAACGAAAACCAGGAACAAAACTAGAAACAAAACCAAAAACAGGAATACACAACAAGGAACATGAAGTGTGGAAGCACAGAACAGAAACACATCTAACATGAAGCATGAGCAACAACTGACAAAAGACACAAGGAATACAAGGGCTAACACAAGGAGACAATTAGGGAAACAAGACACAGGTGCAAATGATCATAGGAAATGAGTCCAGGTAAGGGATTATGGGTAATGTAGTGAAATGAGTCCAAAAACAGGGAAGCAGGGACAAGATAGGGACCAGGGTGACAGAGACAGGACCGTGACAATATAAAAAAATCTAGAAGTAGTTTGCAAAAGTAGGATTTCTAAATAATCTTGAATATTGAAAGAACGTTTCAATTAATTCTAGGTTTAGCATTGGTTCTAGCTGCAAAATTGTTTAACATAAAGAGGTGTAACATATCATAACAGTATTTTGTGCATATGTCAAATGTTTTGTGATTTAATGACATAATGGTTATTTTACCATAAAAATTAAGCATTCATTTTACCTTTATAACTGTTAAAAGGACATCTATTGTCTGATTGTCATTAAATTTAGCACGCTTGTAAAGGGTCAATAGATACATATTTGCTTTAAGTTGTCTTTTAGGTTTTAGGTTTTTGGTTGTAAGTAAGGCTTTTAGGTGCACATAGTCATGCCAGTTTCATAGATTACGATGTTATAGCCAGAGTCAGTTTACAGAAGTCGGTTCACTCCACCGCCATGTCTGCAACATCTATTCAATTTTAATTTTATTTGTATAGCGCTTTTTCACAATGGTCATTGTGACAGATAGCAGTCAGTGGTCAGGGATTCAAAAAAAACTCTAAGAGAGAAAAAAAGCCCTGACATGACGTGTTATAGTTGCAATTCGTAGCATGTGCAATCCGAACTAGAGGACACAAATTGCCATTGATCGCATCTATAACTTGCTATGCAGTTTACAGGATACAGATACAGACATAAAAAGATACAGAAAATTTACTTTAAGAGAGTGAATAAAAATGTTATATGTTAAGTATAATGCAGTAGATTTTAATTTAGCAGGGTGCAAGGAGGTTGTAGTGACACAAATAACCATTTGGTCACTTGAGGTGTTGTAGGGTGGTTTCTGACGCGTGAGATCCAAACAAGATAAATCCTCCTCCAAATACTGCTTTAAAAGTTTTATTCATCACACAGTTCTTACAGGTCATTTTATCTCACTATTCCTCTGCACAATGCATATAAAATCCCATCGCATGATTTACCTCCAGACACGGTCAAAAAATGTTGTGCTTCCCTCTAATTACACACCTGTGTTTTCTTTGCCTCTTTATACTTTATACCTCTTTGCCTACCTATATACTCATTCAGCCCACACTCTACCCAGTGATCAAAAACAGAATTACAACAGCACTAATGGCTCTTACACTCTGGCCCCTAATTGTACATGACAGAAAGACATTACAATTCAATACAAATACAAAGAGCCATTTAAAGCCCAAAGCAACACTGTAAACTTTGCATTATTCAGTCCTCTGTATGATAAAAATGAAACAGTCTTTACAATTAGTCCATTACATTTCCATGCTGTCATAAATCAGACAAAGCTTTGTCACAGGTCTCTCGAGTACGCTGGTTTTAGTTTGTACTCGCACAGAACGTACAAGTCCAGTTTTATCTGGAAAGACTTCCAGAACTCGTCCCATCAACCAAGATCCACGTGGAGCTGTTGAATCCACAATGACAACAATGTCACCAGGAACAAAGTTTCTCCTTTCCTTATTCCATTTCTGCCGATCTTAAAGCAGAGTCAAGTATTCATTTGTCCATCTTTTCAAGAACAAGTCACACATATACTGGACCTGTTTCCATCTCCTCTTGCTGTATAATTGGGATTTGTCAAATAGTCCAGGGGGTAATACTGGTTTACCTTTCATCTGAAGAAGGTGGTTTGGAGTAAGTGGCTCAAAATCATTTAGATCATCTGACAGCTTGGTTATTGGGCGATCGTTCAGAATGGCCTCAATTTCACACAGCACAGTATGGAATCCTTTATCATCCAAAATTTGCTGATGTAAGATGGAACTTAAAATTCTTTTGACCATTCTGATCACACACTCCCACACTCCGCCATAATGCGATCCTCCCGGAGGACTGAAACTCCACTGAACACCTTTCATGAGCATTGACTTTTGAATCTTGTTTTTATTCCATGAACTGAGCATTTCCTTTAACTCCCTTTCAGCTCCAACAAAGTTTGTACCATTGTCTGATCTTATGTGAGTTACTTGCCCTCGTCTGCAAATAAATCTTCGTAGAGACTTGATGCATGAATCCGTGTCCAAAGAATATGCGACTTCCAAATGAACTGCTCGGCTTGCCATGCAAGTAAAGATGACTCCATAACGTTTGACAATGGAACGTCCTCTTTTAACTTCCACAGGACCAAAATAATCCACTCCAACATTTGTAAATGGAGGCAGATCTGGAAGGAGTTGCTCCATTGGCAAGTCTGCCATCTTCTGCTCACTCACCTTGGCTCCAAAACGTCTACAGTGGGCACAACTAAATATGATCTTTCTGACAGCTGCGTTACCTTTAATGACCCAATATCTTTTCCTCAGCGTGGAAAGCATATGATTTCTTCCACTGTGGCTTAACTGTTGATGTATATGCCGCAAGATAAGTGTGGCAATATGCTGATCCTTATCCAGAATAATCGGATGCTTTCTTTCCTCAGGCATAGCAGAATTCCTCAATCATCCTCCAACAATAGACCATCTTGATAAATAGGATCCAATTTATACAACTTACTGTCTCTTTTTATTTTTGAAACAGGTGAAGATGACAGAGCAGCAATTTCCTTTCTGAACTGCTGCCATTGACTAAATGCCACAATAGCTGCTTCAGCTTCATTTAGATTCTCCAAAGTTAAATTTGGTGCGATCACAGAGCTTGTTAATTTTTGAAGCTCTATCTTCTTAGAAGAAATGAATACTCTAGAAGAGTCTACAGAGGCTTGAATTTCCTTCCGCCTTTGACTGCGTTGTTTCAGAACGTTCTTTAATTTCCAAGAGCCAAGCAACAGCAACCTTCAACTTTGTCCAGTCTGAAAAATGAGCAATCAGTCTGTGAGTAGCATTTGGCATTTCATTTACCACAGTGCTATTTACACACGTTTCTCTTTACCTCAGAATCATTAAGCGACGTACCTTTGATGGCAGCTCCACAATCAAATACCACTCTTAATGTTCCTTTCGTGGGGTGATAAACCCCATGGTGAGGGATATACCAAACTTTCCCTTCATCCTGTTTTAACTGATGCAATGGTACCTTTTCAGCATAACCTTGAAATCTTTATATTCTTGATGAAAAACACTTTTCTTTCTAATTTCCTTTTTAATCCAATTAAGCGCTGTTTAGCCACACAAAGGTTATTTGGCAACACAGGTTTTTCCATCCTGAAAGGAAGGTTCAGTTTGTAATGTCCATTTTGAAGCTCAATTGACTTGCTTACCTTTTCCATAAATGCATGCTCTTCTCTTGACATTTCCTTTTTCTCAGCAGCATTTTCATTAAAGTCATGATTATATTGTTTAATGAGCATATCCTCCAATTTGCTTACAGAAATCCTGTTAACAGTAACATCTGGACATTTGATTTCATTCCTATTATCCTTGCTTCCTTACAGCCCAGCCCAATAGGGTTCTAACTGCATAAGGTCCTTCTCCATCACTATTTATAACCTCCCAGGGCTCCATTACCTTGGAAGCATTTGCTCCAATCAGCAAATCCATATCAGCAGGAATTTGAGGGATCTTAACACCTTTCAGATATGACCATTTATCCAAATCCTTTTGTGTGACAATATTGTCTCTGGACACAGGCATTCTCTTTTGAGTGAAGACTTCTGGAAGACTGTAAAAGTTAGCATCAAGAAGGCTAGACACTTCCAATCCAGTCAAAATAGTACTACTAATAGCCTTTTGATTGCCCATTGTTTTCAAAACAATATTAGTTCTCTGTCCCTTTCATTTCAAACTGTACATTAAGCTTTCTGAACAAAATGTAGCAGAACTACCAGGATCCAAAAATGCATAAGTTTGAATTACCCTTTGTCCCTTACTGGATTTGACTTGAACTGGTACAATTGATAATGCACAGTCTCCATTGTCGCCGGCCCCTATTTGCCCACAAGTTTTAAGAGCAACATGTGTACTACTTAGAGATGTAGGATTCTGATCCTGTGTGCCCGTTCTTTCCCTTTGTTGAATATGCAAAATGCTGGGATGCATTTGGCCACATACTGCACAACTCAAGCGCTTGTCACAATCCTTGCTCATGTGTCCAACATCAAGACAGCCAAAACAAATACCTTTCTCTTTTAGAAAGTTCAATTTTTCTCTATGCAGCTTGTTTTGCATGTGTGGACACTGGTCCAATAAGTGATCGCGTTTGCAGCACAAACATACAATTCGGGACCTTGATCTTAAATCAGTCTCACAGCACTGGATTGATTTACTGTAACAACCGTCATTGCAAAGCTGTTTCTGATTTTGGTCTCAGATTGAGATTTCTGTTGTACAGGTTGGGTACTCTGAATATCAACAAATAGTGGATCAAATGACATTTTTACTTGACGTTCAATAAATGCCACGATATCTTTGAACCATGCTCTTTGATTGCACCTTTCCATTAGCTCGCATGCCACAGTTCTCCACTTTTCCCTTAATTTATAAGGCAGCTTCATGATGATGGTTTTCAAATTGCTTGGCATCTCCAGTTAACCATATAATCAATTTCTTCCATTACATTACAGCATCCACTCCCGTGGGCCCACCACCTGCAGGAGGGACGGTGCATTGTGGTTTGGGTGGCGGTCGAAGGCGGGGACCTCGGCGACCCAATCCTCAGACACAGAATCTGACTCTTGGGACATGGAATGTCACCTCGCTGGGGGGAAAGGAGCCTGAGTTAGTGCGGGAGGTTGAGAGGTACCGACTAGAGATAGTCGGGCTCACCTCCAAGCACAGTTTGGGCTCTGGAACCCAACTCCTCGAAAGGGGTTGGACTCTACACTACTCTGGAGTTGCCTGCGGTGAGGCGGCTGGGCTGGTGTGGGCTTGCTTATAGCCCCCAGCTTAGTCGTCATGTGTTGGAGTTTACCCGGTGAACGAGAGGTCGCTTCCCCTGCGCTTCGGGTGGGGATAGGTCTCTTACTGTCATTTGTGCCTCACGGGCGAATGGCAGCACAGAGTACCCGGCCTTCTTGGAGTCTCTGGGAGGGTGCTGGATAGTGCTCCAACTGGGGACTCCGTCGCTCTGCTGGGGACTTCAACGCCACGTGGGCAATGACAGTGACACCTGGAGAGGCGTGATTGGGAGGAACGGCCCCCCCGACCTGAACCCGAGTGGTGTTCTGTTGTTGGACTTCTGTGCTAGCCATGGTTTGTCCATAACGAACACCATGTTCGAGCATAAGGGCGTTCATCAGCACACGTGGCAGCAGGGCGCCCTAGGGCGGAGGTCGATGATCGACTTTGTGGTTGTTTCATCTGACCTCCGGCCGTATGTCTTGGACACCCGGGTGAAGAGAGGGGCGGAGCTGTCAACTGATCACTACCTGGTGGTGAGTTGGATCCGTTGGCGGGGGAGGAAGCTTGACAGACTCGGCAGGCCCAAACGTTCTGTGAGGGTCTGTTGGGAACGTCTGGCAGAGCCCCCTGTCAGAGGCATCTTCAACTCCCACCTCCGGCAGAGCTTTGATCAGATTCCGAGGGAGGTTGGGGACATTGAGTCCGAGTGGACTATGTTCTCCGCCTCCATTGTCAGTGTGACCGTTCGGAGTTGTGGCCGTAAGGTCTCTGGTGCCTGTCGTGGCGGCAATCTCCGAACCCGGTGGTGGACACCGGAAGTAAGGGATGCTGTCAAGCTGAAGAAGGAGTCCTATCGAGCCTGGCTGGCTTGCGGGACTCCTGAGGCAGCGGATGGGTACCGGCAGGCCAAGCGGACTGCAGCATGGGTGGTTGTGGAGGCAAAAACTCAGGTCTGGGAGGAGTTCGGTGAGGCCATGGAGAAGGACTATCGGTCGGCCTCGAAGAGGTTCTGGCAAACTATCCGGCGCCTCAGGAGGGGAAAGCGGTGTCCTACCAACACTGTATATAGTGGGGGTGGGGCTCTGCTGACTTCGACTGGGGATATTGTCGGACGGTGGAAGGAATACTTCGAGGACCTCCTCAACCCTGACAACGCGCCCTCCACAGAGGAGGCAGAGGCCGGGGGTTCGGAGGTGGGCCCGGTCATCACCCGGGCTGAAGTCGCCGAGGTAGTTAAGAAGCTCCTCGGTGGCAAGGCACCGGGGGTGGACGAGATCCGCCCTGAGTACCTCAAGTCTCTGGATGAAGTGGGGCTGTCTTGGCTGACACGTCTCTGCAACATCGCATGGAGGTCGGGGACAGTGCCTCTGGACTGGCAGACCGGGGTGGTGGTCCCTCTCTATAAGAAGGGGGACTGGAGGGTGTGTTCCAACTACAGGGGGATCACACTCCTCAGCCTCCCCGGGAAAGTCTATGCCAGGGTACTGGAGAGGAGAATTCGTCCGATAGTCGAACCTCGGATAGAGGAGGAACAATGCGGCTTTCGTCCTGGTCGCGGAACACTGGACCAGCTCTATACCCTCTTTAGGATACTGGAGGGTTCATGGGAGTTTGCTCAACCAGTCCACATGTGTTTTGTGGATTTGGAGAAGGCATTCGACCTCGCGGTGTTCTGTGGGGGGTGCTCTGGGAGTATGGGGTCCGAGGCCCTTTGTTAGGAGCCGTCCGGTCCCTGTATGACCAGAGCAGGAGCTTGGTTCGCATTGCCGGCAGTAAGTCAGACTCGTTCCCGGTGAGTGTTGGACTCGGCAGGGCTGCCCTTTGTCACCGGTCCTGTTCACTATCTTCATGGACAGGATTTCTAGGCGCAGCCAGGGACCGGAGGGGGTCCGGTTTGGGGACCACAGGATCTCATCTCTACTTTTTGCGGATGATGTTGTCCTGTTGGCCCCATCAGGCCAGGACCTACAGCAGGCACTGGGGCGGTTTGCAGCCGAGTGTGAAGAAGCTGGGATGAGAATCAGCACCTCCAAGTCTGAGGCCATGGTCCTCAGTCGGAAAAGGGTGGCTTGTCCCCTTCAGGTCGGTGGAGAGTTCCTTCCACAGGTGGAGGAGTTTAAGTATCTTGGGGTCTTGTTCACGAGTGAGGGAAGGATGGAGCGAGAGATCGACAGACGGATCGGTGCAGCTTCTGCAGTAATGCGGTCGATGTACCGGGTCCGTCGTGGTGAAGAAGGAGCTGAGCTGCAAGGCTAAGCTCTCGATTTACCGGTCGATCTACGCTCCTACTCTCACCTATGGTCATGAGCTTTGGGTCATGACCAAAGGATGAGATCCAGGATACAGGCGTCAAATGAGTTTCCTCCGCCGGGTGGCTGGGCGCTCCCTTAGAGATAGGGTGAGGAGCTCGGTCACTCGGGGGGAGCTTGGAGTAGATCCGTTGCTCCTCCACATTGAGAGAGGCCAGCTGAGGTGGCTTGGGCATCTGTTTCGGATGCCTCCCGGACGCCTCCCAGGGAAGGTGTTCCGGGCATGTCCCACCGGGAGGAGGCCCCGGGGAAGACCTAGGACACGCTGGAGGGACTATGTCTCTCGGCTGGCCTGGGAACGCCTCGGTATTCCCCCGGAAGAGCTGGAGGAAGTGTCTGGGGAGAGGGAAGTCTGGGCATCCCTACTTAGACTGCTGCCCCCGCGACCCGGCCCCGGATAAGCGGAAAGAAGATGGATGGATGGACATTACAGCATCCATGCAAGAAAAGAGCATAACGCCTTTACTGAAGACCATCCAATAACTTTCTCTACATATGCAGCAGCTATTTTGAACTCATTGCCAAAATGTTCTTTTAACAATGCTTTAGCTTGCAAATACCCTCTTTGTGCATCCATATGATGACAACTGCACACAAGTTCCCTGGGCTGCCCTCATGTGTATTGTTCCAGAAAGTGTAAGCAATCTCGATCTCGAATTTTTGGTTTTGTCTTCTATTCCATGCTCAAATGCTCTGATGAAAGTTCTATATTGCAGAGGATTACCATCAAACACAGGAATATCTCTTTAAGGCAGTGTGCTGGATTGTTGTTGTTGAACCAGGAGGGCAGTAATCTCATTTTGTTTTTGCATGATATTGCAAATGTTTGAAGTTGATGTTCCATCTCTGCTCTGCATTAGATTTGATGTTTGCACTAGTGTCACAGAATTTTGATCAATTTGTGGTGCACTGTGAGTTTGCTGGATCACATTCCTTGAGCCTCCTTGCTGGGAAGTTTCCTTTAGCATATGTTCCTTCGCATGAGGGTTAAACATAACTTCTTTGCCACTCATCACAGTTCCTTTATCATAATATGCATTCATATCATCAGTGCAGGATTTAAGAGACTGATGGTTAGAATTATTTCCTAATAATTCTATTAGATTCTATTAGATTCTATTCTATTAGATTACTTTTCCACTTCTGCCATGACTCGTGCTGAAGAAGCAGAAGATCTCCCACTACGCACACTGCTCGAACTTTTTTTGCTAGATGGTATACTTGACTTACGTGTGATGTTTGAAACGCTATCTTCTGGATGTCTTTTTGATATACATTTTCATCAACACCAGAACATGAGACTTTACTTTTAGTACTCAACCATTTCTCAACATCATCTATAAACCCATTGTAAATCAACATCTTTCCACTGAACCATGTTTGTTGTTTTTCCTTTTCCTCACTGGGCAAAAGAACAATCACAGAATTGTGCATTTCCCTTGCTTCATCTCTCAATTTGATGAATTTCTCAAAAGAACACTGCACCTCCTTTTCATATTGTTGGTTGGACATAAAATCTTTTATGATAGCCATTAGGTTTTTTTGCCTTATTTAGTTTACTCTTTCTTGTCTTTTGCAGAGTTTCCAATTTTTCCAACAATGCCTTAGGAGTGAGCTTAATAGGCCGTCTTTCCCTTATAAGCTCCATTTCAGCTTTCTCAAATGTCTCAATAGTCTCTATTTGTTCACCAGCGGCCACAACATCATCATAATTCCCAACACTCATATTTGCAGTCTGTATAATTCATTCACCTTTGGCAACGTTAAACTCAAGCAACCAATGCATTGGATTTATGCTATTAAATGTGTGCACACAAATCATTCCTCAAATAGCGCTACACATACCTTAATGTCTTCATTCATTTGATTCGTCGTGGCTGCTCCTCGGTTCATTGCTACATCCAATTAAATCCAAATCCATAGTGAAATCCAGTGATTAATCCATTCAAATTTCAGAATGTTCCAGCGCAATAATCCACAAAGAAGCATTTTTTGACAAATTGTAGTGACACAAATAACCATTTGGTCACTTGAGGTGTTGTAGGGTGGTTTCTGGGTGTAGGGTGGTGAGATCCAAACAAGATAAATCCTCCTCCAAATACTACTTTAAAAGTTTTATTCATCACACAGTTCTTACAGGTCATTTTATCTCACTATTCCTCTGCACAATGCATATAAAATCCCATCGCATGATTTACCTCCAGACACGGTCAAAAAATGTTGTGCTTCCCTCTAATTACACACCTGTGTTTTCTTACTCTTTGCCTACCTATATACTCATTTAGCCCACACTCCACCCAGTGATCAAAAACAGAATTACAACAGCACTAATGGCTCTTACAGAGGTCGTCCTGGGTAGTCGTCTTTTAGCAGCTCCAGGATGGGCATCAGGTGGGGCAGTGTTGTGCCAGCTGGAACTCATTCCTCCTCTCCTTGGGATACCTCGGAAAAGGAGAGGGGGATAGAGAGAGAAAACAGATTAACATTAGCGTAGCGGACATTCATATGTAAGTGTAAGCAGTTATATGCGATATCACATGCAGTAAGTAATATGTATGTGTGCCCAGTTCCGGTTGAGTTAACTATTGCGGCCTTAGAGAGTTGGGTCTGAGATTATGTGAATGCGAGGCTAAAGAGATAAGTCTTTAATTTAGTTTTAAACTGTTCGAGTGTGTCTGAGTCCCGGACTTTACTGGGAAGGTCATTCCATAGTTTTGGTGCTAAGTAGGAGAAGGATCTTCCACCTTTAGATTTTTTTGATATTCTTGGAACTATTAACAGCCGGCCATTTTGTGAACGCAATGCCCGCGATGGATTGTATGCTGATAGTAGTTCATGGAGGTATAAAGGTGCTAAGCCATTTAGGGCTTTGTATGTAATTAACAAAATTTTGAAATGTATGCGATACTTTACAGGTAGCCAGTGCAGTGTTGCTAGGAGTGGACTAATGTGGTCATACTTTTTTGATCTAGTAAGAACTCTAGCAGCTGCATTTTGAACCAGCTGAAGCTTTTTTATTTGCATGACACCCCCCCCAGTGATGAGTTACAGTAGTCGATTCTGGAGGTCATAAATGCGTGGATTAGCTTCTCTATATCCGAGACAGACAGCATGTGGCGCATCTTTGAACTATTTCTAAGGTGAAAAAATGCGGTTCGACATGCATTGGAAATGTGACCATCGAAAGACAGGTTCTTATCTAGTTCTTATCTCACCTAGGTTCTTGACTGCGGAAGATGGGACAATGGTGCAACCTTTTATAGAGATGTTGACTATCGTGTCGTGTTTGGAGCTGTTAGGTTCAATAATCAAAACCTCTGTCTTGTTGGAGTTAAGTAGAAGGAAGTTGTTTGCCATCCATTTTCTAATATCGCTGATACAGTCTATTAACCTAGAAAAACAGTGGGTTTTGTCAGGTTTTGAGGAAATATAGAGCTGGGTATCATCAGCTTAGCAGTTGATGATACCCATGTCATGTTTCTTAATAATATCTCCGAGGGGAAGCATATATAGTGCGAAGACAATAGGACCAAGAACTGATCCCTGTGGTACGCCGTATTTTACCTGAGAGTAATAAGATTTTTCCTCGTTAACATAGACAAAGTGGTAACGATCGGTTAAATAAGATTTGAACCAGGCTAAGGCTTGACCATTAATGCCAACAAGGTTTTCCAGTCTGTCGAATAGGATTGTATGATCTATTGTATCAAACGCTGCACTGAGGTCGAGTAATATTAGAAGAGAGGTTTTACCGCGATCTGATGCTAGAAGGAGGTCATTTGTCACTCTGAGCATGGCTGTTTCTGTGCTGTGGTGGGGCCTGAATCCTGATTGAAATACTATTTTTCGCTAGGAATGTCTGTAATTGTTTGGACACAACCTTTTCCAGTATTTTTGATAAAAAGGGGAGATTGGTCTAAAGTTGGATAGGTCTCCCTGGTCGAGATTAGGTTTTTTTATGAGAGGCCTAATGACTGCCATTTTGAAGGCTGCCGGGAACATAGCCTAATTCTAAGGATGAATTAATAATATTGAGCAATGGTTCCGAAACTGCAGGAAAAACTTCTTTTAGTAATTTTGTGGGGACGGGATCTAATATACAGAATGATGATTTTGATGAATTTATTATTTTTGTGAGCTCATCCATTTTAATAGCATTAAAAGATTCTAGTTGTACTAATGGCATGATGCAGGACGGGATACTATGGGATATAGAGGTGGCTGGCTGTGTAGATGCAATATTGTCCCTAATCTGCTTGATTTTATCATCAAAAAATTTCATAAAGGTATTACTATCGTGCTGTAGTTTAGCATCTTTTTCTGTAAATGATTTGTTTTCAGTCAGTTTTGTGACTGTATTAAAGAGAAATCGCGGGTTATTTTGATTTTCTGCGATCAACTTGCTGAAATAGGAGGATTTGGTGGTTTTTAGAGCCTGCTTGTACTTGTTGGTGCTCTCTTTCCATGCATCACGCCATACTTCTAGGTTCGTAGTCCTCCATCTACGTTCCAGTTTTCTAGTTGCTTTTTTTAGGGCTGATTGTCTGATTGTCTCCGAACAAGACAATCAAGACAACGGTCCCATCTACTTAAATGGGAAAAGGCAAATATTTCTACAGTCGCTTTCTAAAATCGCAATTTAATAACATATTTTCACGATCGCTTAAGATATTGCGCATGTGCACAGGTTGGTTAGCGCCTCTGAAAATAGCCCCTACCCAAAGGGTTGCTTAGTTAAAGCCATTTTTATGTATTTTTGTATATTGTAGCACCACCAAGTGGCCAATTTGCACCATTTTTTTTCAGTGGACCTCAAATTGAGCTCTTACACTTGTAGTCCAATATTTAAGGTGTAATTTAAATATGTGGTTTTATTCAAATAAGAAAGTATTTTCTTTTCTTTTTTTTCCCAAAGATCTTATTCCGTTCAAGAGTTATAGTCATTTCAGTAAAACTGACCTGCCTACTTCGGAAATTTTATCTTTTTTTGATAATTATTGATATTCATACTCTAGAGAATCTTTCTGCACTAGTTAGGTTGCGCTCATGCGAAAAACCTAGGACTAGTTGGCAAAAGTAGATGTTTGCAAAAGATGTTTTTAACAAAGTAATGAATATTTAATAAAGGCTTTGATTGACAGGCTCTTGGCTCTTGAACAAAAGTTGTTTTGCATGAGAAGATCCAACAAGTGATATAAATAATGTGTGTATTGGTGAAACACCACGTGATTACAGATGCGTAAAACCCGTTAGTGCAAACTAGTGGAATATTTCCTACTTTTGAAAATGCTTACAGAGTTTTGTTCTGATCGGGCTCCAAAAACCTTGTTTAATAGGTGCTCAAAATTCATTAGCGGATGGCGGCCATGTTTTAAAAGATATGCCAATGTCCTTTTAGAATGTAATAGCTGCTTAGATAATAACATAGCATACCAAGTTTAAAGTCAGTGCTGCTGACAGTTGCATAGTTATAGCCATTTATATGTTTTTTTAATGTTATAGCGCCACCTAGTGTTTTTTTTTATTTCACCTCAAAGACAAGATATATAATAATAATTTATATCTGAGCAATTGCAATAGGGCAACTGCAATTGCAACTTCTTCCCTCCGCATCAGGGGGTATGCATTCGCACCCACTTTGCAAACTGGCGCACCAGATCCTCCTGTGAGCCCAGGGGGTCAGGTTCGGCTGTTTTGAAACCAACGGATGGTGTGCTTCGTCCACAGAGCACCCCAACAATTTCTCTTTTTCCAAAGGCCAGCGTCGAGAGGCTGGTTTCCCTAATATATTTCCAAGCAGCATGGACTTATGCCCGGGATTATTCAGTGGGTCCTGCACATCATCAAGAGAGGCTACAGAATCCATTATGCAGCTCGCTCGCCGTTTTAGCGGTGTGCACCCTGTGGTAGTTTGTCCCAAATAGGCTCTGGTCTTAGAACAGGGACTCTTCTACGCTATAAGCCAAAGAACAGGTACCCATACACAAAACTCTGTCAGGCTTTTTTAGCCATTATTTTATTGTCCCGGGAAAAGACGGGGTGATTCTGCCTATTTTAAAACTTGACCAGCTCAGTCATTCTGTAGCATGGTAAAATTCAAAATGTTAACACTCAAGCAGATTGTGTCTCAAATCAGGTCCGAGGACTGGTTTGTCACAATAGTCCTGCAGTATGCTACTTTCATGTCTCCTTTCGTCCCAGTCACAGAAAGTTTCTTGTTCACAGAGTGTGTTGATGTGGCTCTGGTTCCTCTGCGACTTCAGGGCATTCACATTCTTAACTACATCGATGACTGGTTCGTCATGGCCCAGTCTCTGAGCTTAGCGATTCAGCATCAAGATGCTGTTTGCGGTCATATGAGGCCACTGGGGTTCAGACTGAACGCCAAGAAAAGCGTGCTTTCTCCTGCTCAGAGAACCATCTTTCTTTGTTGATTTAGGACTTTACCATGGTGCAGTCATTTCTGTCTCCCGCTCAGGTAGACACAATTCTGTCATCTCTAAGGGGTCTCAAGAAAAGCAAATCTGTCACAGTCAGACATTTCCATAAAAAATGCCATATAAGTATGCCTACTTTCGTAAGGCTATTAACATTTTACGTTATTAGCTGCTGAAATTGTATTGGTTGCTGGTCACATTTTTGACGCAGCATCTCGTTCCCTTTTCAGGGAACCATGGTTACATGCGTAACCTGAGATGTTATGTCAGCATTACATCAGATATTTGTAATTGTCTTCTGTAATATTTACAGCTGATCATATCATGCTGGCTAAGCAAGCTATCACACCTTTATTGTCCACGATAATTTTATCACTTTTGTTTACTGACATTTCTAATGCCGAGTTAACATTGCACGATTTTAGTCCCGGTTTTCTGCGATTCAAAATCATGCTGCGTGACGTGAGTTTTGACTGAAAAATAAATTGCCGATGACCTACACTCTAAAAAAAAAGTGAAGTGGTTCTTTGCTCATAATCATAGGGGAACCACTTTATTTATTATTTATATTTATTTCTAATCTTTATTGTCTTCTGTAATCTTTACAGCTGATCATGTTGTGCTGGCTACGCACAGAACATTTGTATCGCAAACTTGCAGGCTACCATTTTAATAACATTTCCAATCTCACGTAAGAACTCTAATCTGTGAACTGCGTTATTTCCTCATCACTGTTTGTGTGCGTTTGGTTGTGAAATGCAGTTTGCGGACCAGTCAGAGTTGACGCGATCATTCCTATTGTAAAGTCATGCAGTGTGTAACCTCCTGTCGCCGATCCATCATGCAATGTGAACACAGCAACAACTAAAATGCTACCCCAGATAGTCATGCAGTGTAAAAACAATGGTGATCCGACGACTTTAAAAATCAGGCAGTGTGAAGGATAAATTTTGTTACAACTTAAAACACATTTCATGACCCGGCAGGACTGATATTTACATGACTTCTCTGAGAAAGTCCGGGAAGGTCACAGGTGATGAGAAAAAAGGTTCTATCTAAAAATTCTAACAGTCTAAAAAATGTGCACACAGGAATCTATAAGCAGAATCAAAATATTATTTTTTGTAAGTATTTCCACATTTGAGGTTTGGCTTCCAACTTCTTCCATGAACACCACTTTTGGCCAGACTTCTGGACACAATTTCTTTTTGGTGATAGGATTAATTAAATGGACAAATATGGAACCTAAGATACTGGGACTAATGTGACTCTAAAACTATTACAAGATAATACATGGGTTGCGGAGTTGTGACGCTGTAGGGGTATTGTTTATCATTTGTATATCATTTCACGTGCAATGTACAGAACAGCTTAATGAAGTTTTTTTTTTAATACCAGTGCATACATTGAAAAAAACTGAAAAAAAATAGTAGACTTCCTATGATTTTCGTACTGGGCTGCCTGTTGTCACGGTTCCTATCTGCCCCTTTTGTGATTTCCCTGTGTTTTCTCCCTCCATGTCTTAAGGACTTCGTTTCCTATGATCCTCCATATATCTTTACCCGTCTCCTGTTCAGTAATATACCTTTACCTGTCAGTCATCACCCTCATTACTCAGTGTATATATTCCACTCCATTTGCCCTCTGTCTTTGTCTGGTCTTGGTGTGTATGTGTTTATTTAAATGTATGTTGTTGTTCCTGCCTGATCATTGGATATTAAAGTCTCATTTGTGAAGTTGCTTAGCATCTGTTAAGGTGCAGCTTACCGTTACACCTGTCTGTGGACTTATAGAATATAAAATTTAATATGGATATGGCATACATGAATTATTCATACATGAATACATGAGTTATTAAGGTTTTGGTTGACTTGAAGCACTACATGTCATAATTATAAATGCCCAGCTCGCCTAAGTTTACCAGATGTACTTGAAGGCAGCATAATTACCTAGAAATCTGTGTGATTTGCAGCAAGGTTAGGACTGACAATTCTTCTCTGTTTATAAAAAATGCAAAAACAGGGCCATGGTGCAGTCAGAGAGTGAGATACAAATGTTTTTGACCGCATACTGTATAAAAATAAATGAAAGCAGTGAGATTGTCCTGAAATGTATAGCAGTTTATAGAATTAAAATCAAGACTTCATACACTGTTGGTTAAAATTTTATTTATTTATTTTACTTAATTATTATTATTACTGTTATTATTTTTATTATAATTTTTTTCTTATAAATATCTTAATAACTTTTATTGTAAATATGCCTATATGCTAGATCTTTTTTCCTTTTTTGTCTTTTTTTGTTTTGTCCTTTTGGAAAAGAAATAAAAAATAAGATCAGCTTGTACTTTCACAACCTCATAACCTCAAAAAAAAAAAATTTTTGTTTGAGTTTATGAGCTCGTGAAAGTACAAGCAGATCTTTTTTTATTGATATGTTTCTAATACATTTAACATTTAGCAGAAGTTTTTTTTTCAAAGTGACTTACAAAGGAGAAAGCATTTAATATTTTATTAATGTGTCAACAATAAGTTGAGAATAGTTGGACAAAGTTTTATGCTATTATTCTTCCTGCTTCTTCTTTTGCCATGGAAGTCTATGGCAGCCCATAGAACCGCACATATGAATGTTATGACATTTGGCACACAGATAGACGACAATCTTACTGTTAGCGTTCCAGGTGAGAGACAAACTCAGAAGTATAATCCAAATGAAACTTTACTGAAGTGAAGCAAAACATCCAAGGAATAACAGGTAACTGTAAATACAGGATTCAGGAACAAACATCCACAGGTTAACAGGTAACGTAATTTACAGGTTTCAGGAACAAACTTTCAATCCTTTACAGGGAACAAACACATCCAGGGTAATGGCATCAAACAGTTAGCAAGCAGGCATCTGACAACAGGTAACAACAGATAGCAAATGACACGGCATTAACAACAACAATACCAGACCCAGACAAACTGCAAACACAGGGTATATATACACGTTCCAGTGATGAATGAACAGGTGCAAGTGATCTAAGATGGCTATTAGTGATGGGGAACAGGTGCGGTGAGGTGCAAGGCATTGTGGGAAACTGAGTCCATGGGGAAGTGCAGGGTGGAACCGTGACAGTACTCCCCCCTCCCGGAAGGCGCGTCCTCGCGCCGCACGACACACAGAGGAGGAGCAGGAAACGTTCATCAGGCCAGGGAGGAGTTGCAGGTGGGAGGAGCCGGGAGGAGCCAGGAGCAGGGGGACAGGACCCAGAGTGCAGCCCGGACAGCAGGCCACGGTGGAGTCGACGGATGGAGGAGCCATGGTGGAGGGACTGACGAGACCAGGGAGCCGACTGACAGAGACGTAGCCATAGACACAGGAGCCCAAGGCGGAGAGCCAGAGGACGAAGGTGGAGCCGGAGGGACGAGGGAGTCCGGTGGAGCCAGTGGGATGACGAGCCACGGTACAGATGAGGGAGCTACATACCATGGAGCAACTGGGACCTGGAACCCAAGTTGAGCCCGAATGTCCAGATGGCGAAGCATGGAGGCGAGCTGAGGGACTAAGAGGGACCAGGGAAGACAGGGCAGAAGGCCCGGCTGACGATAGAGGTGGTGGGAGAGAGAGGTTGGGTGTGAACTTGGGGCAGAGTCTGGAAGCTCCGGGGCAGAGTCTGGAAGCTCCGGGGCAGAGTCTGGAATCTTGGCTATCTTGGCCAAACACAGGGTATATATTCAAGTTCCAGTTATGAATGAACAGGTGCAGGTGATCTAAGATGGCTGTTAGTGATGGGGAACAGGTGCGGTGAGGTGCAAGGCATTGTGGGAAACTGAGTACATAGGGAAGTGCAGGGTGGAACCGTGACACTCATGTATCACGAAAGCGTATTTGGAGTCTCTAACTCAAACCCTCTTGTAACTCTTAAACCGTATGTGCTAGAGACAAAATTACTTTTTTTCGGATTCCTTGGCTATTGATGAATCATGACATCATTTTCCATCATAAAATGTTTCCACCATTTAAATTTTTTGTCTGATTTTAACGAAACTTGGTATGTAGCATTTAGAGTCAATGATGACAAAAAAGATATTAAAAGATTTTAGATAGACCAATCCGTTGTATAGCATGTCACTGAATTGGACGAAAATGGGCGAAAGGCTATATCTTCACATTGCTTTGGCATATTTACATAAAAACTTAGTTTGTGTCATCCTACTCATGAACTTAGGTGACTTACAGAGTTTTGGGCACCTACTGACCCAGAGATATAAATGGCAATTTCATTTTAATATTGTTGCAAAATGTGATAATTTACAAAGGTATGTATCGATGATACTGTATCTTTGCAAAACTTTTGTGTATTGACACAAAACTTGGTTATGTGCCATTACAAGCACATCTTGATTGTAATTTGGTGACAGTGCCACCTACTGGTCAAAAGTTATAAGCAATTTTATTGTGTTTAAATGTTTTTTCCTAAGTTTTATTACATTAGGCTCATGTTCTTCCAATTAATTTGTGTTTCTCAGGGTTGGGAGGAGAGCGTGGATGCAGCTGTGTCTCACCTTTTAAAAACATGTTTATCGCACAACCCCAAGGATCAGTCCATGAGTATCAGCACCGGCCCACTAATCATTCCCAAAGACACATCACGCCTGAAGAAACACATCACGCTGCTTTGTGACCGCTTGAGCAAGGGCGGACGTCTCTCTCTTTCCTCAGAGACGAGCGTCCCTCCAGCTGTCATGATGAAAGGTCAGAAAGTTTTCAATTTAAATGCTATCATATATAGTACATTCTTAAAAGAAATAAGAAATGTATGTTGGCTGACAAGTGTCACTTTGCAGCACGCAAAGGAAGAAAACACATGCAAATAGAGAAAACATCCTTATGCTCTGCAAATTCATTGATCGAGAGGGATAGCCATGACGATAAAACATTTGACTAAAGCAGTGTACTCACTTTTACTTTTGTCAACCTCTGATTACTGCTGTTAGTTTTGATGATAAAGATTCAGCTACACCTATAAAAAAAACGGTCTGTAACAATCACAGATAAGCCCTAAAAATCCCATATAGAACGTTATTACCCGCTGTTAATAGCTGTTCTGTGTAATACATGAGTATGGTGTGCATGCACATAGATATGGTAGGAAAGGAAAACAGCACAAGAGATATGCCCTAGATGGTCATAGTAGGAAAACTGTGCATGCTCCAACAAAGAGTGAGGCAGAGGCTTGCACATGTACATCTTTCACATACTTGCTGAAAGATGTACATGTGCCACATTTAAGACCGGTCCTCATTGCATGCTGTTACAGACCGCCAAATGCTACAATAATGTATCTAGATCAAATATGTGAAATGTTGGACAGAGCATGTGATACAGGAAATTAAATATTTTTCTTAGGAGATTTAAATATAGATTGGAAATCTGAAAGTTGTACATTAAGGAGTAAGTTACTTTCATTTGCTAATACTTGTAATTTGTCACAGGTGGTTACTGAGTATACAAGAGTAAGCTTGAAAGCTGATGGGGCATATTCTGCAACTCTTATTGATTTGATTTTTGCAAATGTAATTGAGTTGTGTTCTGCGGCTGTCTCTATTCCAGTCGGCTGCAGTGACCATCATTTAATTGTGGTTAAAAGAATAACAAAGGTATCAAAATCAGGTCAGAAATTTATTTGTAAAAGGACTTTTAAAAACTTTAAAGAAAATGATTTTATAGCAGAAGTAAGGAGTATGGATTGGACCGAGGTAACACAAGAACAGGATCCAAATAGGGCTGTGGCCGTCTTTAACAACTTGATAGTACAGGTGATGGATAAATACGCTCCTATCAGAAAACAAACTGTGAGAAATGTCTCGGCTCCATGGCTGGATCAAGAGCTCAAGGAATATATGAAGCAAAGGAATCAAGCTAAGATAGAAGCAATCAAATCTGATGATGTTGTACAGTGGAATACATATCGTAAATTAAGAAATTATGTCACAAAATTAAATAAATCTAAAAAAACGTTTATATTATCAAAGAAGGATTAAAGATGCTAAGAGGGATAATGCGAAAGTATGGAGTACATTAAATGAACTAATGGGAAGGAAGCCTAAATTGCTTACAACATGTTTGGAGGCTGATGGGATTTGTCTCACTAAATCATATGATATTGCTAATTACTTGGGCCAATTTTTTAAAAACAAAATAAAAAAATTGAGACAGGCCATGGAGTTTGGACAAGATATTAATATTTCATATAGATTAATAAGAAATATTATAATGAAGTCTAAAATATGTAATTTCAGATTTAAGACAGTAACAGTAGACTATATTATAACAGTATAGACTAATGTTATAAAATTATTATGGGCAAGTAAAGATAAACCCTTGGGTTTTGACAACCTTGAGGTTAAGTTGTTAAAGTTGGTGGCAGATTTAATTGTTTTGCCCGTTACTCATATAATCAATTTAAGTTTATTGAAATGTGTATTTCCATCACAGTGGAAGACAGCAAAAATTATACCTTTAATAAAAAATAACAAAGAACTATTTTCAGGTCAAAATAGTCGACAATTAGTTTGTTACCTGCAATAAGTAAAATTATGGAAAAAGTAGTATATGAGCAAATACAGGAGTATTTTGCAGTAAATGGGTTAAATACAATTTATCAGCATGCATATAAAATGGGTCACTCCACGACTACAGCATTGTCTCAGATTACTGATCATTGGTTACAGGAAATTGATAACAAAAATTTGGTTGGTACAGTTTTGTTGGATTTAAGTGTGGCGTTTGATGTTTTAGATCATAGTATATTACTTAAAAAATTATGTTGTTATGGATTTGAACCAGCTGCTATTAAATCGATAGAGAGTTATCTTAGTAACCGAGAGTACACTGTGTATTTTAATGGCAGTTATTCTGAGGTTGAAGAGATGAGTGGTGGAGTGCCCCAAGGTAGTTGTTTAGGACCCCTTTTATTTTCTATCTTTACTAATGATTTTCCCCTGGTGGTGGAACATGCCACCATGGCAATATATTCAGATGACATTACATTATATGCATCTGCAAGAACAGTAGATCAACTTAATAACATCTTAAATAAAGAATTGACCTTGGTTACACAATGGATTAGTGCTAATAGATTAGTTATCAATATAAAAAAGACAAAATGTATGGCAGTTGGGTCAAAATATTTTCTAAAAATGACACCCACATTACATTTGTTATCTGGAGATACTTTGATTGAACAAGTAGAAGAAATTAAATTATTAGGTGTAATTGTTGATAGTAAGTTGTCTTGGAACAGTCTAAAAAAATCACTTGTTTGGTAACCAAATACAAGTGAAAACAATTTACACAGACTTCAGGTTGCTTAAAATAAAGCAGCCCGAATTGTTTTGGGCTGTCCATATAGAACCAGTGTGACTGCTATGCATCTGCATGCTAGGTTTGGCTTGGTTAACTGTAAAATTAAGACTTAAGTATTTCCTAGTAACATTTATGAGAAACATTATCGTATTAAAAAATTGTACTAGACAAACAGGTGGGATGCGATGTGTTCTGCCTTTATGCAGAACTCACCAAATACAGCGGTCAGTGTTTTATCGAGTTATGGTGGCATGGAACTGATTACCAGGATTTTTGTTGCTGGAAAATAATAAAAAATGCTTTCAAAAGAACTTTTCTTGTTCACACAGTGATTACTGATAATTGTGTCTTTTAATTTTTAGGAAGATTGATGTTGAACCTAATGATTTAGTTTTGTTTGTAATTATAGAATATGTATTGTAGTGTATAATGATACCAGAAAATGAGCTGTTTTTGAGTTTTTCTTTTCTTTGACATTGAGCTGCTACGAACTCTTGTATATTTTGTATACTGTTATTGTGTGTGCAGTTGTGTGAATGGTGAAAAAATAATATAAGTAAAACATGTAATGAATTTTGAGGAGACCCCAGGAAGAATAGCTACTGTTGTTTCAGTGGCTAATGGGGATCTTAATAAACGAAACGAAATGAAACTAGCTGATCTTTGTTGCTAAAGCAGTGCTCACTTTCACTTTTGTCAGCCTCTGATTACTGCTGTTAGTTAAAATGATGATAAAGATTCAGCTACACGTATTTAAAGCTCAAAAAGTCCCATCTTAAACATTTATTTTCCGCTGTGAAAGCTGTTCTGTGTAATACATGGGTATGGTGTGCATGCACATAGATATATAGTAGGAAAAGAAAACAGCACAGGAGACATATCCTCGACAAATGCCCTCTAAAAAAATGAGCGAGGTTTACACATGTACATCTTTTACATACAATCTGATCTGTGTTGCGCATGCATATGCGATTCTTATGGATTCACTGATGAGGCGAACTTGACACCACTGTTACTTAGAGGTGTGCGATATTGGCAAAAATATGTTATCTCGATATTTTTGGGGATTTTGATAACGATAATCAGACGATATTTTGCATCCTTGAAAATATGATTGAAAAAGTCTTATATAGTGTTATATAGTGTCTTCTTTACCTAGAAGATCTTTAAAATAGGCCTTTATAATTTAAACTGAAGCATTCAAGTTTAAACAATATAAAACACTGCGCAACTGAACTGTGCAACATATGTTGTGGCAAAAAGTTAGTTCCTTAATAATTCCAAAAAATCTCTGTTGTAGAAAATCTTAGTCCCCTATTGCTTTTAAAAAAATCTCTCAGACCAAAGGTTCCAGGTGTCAAAAGTCAAACTTTATTTGCTCGAGTCAACAAAGGAGATGTCAAGGTACATCTAAAACAATTCAAATCTGACTCCAAACTTTATACCCTTTTCTGCCTCTTATCCTGACAATTTATTTTTTCTTATTGGTTGTAATTTTATGTTTATCCTTTTTCATTGGTTAATTTTATTTACTGTTTCTCATCAAAATTCGCCACCAGAGTCTTTCTGCTTCAAACTAACTGTGGCAGGCCATTCGGGCGTTGATAAAAAAAAAATGCTGCCAAATATTTTCAAGGCAAAGTAGATAACAAACCACCTGGTGCTACCAATGTGTGTGAGTTCAGTGAGTTTTGGTTCATTCATTATATGTTATGTGAATCCTTATGTGATTATATAATAACTTAATATTATAACTCAAAATTTCCTATATATTACCCCCTTTGGGACTCAAAAGTCATACACAGAAAAAATGCACACCAGAAATATAATGACCATAAAATCAACTTCAATAAAATAATAGTGTTTAAGGGCATTAGTGCAGGTGTTTTCTTTCTCCAACGTTGCCATATGAACCCGAGGGAACACAACACTCGGAGCGCTATCTGGTAATGTCATCAGGGTTTTAGTTGGTGCATCTCCTAACTACTCAGGTAGTTAAAGGTGCTCAATTGTAATATGTATTGTGTCAGTGAGAATATAATGAGTAAGAAATCTAATAATAATAATGGGTGTGTGCCAAAATAATAAAGAATAGGAAAGCTAATTAACTGCCTAAGCAAAACTAAAAACTTTAACTAAACTATATTTACCCCAAAAAGAAATACAATCATATACGCTTACTGCTGTCTGTCCATAAACATAGTGAAAAGATAAAGTGTCTTTAATGCTACAGCAACCTGAGAGGCATCTTTTAAAAACAAAACAGTGTCATCAGCTAACTGACTTATTACAACTTCAGTACCATTAACAGTTACTCCTTTTAAAGGGCGTTCTTTGATATGCAAATTTAGAAGTTCGGTGGCTATCAGAAACAGATACGGGGAGATTAGGCATCCCTGCCTGACTCCCCGATTTAGAGTAAATCTAGAACAGGAACCACTGCTGAGTTTGATAGAGCTATTTAATTGATCTACAAAAGAAGTCTCCCAATCCCACCTTACGAAGAGTCTGTAAAAAAATTCATGCTCCAGGGAATCAAAGGCTTTCTAATAATCTAAGAAGATAATACAATTATCATTAGGGAAAAATTCGGCACCCCTGAAATTGTTCCAGAAAATCAAGTATTTCTCACAGAAAAGTATTGCATTAACACATGTTTTGAGATACACATGTTTATTCCCTTTGTGTATATTGGAACCAAACAAAATGTCACACAAAACTCCAAAAATGGGCTGGACAAAATTATTGGCACCCTTAACTTAATATTTGGTTGCACACCCTTTGGAAAAAATAACTGAAGTATAGTTTGCGCTGACACTGATGCACTGCAGGACAGCTTGAATTTCTTTGGAACTTGTTTGGGGCTGCTTATCCACCATTCGGACTATCCTGCGTTGCAACCTTTCATCAATTTTTCTCTTCCATGCAACGTCCATGGAGATTAGCTACAGTGCCATGGGTTGCAAACTTCTTGATAATGTTGCGCACTGTGGACAAAGGAACATCTAGATCTCTGGAGATGGACTTGTAACCTTGAGATTGTTTATATTTTTCCACAATTTTGGTTCTGAAGTGCTCAGACAGTTCTCCTCCCTTCTTTCTGTTGTCCATGCTTAGTGTGGCACACACAGATACACATTGCAAAAACTAAGTCAACCTTTTTATCTGCTTTCAGGTGTGATTTTTATATTGCCCACACCTGTTACTTGCCCCAGGTGAGTTTAAAGGAACATCACATGCTTAAAACAATCTTATTTATCCACAATTTTGAAAGGGTGCCAATAATTTTGTCCAGCCCATTTTTGGACTTTCTTTCCTCCTTTTTTTTGTTTTGTTCCAATACACACAAAGGGAATAAACATGTGTATAGCAAAACATGTGTTAATGCAATACTTTTCTGTGAGAAATACTTGATTTTCTGGAAAAGTTTCAGGGGTGCCAACAAGTTTGTCCATGACTGTAGAACCCAAGATAACTTAGCGCGGCTGCCATTTTGGAGTTAAAATGCAGTTAAAACTCTAATAATGAAAATTCCAATATAACACACAGGCCTGTGTAGCGGTGTGTTCTCTGTGTTGTGTCAAATTGAAAGACAGACTGCAAAAACTTTTGCCATCAGGTCCTCATTTATTCTGGTTGACACAACCAAATATACATGAGGACTTGTGCATTATATAAATCAGCATGCGGCAGCAATGCACGACGCGCTGTGACATCTCATGCAGACTGGGCAATACACTTCCACTATACTTTATTTAACAAAGCATCTACCTGGAAAACACAACCAAATATACTCGTGCATAATATAAATTCAGCAATGCATCACAGAGGGGCTTTGAATCACAATCATACAAATATATCATGTGAATTCATCTGTTACATGAAATACAGTCCTTACTGAATTACTGCAAAACTTATGCGACCTACCGCTGTCACATCTCATGCAGACTGGGAAGCAGCAAAGTTCGCCAACCCTCTAAGTCAGCATGGTGGCAGGAAACCCCAAATATGGGCATGGCAAGTGGAATCATTCTTAAATACACATCTGCTACACCTGCAAACAAACAGATCCCCACAGACCCCTCAAAGGTCTATTAATCGAAAGGTATATTAATCAAAGGTCACCTAAGCCTGTGTATTCCACCTGTAAGGTATCTTAGTAAAGGTTAACGCAGTCAGCCATGCAACGGCCTGACCAAAATTCTTGACAAAACGCTGGCAAAAGTTGGTGAACCCCAGGAAACGCTGCAGAGCCTTGCAGGAGTCGTTAACCGATTTGGCCTATTCGGCAACAGCATTAACCTTCGTGAGAGAGACCTGAGCGAGATCGTGTTTAATGCCCCCGTGTTTAATTTACATTTAGGCATTTAGCTGACACTTTTATCCAAAGCGACTTACAAATATTAGGAGATAATGAAGCAACACATTACATTTACATTTAGGCATTTAGCTGACGCTTTTATCCAAAGCGACTTACAAATATTAGGAGACAATGAAGCGACACATCAAAAGCTGCAACAATAGTACTAAGAAGTGCTTTCCTAAGTTTACAATGTTTTGCAGTGCTAGATAAGTACCTGAAGAGGTTTTTTTTATGATGTCAGGTGTTCGTGGAAGAGGTGTGTTTTTAGCTGTTTCTTAAAGGAGGTGAGGGATGTGGCAGATCGGATTGCGTTAGGGAGATTATTCCACAAGCAGGGAACAGAGAAGGAGAAAGAACGAGAGAGAGATTTAGTGCCCTTCAGTGAGGGTACCACCAGTCGACGTTCATTCGCTGAGCGCAGGGTTCTGGATGGGTTGTAGATGTGTAGAAGAGGTATGAGGGTGCAGAGTTTGTGACGGTTTTAAATGTCAGCATTAAGGATTTGAATTTAATGTGGGCAACCGGTAGCCAATGGAGAGATATGAAAAGAGGTGTGACATGTGCTATTTTGGTTTCCTGGAAAACAAGTCTTGCTGCTGCGTTCTGTATCATATGGAGTGGTTTGATTGCTTGTGCAGGAAGACCAGCCAGGAGAGCATTGCAATAGTCCAGTCTAAAAATTACTGATTTTAAAATGATTGTTGTGTTGCCAATTTGAATTGTCCCAGGGATGTTGTGTAGATAGAAAAAAAGAAGAGGCGCAAGAACAGATCCCTGAGGGATACCAGTGGCCATGGGATGGGCTTTGGACAGTTACCCATTCCATGACACCCTGAAGGACCTGTCTGAGAGGTAAGATTTAAACCACTGGAGTGAGGTACCTGTGATCCCTAGCGATGAGAGAGATGTCAGTAGGATCTGGTGGGTAACTGTATCAAAGGCAGCAGAATGATCCAGCGGAATGAGGACAGAGGATTTAGACTCTGCTTTTGCCAGCCGCAGTGCCTCAGTGACTGACAGAAGGGCAGTCTCAATGGAGTGATTGCTCTTGAAACCAGGCTGTCTTTTGTCCAGTAGATCGTTCTGGGTGAGATAAGATGAAATCTGTTTGAAAATGGCTCGCTCCAGTGTCTGTGTGAGACACTGGAGCTGAATGGAGCTGTCCAGTGAGATGAATGGGAAAAGAGAGACAGGTCTGTAGCTGTCGGTGAGGGAAGGGTTGAGTGTGGGTTTTTTAAGCATTGGGGTGACCTGGGCCTGCTTAAATGTGGTGGGAAAAGTGCCAGAGAGGAATGAGGAGTTAATAATGTGTGTGAGTGATGAAGTGACTGTGCTAGAGATTAATTGCAGCAGATGGGAGGGGATTGGGTCGACTGGGCAGGTGGTGGGGTGGCTGGAGAGAAGTTTGGTAACTTCAGTGTCAGTTAGAGTGGAAAAAGTAGAGCTGGGTGTGACGTGTGTGCGCTGGGGTTTCAGGAGCTGTAAACTGGCTGCTGATCAGTGATGTTTTGTTAGTGAAGCAGTTAGCAAAGTCATCAGCTGATAATGAAGAGGCAGGTGAAGAGAGGAAGGAGCTGAAAGTTTTAAACAGTTTTTTTAGAATCTGATGTATGACTGACCTTTGTGATGTAAGAGGATGTCTTTGCCGCGGAGAAGGATGAAAGCAGTGACAGGTACTCACAGAGGTCGGATGGGTTTTTCATCTTTTTCCTTTTCTTTCGCCATTTTCTTTCAGCAGCCCTAAGTTTGGTCCAATGTTCTCGAAGCATGTCAGAAAGGCAAGGGCAGGAAGGAGAGGCATGAGCCGGTCTGGAATTTGGAATTTGCACTTCTCCACTTTGACAAAAATGTGATTTCTAGAAAGCACTGGAGGACTCTTCTGGCATGCTGGGTGTGCTCCTGGATGGAGGGAAAAATATTAATATATCATTCAGATACACAAAGTGATTAATCATCACCCAACACATTGTTGACGGGGGCTTGGAAAATGGCGTTGGTCAAGCTGAATGACCAAATATTAATAAAAACCAACCCCTTACCTCCCCCCCACCCTAGGAACTTAAAATCATGCCACACTAATGGTGCGGTCAAAACCCCATGATTACTCAGCCTGCATTGTCCAGATATAAGAGAAGATAATTTTTTCCAGATGGTAGTACCTTAATTATTTCTTCCAACCATAGTTTAGCTAATGGGGTTTGTGTTGTTTCCCAAAACCTTAGGATAGGTTTCTTCGCCACAATAAGTCCATAGGACAGCAACTGTTGTTGAGATTTTCAAGTGACAAATATCACAAGAAGTGTTTCAAATACTTCAGCCCAGAATGAGATTAATTTAGAACGAAGACATAACTATGCAAGGGAGTGGCTAAATCAGTCTGACATTTGTCACAAAATAGGGAGACATCTGAAAACAGTCAATGTAATTTTGTATAATATAATGGAGTCGATGTATAATCTTAAATTGAAGGCAATGCCTAGAATTAACAGAGCATGTATGAATATTTTCTAGTTCATCAGTCCAAAATGCTGAACATATATTTCCACCCCCAATTCTTGCTCCCACTGCAATTTTCTTTGATAACAATGAGTTGTACAATTGAGATATCAAATGACTAACCCCATCTCCAAGCCCCAAAAGATCATCCAACCCAGCAGGGTAAGCCTCATCAAGACTGTGTGTGCTTTCTTACATAATCCCTAATCTGCAAATATCTAAAAAATGTACTTGCATGCAAACCATATTGGTCCTGCAACTGTCTAAAGGAGGCAAACGTGCCATTTATGAATAGCTTTCCAATTGTCTGAACACCCAACTCCCTCTACTGTGTAAAAGCAGAATTAATGGTAGAAGGGATCCCACTGATTGGTAAAAGAAAGACAGTGGCTTAATTTCAAATGTTGATTTGACCTGCTTCCAAGTATGAATTGTATAATGAATTATACAGTTATGGTTATATACTGACTTGTCCATCTTTATAGGAGACAGTATGACTGCACCAATATTCAAGTTTCAAGTTTATTTGTATAACGCTTTAACAATGTAGCTGTCACAGCCCTATGTGTTCCCCTGGACTCCATTTCCCATAATCCTTTGCACTCCACTCACCTGTTTCCACTTACTCGTCTACTGTGATCACATGCACCTGCCCACTGTCATCAAGGACTCTATTTATACCATGCATCTTCCCTTTGTCTTTGTCGTGTGTTAATGTTAGTTCATATTGTTGCGTGTTAAGCTCTCTTTGTTCCATTGGATGTATTCCTGGTGTTTATTCCTAGTAAAGTCTTCGTTGAAGCATTCCTGTCTCCACGACTCTTGTCTCCATACGGACAGCGGTAACAGAACACACGACCCAAAGAACAGAAGAAGAAGAAGAAGTAAAAGATGCTCTCCGCCACTGTGGACTACCAGCTACGCCAGAGTCAGGGGGATAGACCACTGCTAGCCCACTCCCTGTACTTCCTAGCACTCTGTGAGATGTCGGACCTCCCAGAACGCTACCTCCGGCTGTTTTTTGAGCTTAGTCTGACGGCTGCCGTCCAGGCTAAGCTGCCTGGGAGGGGTCCGCAAGAGAGTGTCAGGGAGTATGTGGAGTGGGTGCTGTTATGCAGTGGCTGCCATCCCTTCCCCCACCTGGCCAAGGTGTCCGCCTCTGTGGTTCCTGGCTCCTCCCCTGTGGTTCCTGGCTCCGCCCCTGTGGTTCCTGACTCCGCCCCGGAGCCCCCTGACCCCGAGCCTCCTGACCCCGAGCCTCCTGACCCCGGAGCCCCCTGACCACGAGCCTCCTGACCCCGTCTCCAAGTTCCCGCCCAGCCTCCCTCTCCCGCCTCCTCTGTCTCCTGCCTGGCTGGCTCCCCTGTCTTCCCCAGTTCCCCTCAGTTCCTCTGCTCGCCTCCATGCCTCGCCACCTAGGCGCTGGGGCTTGCCTCAGGCCTTCAGGGCCCTGGCGCCTACATGGAGTGCAGCTCCCCTTACTCCGCCTCCTGCCTCCGAGGCCCAGACTCCTCTACGGCCCTCCGACCCTACAGCTCCACCTCTGCCCTTACCTCCCTCGCCTCCACTGTACCTCTCCCTCGCACTACCTCCACCGGGCTCCATCGTCTCTCCGGCCTCGCCTTGGTCGGGAGTCGGTCTTCCCTCTCCCTTGGCCTCCCCTTCTTCACCTGCGGCTCGGCGGTGCGTCCCGCTGGCTCGGTCAGGCTCCTGCCTCCCTCCGGCTCCTCCTTCATCCTCGGTCTCTCCGCTGTCACCGCGCTCTGTCGAGACCACAGCTCCATCTCGGTCGGCAGAGCTGTCGGCTCCGCCTCGGCCCTCCGGAACCTATGAGTCACCCTGGCTCTGCGGCCTTCCATCTCCGCCCGGGGATCCCACTTCCCTGGGGTTGACTCAGGCTGTCGTCCCCATGTCTCCGTCACCCACTCCACCATGGTTCCTCCCTCCTTCATCCCCACCGTGGCCAGATGGGGCCTGGCTCACCGCCCTCATCCTCGTCACCCTCTCCCCCTCCAGGACCCCCACCCTCCCTCCTCTGTTGGTCCTTCTGCGGCGCGAGGACGCGCCTTCCGGGAGGGGGGGTACTGTCACAGCCCTATATGTTCCCCTGGACTCCATTTCCCATAATCCTTTGCACTCCACTCACCTGTTTCCACTTACTCGTCTGCTGTGATCACCTGCACCTGCCCACTGTCATCAAGAACTCTATTTATACCATGCATCTTCCCTTTGTCTTTGTCGTGTGTTAATGTTAGTTCATGTTGTTGCGTGTTAAGCTCTCTTTGTTCCATTGGATGTATTCCTGGTGTTTATTCCTAGTTAAGTCTTCGTTGAAGTATTCCTGTCTCCACGACTCTTGTCTCCACACGGACAGCGGTAACAGTAGCACTGTTTCAAAGCAGCTTTACAGCAAAACAAAAAACAAATGATACAAGCATGGAAATATAAAAACTAATTTAATAACTAATATGGACTACATGCCTCTCTATCTATTTGGATCCAAGTTGAGTGTGCTATAGTATTATCTAGCCACATTATGACAGTATAGAGAGCACAAGCATAGTAGTAGAGGTCAAAATCTGGAAGGGCTGTTCCACCAGCAACTTTAGATTTACAAAGGTGTGCTTATCTTATTCTATAGTCCTTGTAATCCCACAAGAAAGGTATAATAATGGAGTCTAGCTGTTTGAAAAAGATGTATTATCTTTGCATCACAATGTCAAAGAGACAAGGGGGTGGGCTAATTTTACTCAGGCAACAAATCAGACTCACAGAATCATCATAAAGCCATGCCCTAGCAACTATTTAGAGCACCCTAGCAAACCGATCCAATACACTGCCATTATATATATCTTTCTATAACAGTATCATAGCATGTTAAAACATGTTAATCAAAACATGTTAGCTATATGTTAAATAATGTTAGCTTTATGTTAAAACGTGTTAGCATCATTCTAAAACTTTAACATCATGTTAAAACTTGTTAACATAATGCTAACTCATGCTAACTCACGGTCCGAGTTTTGTCACAGCAAGCACCACTTCACACTTTCTTCAGAACATGTACATAGTTATTATTATTATTATTATTATTATTATTATTATTATTATTATTATTATTATTATTATTATAGTATATGAAATGCATTACTTATAATTTACAGGATCCTTCTTTGGTCCAAAAGAGTTGGCAAATAAATTAAATTAAATTAAATATACAGTAGCATTTGCAGGATTTCGGCCGGATTCAAAACAGTTGACGTGGCGCGATCTTTCAGAATACGTTTTTTAGCACAGCATCGTTTTGTGCCTTGTTCAGATAACATTCGTTGGTAAAATGCGTTAAACATACGCGTAATTCTGGATCAACGTGGGTTGGACATTCTGTAAAAATAAGCTGAATCAGTTTTTTCCTTTCCTTTGGTTCCTTTGGAAGTTTATGCTAAAACGTTCATTTCCCACAACCAGGAACCTCCACAACTCTGTAAATGCCCCACTATCTCCCTCAAAGTTGCATCTCTTGTCTTGCAAGCTGACAAAGTGCACATGTTGTGGATGGCATTTTACACACGCTCAGTGGTGGTGCTCTGTCAAGCGAGGACCATTTTCGCACACAGTGCCAGTGGGTGGAGCTAATGAAGCGATGGTGTTTTTGTGTTGCTTCGAGGCTGATCGTATGCAAATGAATTGGCATCTCTGACATCACAAATCCGGCCACTCCTTGTTTGGCTTTTTCGCAGAACAACTCAATAAATCGTTATTGATAACAAGGACGTTTTGAGCTATAAAATTGCACGAATGTATTAATGAGACTAACACCTCTTATATGTCAAAAGATCAAGGGAAATTTGAATCTCCACGCCACCCCCCCTTTAACACAGTAGAGCTTTAAAATTTTCCACAGGAAGGCAAAGTATTTTTATTTCAATACTGTTATAAATGATTGAAAATAATTTCCATCATTGTTATTTAAACCACAGACTGGTTTTAACAACAAAATGCATAATTTAAGATGTTGTCCCATACTAAGACTGTGATACACATACACAACTGTGCTATTAGTTTCCTATCTAATTTAAAATATTGACTCTAACTGCATATGTTTGGCTTGATTGAAGGCTATGTAAATATTAAGATGAGAATTGTATGAATTGATGAGAAATGAGAATAGTAATACTTCCTGAAGAAAGTCAGCAGTCACACCAGATTTGTCTATTCGATATATGTTAAATGAAATCAGTGTGAAAGGAGAAAACATACAGCAATGGGATTGTACAGAGGGACACACGAAGTTCAAAGCTCGTAATGATGGTTGATCCTAAGCACTTAAGCTTGAACTTCATCTAATGGATCCCAGCAAGCGTGGTCTGTTCTCCTACAGTTAGGTTAAGTTTAAAATGGATACAAACCAATCATGTTTTTACAAAAACTATCTTTAAAGATAGAGTACTATATTTAGTATATACATATACTGCAGTGTTTCCGCTAGGATTTTGTGGAACTGTGGTGCTGGATGAAAATTACATAGCGTTTGAGTTGTAAATTCAGACCTGTTTTGCTTCTACACACAAAACATTCTGTATTAATACAGCACAGTGCCCAAAAACGGCATTTGTATTTACATATTTTCCGAGTTATTACTGCGACATGGTCTGACAAAATCACCACACACACCTTAAAAAGGCAGTGATTTTGGATATACTGTATATCCAATGGACTTATCATCTGATCGTCTCCCTACTTTTAAAATGCCTTCTATGCCCCTGATTCTATCACACAGTGCACAGTCTCTGTCTGGGTAACCATGTGTTTGTGTACAGACGAACTGTGCTCATGTTTATTTTCCAAACAGTCAATAACAGTGACGGGTTTCGGAAACACTGTTTTGTACTCTTTCATTCATGAGTCGGCCACGTATGGTTAATAGAATATACTGCATCTCACTGCACAGAGTAGGCACCTAGAAAGACCATCCCTGCGCCGGGAAAGCAAGACCTTGCGTAAATGCTTCGCGTGGCAGTACTGGCGACATTTTCACACTGAATGAATGAAAGCTAAAGTTTATCCAAAAAGAACAAAAGTCACTAAAGGGGTCGGAAAAGTCGCTAAATAGAGTAAAAGAGTTGTAAACACTGGTGGCACAAATTGGAAATAAATGGGTAACACTGCATCACTTAGAAGCTGTAGCTGTGACGGGGAAATTCTGGTGTGGTGGCATGCCATGGCAAAATTAATATAGCAGAAACACTTTACTGTACAGCATTTATTTTCTCAAGAACAATGATTTCACTTATTGAATAGTTAAATAGTGCAACTTCTAAGTTTAAATAACTTCAGTACTAAAAATTTTATATTAACCAGTCACTCTGTATTAACGACAAGTGTGTGTATGTTGTTCTTCAGCTGGATTTGAGACAATCCCTGAACCAATATTGGAGCAGGAGGAGGAACCAATCCTGCCACAGGATTCAGCCAAGTACATTAAGAAGAAACAGCCATCCAAAAGAGTCAAGAGCAAGTCAGGTAAGAATTAATTAAATGCTAATTAAATTAATTACATGCTAATTAAAATCACATAAGCTAATTTTAATACACTGGTAGAACATCTGTACCAGGCATCTAAGTGTTCAAAAGAAAACAAGAAAAAAGATACCACCTATTTAGAAAGAAGAGTGTTTTGTACAGAAGAATCCATGCCCTTCTATTCATGACTCCAGATTTCCAAAAATGTAGCATTCATTTTTTTTATTCTGTCCCATGTATTTAAAACCTGCTCCATGTTTCTGTGTAACAGAGCTTTTGTAGAATATCTGAGGTTGAAAAAACTTTACATTTAAAAGTTAAATGCTTAAACTATGGGATAAGGTTTCTATCAAAAAGATGAACAAGGTCATGCACATTTATCAGTGTACTTGATGCATTTTACAAATGTATTTTACTATCCACAAACAAATGTCTTAAGATTTGAATCTCTTCTTCTTCTTCTTCACAAAAATGTGGCACGTAACTTGTCCCACACTGTTTGTCGCAGATCCATGAATGAGGGGTCAAATTGACCGGCTTATTGAGGAGAGGTGTGCTATGTCTTTTCTAAGCGATCGATGGTACACTGTTCATGGGGCGGGCGAAACCCCCCTGAAAAATCCCATAGGCTTAACATTGCGACAAACTTTGACAGGTCATAGCTCTGAGTAAGGATTTAGTAGAAACATATGGGTTACTACATTTAATCAGGCTGGCAGACTCTATAAGAACATACCTCTCAATGGGGTGTAAGTTGTACCCGTGGGGCGTAACAGCCAACCGAAATTTCCCATACACGTATAATGGCCCATAGAGTGCCATTATAAAACGGCCCAGATGGATTATCTTGATCATCAGTGTCATGGAGACATTTAGAGCACCCTAACAACCAATCCCATTGACTGCCATTATAAAAGGACCAGTCAGATATCTTTGCAGCACAGTGTCATAGAGATGAGGCTCATTTTACTCGGGCAACAAATCAGACTCAGTCGCTTCCTTGCAACCAACCATAGTACGCTAGCAACCGTTTTAAAACACCTATATCTCAGCATCGGAACATCGTAGAGACATAAGCGTGGGCTTGTTTCATTCGAAAGTTGGAGTAACATCACTGGATGGTGGATGCCAAGTCGCTCCCTAGCAACCAACCAGAGTACCCTGGCAACCATTGTAAAACAGCTATATCTCTGCATCAGAACATCATAGACACATGGGGGTGGGCTAGTTTCACTCGTGGCTTTGAGTATAATCACTGGTGGATGCCAAGTCTCTCCTTAGCAACCAAACAGAGTACCCTAGCAAACATTTTAAAACACCTACATCTATGCATCAGAACATCGTAGAGACATGGGGTAACATCGTAGAAACATGGGGGGGGTAAAACATGTTAGCATCGTTGTAATATTGCGGTCTGAGTTTTGCCACGGCAAGCACCACTTCACATTTTCTTTAGAAAATGTACTTATCTAGTTTTGTATTAATATATCGCAGTTTATTCAAACAAATTAGATGATGTGCATTTGTGGTACGCGCATTAATCTCATTCTCATTTCTTTTCGTGGTTTTGGGCATTACACGACCCACATACAAACAGCTTGTGCGTCATTTTCCTCAAAGGTTAAAGACAAAGGTCTTTAATTTTGTGTCTATGAACTTAAGAATTTAAATGAATGTGCATAGATTTGTACAAATGGAGACATTTATGTGAATACAAATGTTTTATTTTGTATTAATATATCACAGTTTGCACAAGAGCATGTGCATTTGTGGACCAGGCAACACGACACGCGTGCATTCATCTCGTTCTGTGCAATTGGATTTTTGAGAGTTTCGTTCCGCGGTTTGCGTTACATGATTTATGCACACAGCGGAGTGTAAAAAAATCAGTTAACACTAGATGGCAGTGTTACAGAGTGGAAATTCTTCACTTTGCTTGTTGGATAAATGAATGGAATATTTTCCTCAAAGTTATGTTTAATCTTTAGGCGGCATTAATTTTCTTTTTTCTATGGAAAAAATCCCAGTCAAACTGGCAAATTTTCATGAGCAGGCATTGCTGGCTTGTCAGTTAGTTTATAAGCATAACTTAATAAAGGAGAATTTATTAACAAAAGATATACAAGACTAACTAGCAACACTACCAAATGATACTAAGGATAGTAAGGTTGGGAAATTGAGTGTAAAGAATGGAAAAATGCAGGTTACTGAGATAGACAAGAGATAGATAAACTGAAAGAAACTGAAAGAATACACTAATGCCTGGTTCAGACTACACGATTTTAGCCTGAATCTGGCACGATCCGTTTAATGTAAGGTGTCGTAGGGATCTCATATAGTGTGTCATAGTATACGACAACCGAAACCGCGTCTGCGATAGTTCATGACGTCACGACAGAAAGACTAGCATGTTGAATTTTTTTGCGGTCCTTCACGATGGGTTCCGTCACATGGGTGACGCTGACCAATCGGAGCACAGATGCTTTTTGTACACAACTTTCAAACACGGCGAAACGCAAGAGAGATGATCTTGCGTTTGTACTGGCTAATAACAAAATATTTAATATGAAAAGAACGATATTTTACCTCAAGTTCTCTTTGGAGGATTGACAGCCCATACTGTCCTCTTCGAGCAAGCCAGGAACGTGTCCATGTTCGGGTTTTCTTTCTTTTTTTGCACTTTTCTAAACATAAGACAGCCAGTACAAAACACGCCGCTTCAGTCATTGTTTAAGATCTTGTTTCTCACGCGCGTCGTGACAACAAGCGAATTTTATTGGTCAGCAGAGCAACGCAGTAGTCTGACATGTTTCAAGTCCAGGACCCGACAAGATTTTTGGAGTCTAAATTGCGTAATCTGACACAGTGACTATCGTAACAGACAAAAAAATCGTGTAGTCTGAACCAGGCATAATGCCAAGGTCTCTGGAAAGAGGTTTGATAAGTGATATTTACGTTTATGTGAGCAGTCCCATGGTGCTGCAGTTAAGAAGGCGTCTGATTTAACAGCTTTAAACACAAAGCGCTGTGGGATGCTGATCTCCTGTAGTTCCGAGAGGGTCCTAGCAAAACTTCTGTATTTTCACACAAATGACTATTATAAAGTATGTTCTGAATGAGTACAGAATGAATATGTAATAGTTTGTGTCCATTTTTTATAAATTAAAGAATATAGAGATGTGTCCTTTGTTTTAGCCAAAGCTGCTGCATAGCCAGTTAATAACATGCCACATCTGGAGGTCCTGAGGAGATGGCGAGGCTGGCCTGAATCTTTGGTAAGGGTTTGGTTTGATGATAAGGCTGCCCTATAAAGGGTGTCTGGTAGTTTCTCTAGTAGCCTTATCTGATAACACTGATAAGGTCCCTCGCTAATGTAAACAAAGGACATTACATTAGCGAGGGACCCTGCTGTAAAGTTGGGACCTGAAGTGCCTTCTGGTGTGCTGTTCACTACAGAGGATTATCCGTGATTGCTCCACCGCTTGCGATAGACAGTGACATGACCAAAACAAAACACCATGTGCAACTGACAGTTGACAAGCATGCAGGTGTATCGGCAGGAAGCAGTCGGTGAAGGACGCGATTATGACACACCCTCCCTTCATATCTCCGCCCCTGAACGCAAGTACTACAACTAACATTAACATTAAAACAACAGCATATCTTAATTCTGTGTAACAGCAATGATACTCTTAATTTTTCCATTACTATAGTTAACATTACAACAACCGCAAAACCCTTGTTAATCACATATCGGGTAGATACAATGCAAGTTCTGTGTCCATTTTCAGGCCTTTACACTGGCTCAGGTTTCTCCAGCATTGAAAAGCTTTATTACATTTACATTTACATTTAGGCATTTAGCTGATGCTTTTATCCAAAGCGAATATTAGGAGACAATGAAGCGATACATCAAAAGCGGCAGCAATAGTACAAAGAAGTGCTTTCCTAAGTTTACAATGTTATGCAGTGCTAGATATTACCTGTAGAGGAAGGAAAAGGTTTTTTTTTTTGGTTTTTTTTTATACTGTTAGGTGTTCGTGGAAAAGGAGGTGAGGGATGTGGCAGACCGGATTGTGTTAGGGAGATTATTCCACAAGCCGGGAACAGAGAAGGAGAAAGAGCGAGAGAGAGATTTAGCGCCTTTCTGTGATGGTACCACCAGTCGGCGCTCATTGGTTGAGCGTAGGGTTCTGGATGGGTTGTATGTATGTAGAAGTGCGTTAAAGTATGAGGGTGCAGAGTTTGTGATGGTTTTAAATGTCAGCATTAATGATTTAAATTTAATGCAGGCCGCCACCGGTAGCCAATGGAGAGAGATGAAGAGTGGCGTGACATGTGCTCTTTTTGGGTTCCTGGAAGACAAGTCTTGCTGCAGCGTTCTCTATCATCTGCAGTGGTTTGATTGTTCGTGCAGGAAGACCAGCCAGAAGAGCATTGCAATAGTCCAGTCTGGAGATTACCATGGCATGGACAAGCAGTTGGGCAGCGTGCTCTGTGAGATATGGCCTGATCTTCCTGATGTTGTAAAGTGCATATCTACAAGACCGTGATATCCTTGAGATGTGTTCGGTAAAGGACAGCTGGTAGTTGAAGATTACACCAAGGTTTCTAACTGATTTAGGTGGTGTAATGGTTGTGTTGCCAATTTGAATTGTGAGGTTGTGTTGCATTGCCGGTGTGGCCGGAAGTACCAGGAGCTCATCACTTAATTTTTAAATAATTACTTATTACTTAATCCGTGTCCTCACTCTTGACTGATCGTAGCCTGATCGTAGCCCTTCTTTTTACTAATATAATCTGAAGCATTTCTTTAAATGTCCCACCTGTCAAATGTTCACAAACTTGAATGTTTTTTTAAATATCAACAGCATTGGTATTTATTCGATATTCATGCCGATTTTGAATGTATTTTGATCGTAACCAAAGATCACATAAAAATCATTTAGTGTATCGTGTGTAAAATTCTACTTTTACAATTTAAGTGTTGGTTGTCAGTCATCCTCTAAGTGTTTTTTACACTTGTTTAATATTTGCGACTAGTGCTTGTGTCACAGCTGCACTGGGGATGGCAGACAGAAAAAGATGATAATAATTGGTTTTGCAGTGATGTTGGGTTGCTCAATAGCGTGGTATGAGCATATTACCGCCTTCATTCATGGTTTTGTTAAATAATAAGATACACCTATTGTTGTGTTATGAAGCATATATTGTTTCATTTAAAATGACAAGGGTGACTGTTTTAAAACAGAGTAAATATTTTTTTTGTCCATGTATTTAGGAGAAACAATGAGGTGCATCAAGAACGTAAGGTATGCCTCTTCTCCTTTATGTTGAAAGAATTAAGCATAGCCAGCTTAATCTAAATGTATATTGTCAACGAAAATAAATTAAAACAAATTGTTTAGGCTTGTTTATAGCAAATTTACGTAGCCTCAATACGAATTACAACGAACAACAGCAGAGTTGTGGAGCTGTGCAAAACGAATGCGGTTAAAGGCATTGGACATTACCACAGGGCATTTTCAGTCATTTTATTAGAATGTCTGAGCGCATAAAATAAACATTAGTTTAAATTAAATTTGAGAGATATTTTTTAATTATTTAGATTTTGATACCATTTCAGAGCAAGCTTATAATTATAGCACGGCTTGACATTAAGTATTGTCATGTGGTTAATCGCATAATAGAGAAAAAAACCTTTATATTACTTGGTTTTACCATCACTTAAAAAACTGATACAACAAATACTGATTTACCAATGTGATATAGAGCATCACTGATTAACATTCTTAAAACATGTGAATTTGAACTTGAGCTTGCGTACAAAAAACATGTGCCTCCGAAGTGTGATTACTAGACATGATAGGACACAGCACGGGAGGAGACACATTTGAGTTTCGATTTTTGCATGATTGCTGTCTACTCCCGACATATATAGTATAATATGGTCTTCAAACTAAAAATTAAAAAGCATTGCGGTTGCAGTTGCGCATAACTTAACGGGTAAATAACACAGAGCCAGCTATACATAGATAGATAGATTTGATGGTTTAGCAGAACATCCATTTGTGACTCACCAGTCTTTAAATGTGTTGTGCATTCAGTCCTTAAGGTTTTGCTTCTTTATGACTGTCAAAGACTAGAATCCCAGTCGAAAGAAACACTCTTGAAGTGTGTTCTGTTCAGTCTTAGAATGTTTTTTGCTAGTCATTAGATGTGTCCCCATCTCTGTTTGAAGGTAAAACGCTAAGATTGATTATTCAGACTAGGAGCTCACAGAGTATTGTTTAGGAAAGATATGAGATTCGAGGACTATACTTGGGCAAGCCAGAAGGTGCTTTTAGTGAAAAGTCCTGGCAAACCCTAATTAGAACTCCAAGGAACAGAGTTGTTGGGGAAAAGAGATACAGACAAACGTACCATGACATCCATCCAATAGGGCTGGATGAGTAAGAGAACTACACTGTCCAGAGTGGACAGTGGGTTGACTCCTCTGAGACAAAAAACTACACTTCTACACACTTCTACACACTACTGCCACTTTTGCATGGAGTCTCCATTTTCCAAACCTCAGCCCATGTACCAGATTAGCATACCCAAGGATGTACATTGCTCTGAGTGAAAGCAGATTGTTCACTTCTGAGAGCAGAATCTGCTGTGCCTGTGTCTGAAGAGTGGTTGCAAATAGAGTCCGCCCTGGTGATTATGTTTGTGGTATAATCCGTGTGGACGTGCTGGTCTTTGAGGTGTGGGAGGAAACATTTTAATTCCAGAAACACAGCTCTCAGTTCCAGGCAATTTATGTGCCAGAGGAGAGATGAGGGCCCTCCCACAGACCACACGCTGGACAGCCACAGAGACTGCACCCCAGCCCGGGAATGAGGCATCTGTCATAAGGATGAATATTTTAAAACTACAATAGTAATTTCTCTGTAGAATTGCAATCAGAAGTTGTAGACAGAGAAAATGAAACTTTATGTACACAGAAACTTCAGTCACTTTCTACTCCACCATGTGAAGGATACAGTGAAGGATACATCTGTGCTGCCTTCAAAAATCAACCAGATGAAGGTATCTCATGAGATACAAAGTAAAGCAAACATGGACATGCCTTGGTGCCTTCCAGCCTTGAAATGCAATCTCCGATGGCAGCATTTTTGACCTTTTGAACACAGTCAATATTGTTGTGTGATTCCCTGCCCCTGAGGGGGAATGCTCTCAGAGCTTTGAGCAACTGGCATCAAGGCTGTTGTTTTTGGCCTGCAGAAAAGCGATAACAGCTGTCAGGCTGTTTTTGTCCTGGCCAGCTGAGGTTGAGTTCACTGCCATAAACCCAGTCTCATTAAGGGGGAGCTACAATGACCTTTTTGTTTCCTACTATCCAATAAATTGTGCCACATATGCCACAAAACATAATCAATATCAAAATGATGTGTGTCACTTACCTGAAAATAGCAGGCTTCTCCATAAGGCTCTTCCATACAACAAGCACTAAAGAGTTTTAAATTAAGTAAAATTAGTCTTTTAAACCATACACCAGTTTTGTTTGTAAAACAGAAATTTGATTCATCATCTACCCAATGTCATTATTCTCCCAAAGTGATAATTATATCACTAGAAAGACACCCTCAAAAATCGTAGTCAGATGTAAAAGTGTAATCAGATTAAATATGTGTTAGAGAATCAAATAAGGTGTCATGCTACATTAATTAAGGTATTAGATTGCAGACTAAATTACCATCATCAAACACAGTATGAAGTTAAGGAGCAAAGTGATGTTATTTATATGTTCTTTATGATATGTAAGACATAGATATGTTATGATGTGTAGACATTCAGAACAAGTCCTCTGGTGAGTTAAAATCTCATTAGTGTTGGAATATGTAAAATGAGTAGAAATTATTGATTAGTGTTGTGTAATCGAGTAGTAAATTTACATTTCAGATGTGCTTTTCTGTGTCATTCAGTTTCATCAGTGCACTTTAATGCATTAAACTGTGCAGTGCACTACAATTCTAGTATATGAGGCTAAAATTCCTTGGATAGGAGCTTTACCATGTGGATGTATAAGACCTTTATTTTAGACGATCTGTAATAATGGGCTATACATGCAGTTTAAATTATGTTAATAATAATGAGATGATATCTAAAATTGTTCTTTAAATTTTAATTTGTTTTGAAATAATGAGATGGTTACAAAGGTTCTGACGCATTACAGCTGCAATCAGTAACTTGGAATAAAGATCTTTGATTAAATGTGATGCAATTTACCTTTCAATTTAATTTGCTATATTGATTAAATGTGATGCGATTTAATTTGCTATATTTAAGTTGTATAGGTCTGAGTTATGTTGGGTCTGAATTTGTGGCTAATATGCTGCTGACATGTAGCAGTGTGTTACCACACCTGAAAGACTACAAATATTAGGTGTGTTTGTGTTAATGCACAGACTAATCAGTGTATGACTTAAAAAAATGATTCGGAACAGCCTAGAAAAAGAGTAAAACGACAAGCAAATTGAAGCACGTGAAATATAATGTCCTCACTCTTTTTTTTTTATCTCAAGTTTTTTCTCTGTCATCAAATATCAGCAGCACTAATTTTAAACATCAAAATATTAAAAAGTATTAAACAAATAATAATAATAATACTAATAATAAAAATGAAATAAAAAACACATACAGTACTTGGGTTAAAGTTCAAGGCAACATTAAAACTACAAAATTAAAAAAGTCAAAACACACTAAAGGTGTTCTAAAATGTACACTGCTCAAAGAAATTAAGGGAACACTTAATCATCACAGTATAACACAAGTCATTTAAACTTTATGGCTTTTTTGTCCAGTTAGGTACCATCAGTTGTTTGCTTTGTGGTGCAAATGAAAGTAACTGGAGAGGCAAAAGCAAGACAACCCCCTAAAAGGAGGTTTTTCCTTCCTGACTAGTCTTTTTCCTTCCTGACTAGTCTTTTTCCTTCCTGACTAGTCTTTTTCCTTCCTGACTAGTCCCTAGTTGTGTTAGGGGCTCTTATCACTACTTACAGTATAGCATGAGGCAGCACCAGTAATGCACTCAGGATGCCATATCCATACTGTACATGCCATGTTTCTGACTTGATGAGGGTGGCCTGACATACTTTAATTTATTTCAATTCAGTTTTATTTGTATAGCGCATTTTCACAAAGTTCATTGCATCAAAGCAGCTTTACAAGGTATGGAAAACAACAGTCAGTGGTCAGGGATCCAAAAAAACTCATTAAGGGAGAAAGAAAAACCCTGACATGACATTACAGGACAAAAAGTTAAGTTCCAAACTGGAACAAAACAGACTTATATTTGCATAGAGGTTGTTCACATGTAATGTTAAAGCCATACAGTAAAACTGGTGTATGTGTGCTCGGTTCCAGTTAAGCTAACTATTGCGGCCTAAGTGTGTTAGGAGCTGAATTAGGTGAATGCGTGGCTAAAAAGATGAGTCCAAAACATTGCTGGGAAGGTCATTCCAGATTTTTAGGGCTAGGTAGGAGAAGGATCTACCACCTTTAGATGTTTTTGAAATTCTTGGAATTATTAACAAACCACTTTTTTGCTAGCGCAATGTCCATGATGGATTGTAATTCACATGGATACGAAGGCGCTAGACCATTTAGGGCTTTGTAGGTAATTAACAATAATTTAAAATGTATGTGATACTTAACAGGTAGCCAGTGCAGTGTTGCTAGAATTGGGCTTATGTGATCATACTTCTTTGATCTAGTAAGGACTTTGCATTTTAAACCTTATATAAAGGCTTATTTATTTGATTTGCATGACACCCCTCAGTAATGAGTTACAGTAGTCAATTCTTGAGGTCATAAATGCATGAATAAGCTTCTCAGCATCTGAAACATCAACACTCAGTATTTTTTAAATGTTTCTAAGGTGGAAGAATGCAGTACGACACATATTGGAAATGTGATTATCGAAAGACAGGTTCTTATCTAGCAGTACACCTAGGTTCTCAACTGCGGAAGATGGGACAATGAGGCAACCTTCTATAAAGATGTTGTGGTCTGTCATACCTTGTTTGCAGCTATTAGGTTTAATAATTAAAAGCTCTGTGTTATTGGAGTTAAGCAGAAGGAAGTTGTTTGTCATCCACTTTCTGATCATTTTTTATATTTTCTATATTTCACTAAGAATGTCTGAAATTGGCTAGACACTACTTTTTCCAGTATTTTCGATAAAAGGGGATATTTGAAATTGGTCTAAAGTTAATCAGCTCTCCCTGGTCTTGATTTGGCTTTTTAATGAGTGGCCTAATAACTGCCATTTTGAAGGCTGCTGGAACATAGCCTAATTCTAATGATGAGTTTATAATATTAAACACTGCTTCTGACACTGCAGGAAAAACTTCATGACGATACAGGATGAGGATTTTGATGAATTTATAACTTTTGTGAGCTTGTCTAATGTAATGGCAGTAAATGAGTCAAGTTGTATAGTGCAACCAGTGCTCACAGCCCAAGACTGTGCTGCTTAATTTGCCATAAAATATCTAAATTGGCAGGTCTGCCACTGGGTTACTATTATTTTCATTGTCTGCACTGTAAATGATTACTTAATGAATGTAATTGCTTTAAGTCAGATTGTGTTTGTAAGTCATTTTGACTTAGATGACGATCAGACTTAATTTTATACACAACCACATCCTGTGTGTGGTAACATAAAGGAATACCTTTTAATTTATTAACAAGATCTTCAACTTACATATGCATACAATGTTTCCTTATCACTGTATATATCATGTATATATCACTCTACTTCAGTAACAAAAGCTCTCTAAAAGGTAAGCTTCAAATGAGGCCATGAATTTTCACAGTAGTAAAATTGCCTTTTGTATTGTTTTTAACGAGAGACCTTTGAGTTTGTTAAAAGCAAGCAATGAACTGACAAATATACTTTTCCAGAGGCCAGCTGTATAGTGTTCTCTGAACCTCACCACACATGCTATCAGAGCATCAATGACTAACACATGTTCTTCCAGACATGACTTCCCCAGCTTATTAAAATGCTGTTTTCATACTGATCACACACTGTGCATATTGTTGAAGTTTTTGAATTATGTACATTCATGAGTAATTTTGCTTTTGGGCACATCATAATTCACCAGTTTTATCAGGATGTCCGTGATCATACAGAAATGAAGGGTCTTACAGAAGCTAAAACAAATATCTTCTCTCTATTTTTTCTAGTGTGTATAGAAAAACTTTAGTCAGTGCATGCATATGTATTTCAAGTTTAAGTGAGCTTTATTTTCATTCCGCTCCATGTGTAACATACAGTGAAATGAAAGTCTCTCTCAAGGCCACAGTGGGTTTTTTTTGTAATTTCAATTATTAAATAGCCCTATAAAATAACCAACAACAGGTAATATTCTAAACAGCGCAAAAACAAGGTAAACAAAAACTAAGCCAAACTCGCGCCAAACTGCTGTCTACTGCAGGCGAATCGAATGTAAAATTATATATATACCGTTATAACGTATAACAAGTATGTAAAATGTATAAAAAACAGTCTCACAAACTTACATGTACAATATTTAACAGCTGAACTAAGTCTAACTTATTATGTATACATTTTTTTATCTATACTATACATACACGATACATATAATACAATAATCTAAATGCATACATAGTCTGAGAGACTGTATAAATACAAAAACTTTAAATACTGAGCATATATATTTAACATATGTGGTGCAATATTACAAAAGACGTTGCAAACAAACAATGAACAGTGCAAGATTATTTGCTATAAACTTAAAGTGTCCAGTGCGCATAATGAGAGAAGAGTGTTTCCTCTGGTGGGTGGTTTGTGCTGCCCACTCGTCCATAGTATTACGAATAAGGGTTGTCGAATAAGTGATCCTGTGTCTAAAGGTAGGGATTTGTGCAGGGGTTTTAGAGAGGGGAGGGGTGACTGGAGTTGAGGCTCTCACAGCCTGTGTAAGGAAGCTGTTGAGCAGTCTAGCTGAGCAGGCTCTGATGCTTCTGTACTGTTGTCCCGATGGCAGGAGCTGGTGGAGACTGTGAGAGGGGTGGGATCCTTCACAATGCTGATGGCTTTGCTAGTGGACTATGGAAGGAAAATGTCCAGGTTGGAGGGAAGAAGGACACAGATTATCTTTGCTCCTGTGTTCACTGTCTTGCTGTAGGGTCTGCTGCGCAAACCAGACAGATATACAGCTGTTCAGCACACTCTCAATAGTAAAATGGTACACTCCCCTGTAAAATGTGGTAAGGATTGGTGGAGGGAGACTTGCTCTTTTCAGCTGGCAAAGGAAGTGCAGGCGCTGATGGGACTTCTTTGGGAGTGATGTGGTGTTGGTGGTCCAGGTGAGGTCCTCTATGATGTGCACTCTCAGGAATTTAGTGTAACTGAATCTCTCCACAGTCAAACTGCCGATGGTCAGTAGGGGGTGGTTAACAGAGTTCCTCCTGAAGCCCTTTCGAATTTCCTTTGTCTTCTCCACATTGAGGGGGAAAGTTGTTTGCACCACACCATTTAACCAGCTGTGCCACTTCCTCTCTGTGGGATGTTTCATCGTTGTTGCTAATGATGCCTAACACAGTTGTGTCATCAGCAAACTTGATGATGTGATTGGCTCTGAACTTGGCAGTAAAGTCGTGGGTCAGCAGCATGAAGAGTAGCATGCTGAGCACACAGTCTTGTGGGGCTCCTGTGCTCAGCTAGGTGTTGCTGCCAACACAGACTGAGTGAGGTCTTCTAGTTAAAAAGTGAGATATCCAATTACAGAGGGGCTTGTTAAGGCCAAGCCTGTAGATAGTTCTCTTCATTATGCTGTAAAAACTGGGTGGATTCCATTTTAAATATTTAAGGATAAAAATTAGATACTGAGATTTATAAGGTAGACTTAAAAAGTGTTCTCTATTAAAAAACAATAAAGCAAAAAATTGATGGCAAAGCTGTTGACTGATGTGTTTATGTGAGACTTTTGGCATGCCCTGACATTTGTGCTTATAATCATATTAATGGTTGAAGTCACACAGCACTGTTCAGCATAAACTGTACTAGAATAATATACATGCAACATGTATATTTATGTGTGTTCTTGAGAAAACCATGTTAGTGCGTGGTTAATGAAAAGTATGTCTTTTTGTATACGGTTTAAATTAAAATGAGGACAAAAACACACACTAAACATATGTTAACAAGATTGCCACTTATTAATTTTACTTTTGTATGGCCATGAATATTGATACGTTTCACACCTGGAGGACCCAACCCCTAATAGGCACATTAAAGTGGAATGTTGTGAGAAGATTTAAAGATGAAATGTTTTATTTGTAGTTTATTTACAATATAGCACACATCAAATATCAAAATATATATAGTGAGTGTCAGAGGCACATTTTTGAGCACACAGGTACATGTTTGTGCCATTTTTAGAAAAAGTGCTTTTGCAGCTGATGAAGTGAACATCATATGCTTTGTAAAAAGTGTACAGATCCAATAATGCAGATCCACATTCCTAAAAGGTTACTGTAAAGAATTGTTATCATATATCGTGCGAAGTACCAGTAAACTGCATGCATAACTTGCAAAAATGCTTATTAATAATAATAGTAGCTGTTACCCACCACTAATAGTAATGTCCATGCATAACAAAAACCTTTTTACATTTTTTATTTGGATTTGCAATTTTATTTTTGTAATAGCTGAACTTTGTTGAACTGTATCATCACTGTACAGACACATCTGTCACATTTTTTATGAGGTGTTCTAGGAAGATGCTGGCAGATGCTGGCAGCACTTCTGAAAGCGCACCCTCTTAACTTTTTTATTTTACAAAAGCACAATGTTTTGTTGTTATTGTGAGTGTACACAAATAAAAGTTGACCCTTTACAGATTTAAATGATGCATTACTCTTATGCATACAATCAAAAATGACAGAGCATTTTAAGCATTTCAATTTTACTGGCGTGAAAATCTGAGCTTATCTTAGTCTGTATTTTTCTAAGCACTCGAAAAAGCCAAAGCTGAATTGTTTGGAGCTTGTTGGAAATTACTGTTCACTCCCTCCTGTAAAGCTTAGATATTTTCTCAATTGTTTCCATTAGAGGCAACCAGCTAACTTAGCAAATGATTTAATAGTATTGTATATTTTTAAAGACAAGATTCAACATTTGATTTGTCACATAAATAGTTATACACACATATATAACTTGTAGTGAAATCTGGAGCACTTAGAATAATTAAAATATACACTATATGGAAAAAAAAGTGTTGGGACCACTGACCATAACACCAATATGGTCTTGCATTCAAGTATTCAATGATATTGCATTCAAGTACATTAGACTTTAATATGGAGTTGGGCCCTCCTTTGCAGATACATTTATCCAAAGCGACTTACAAATATTAGGAGACAATAAAACGACACAATCAAAAATCGAAAGAGGCAACAATCATAAGAAGAAGTGCTTTCCTAAGTTTACAATGTTTTGCAGTGCTAGATAAGTACCTGTAGAGGAAAGAAAAATGATTTTTTTTTAGGTGTGTTTTTAGCTGTTTCTTAAAAGAGGTGAGGGATGTGGCAGATCAGATTAAGTGTTTTTTGTCGGAATTTGTGTGCATTTATGAGTTTTGGACGGATGTTGGCTCTCAATCTCCGGTCCAGTTCATCCTAAAGCTCTGTACAGACTAGTCAACTTCTTTTACACCCATCTCATTGAACAAGGTACTTTTGGACTTTGCTTTGTGCACTGGGGCATAGTTGTGCTGAAATAGAAAGGGCCTTCCCCAAACTGTTTCCACAAAGTAAAAAGCACAGCATTGACCAAAATGTCTTGGTATGCTGAAAAATTAAGATTGCCCTTCACTGGAAGTAAGGGGCCTAGCCCAAACCTATACCCTCCTTCACCAAACTTTACAGTTTGCACAATGTAGTCAGGCAAGTAACGTTCCCCTGGCATCTGCCAGACCCAGACTCGCCCGTCTGACTGTCAGACAGAGAGTGTGTAATTCGTCACTCCACAGAACATGTTTCCACTGCTCCACATTCCACTTGGAGTGGTTTCACAGTGTTCCGGTTACACAAACATTTATAACTATAGCATCAGTTCTGCAATAGCATCTCAACCCAGAGTCAGATGAAACAAACAGATGGACCAGAAGCACAACTGCAATCAGGACTTTACAGGACGTTTCACCAAAGTATGTTTTTAGAGGTGCATGCATGCATGCACAGAACATCTCTTAGCGAATGATAAAGTCCTAAAAAGTATTTTTAGGGCATGTCGGTGATCATTACAAACTGGATCACACTGTTGAATCTGAATCTTTTTTAGCAGAACTAACAGCAGAGGCTTACAAAAGTAAAAGTGATAGCTGCTAAGCCATTTGTTTCGTCTTCATGGCAATAACACATATCTACAGCGCTCTTCTTCTCTAAACCAGTTTGCGTACTCTGGGGATGGAGTTTACTCAAATTCAGGGTTTATGATCTCATCAACCTGGGAAGAATCTTGTCCGTTTTAGCTGTTTGTTTTAAAATAAAATACAAACTCACTTCAAAAAACATTTCTGCTGCATGAATGTACAGTAAACATTCATGATGAATGCACATAAAGTTTGTCTCTTACTCTCTTTCTGTTTGTGTTGTAAGCTGATTTATGTTCTCTTTTTCTCAGTGTTAATGGAGCTCATTTCCATTTGCTATAGAAAGCGCAATGTTTTTAAAACACACAATCAAATTGTTGTTGTTGGGTTCATAGATGCCCACTGCCATGCGTACTGGCTAAGAGAACTGAAAGATTGCCACTTTAGATTTTTTTCACTATCGAAATTGTGCTGTTAAAAATATAAATGTCTCTTTGTATATCAAGATCTCTGATTTCATAAAAATATGCAATTTAAAAAAAAAAAAGTATATAAAATCTATATATACATTTATATAAACAGGAAAAGTACTAGGATCCTGTCATATAATATCAGTTTTTGTGTGTTGTACAGTTGTTCTGTTTGTTTGCCAAACATGGGAAGTATTTTACAGCCAGGCATAAGTTTGCACTTTTTTCTAGTATATATAACATCTGGCTAAAGTCTTTTTGGTGGTTTTTGGTTGGCTATTGTCTCCTTTTTAATGCTTTCCTGTAGCTCAGTTGGTAAGAGCATGGTGCTAGCAAAGCCAAGGGCATGGGTTCGAGCGCAGGGATTGCACGTGCTCATAATATATGTATAGTGCAATTGAACTGTAAGTCACTTCGGATAAAAGCTATGGAATGTAAATGTGAAAAATTGCATTACAATGAGTATTTGTAGGTGCTTGGACCTCAAGCAACCGGATGGAAATTTGGTTTGTCTGCTTCTGATGGCCTAGAGCAGCAGTCGCCGTCAGTAACAGTTGGTTTTTACAGATTTTGCCATGATCAGCATTATCGTTATCATGCGATGCACTCAGACACTCTTCTTACTTTCAGACATTACCCTAGCCCTATGCTACCTGAGTAAACCACACCCACTTGTTCACATATCATTTGCATACAAGCTGGCTTTGAAAAAGAAAAAGAAAATGAAAACTGTGAAATAAAAAATTAAATTAAATGAAAAGCAAAATTTACATTTTAATTTGAATTATGTTAGTATTATTGCGTGAACACTAATAAAAATCTTTGTAAAAAAATATATTTGCAGTTTCTTTTTCACATTTGCCTTTTCATTTTAATTTTGGCAGTCTTGCCTGAGATGTCAGTAAAAATGAAATGTCAAATCACCAATTGCATATTATTTTTCAATTTGACAGGGAGGGTGCGCTGTCACTGTAAAAATGAAATGATTTCATTTTATTTTCCATTTTGGCATATAATTTACAGCACAGTTTTCTAAAATGAAATGCTTAATCTGGTTTTAATTTTTATTTTCGTCACTTAATTTATTTATTTAAATTTGGCAGGATTTACATTCCATAAAAAGCATCTACCAAATGCATAATATGTAAACGTAAAGTGTAAAGGGCATATTTCTAATGCACATAATGTGCTTCATATTCACTTTTTTTTACATATCTGCAGTTAGTGTGGTCATTTGTCTACAGCTTTGCAGTAAAGTTGTGTTTCTACTGTATTTAATGTTTGTACATGTGTTTTGCATGTCATAGAGATATAATGTAGGCATTGTTTGATTGTAGTGATGCTTATTCAAGCACGCCAGTCTCTCTACTGGAGCCAAATCATTTAGGCTGTACTGTAAATTTCCATTTTTATCCCATCATTCACATATTTTATTATTCACGGATTAACAGTCTTAGATAGTGTAATACGAGGCATACTTATGTTAAAGAACGTTTCTGTAGTCCGGATATTGAACTGATGGACATTAAAATACGCCCCTTCTATCTTCCGTGGGAGTTTGCAAGGGCCATCTTCGTTGCTGTTAACGTTCCATCGACGGCAAATATGGAGGCAGTGTGTGACATCATACACATGGATATGGCCAATCTCCTAACAAATCAGCCTTCATGGCCATTTCAGGTGAGAGAATGCAAGGATACCTACCGGAGAAACTGGAGAGTCAGGTTAGAGACATTTGAAGATGTATGAAAGAAATAACTGGCTTCAAACAGTCAGGGAATGCAACTGAGGGGAACCTGGAGATGGCAATGAGCTAAACCAGTTCTTCAACAGGTTTGATCTTGAGCCCCCTGTAAATCTCCAACGACCATCCCCCCATCAGTGTACCTGTACAGGCCATTTTTAACAACCATTCTCACCATCAACCCCCACAGCAGCTCCTCTCTAAAACACACTTCACTGATGACATCTCCCAGGCCACACTGATTATGACAGAGGACAAGGTCAAAAAGGACTTAGGATGACTTCACCAGGGCAGGGCTGCAGGACCTGATGGCATCTTCCCCAGAGTCCTGAGAGTCTGACAAATGAGTGAACAAGACTCATATTTCTCGTTCACTGAATTCTCTTCCTCCGCCCCTTTCTCCCTGTGCACAGGCACAGCTCTCTTCTTTTGGCATCTTTCCTGCCCTAAAAGAGAGAATAAAGCATGAGCCAATGCCGTTCGAGCATGAGCTTTGACGGGTCATATGATTGGTTGAATGTAAATGAGCCTTGAAAACCCCTTTGGTAAATTACCCATGATTTTAATATAGAAAAGGTGTTGTAAGCATGCTTTTGGCTAACTTATTGCTCTTTGTATTACCATGGTAAAACAATATAGTTACTATGGTAAAACCATGGTAAATTTGTGGTTACTGCTAAATGCCTTTGTTAAAGTGTCTCTATTATGGATTTTTGAAAATTACCTTTTATGAAGTGAATTTATTAAGTAAATGAAAACTTTTAAATATGAAAGTGCTTTTGGAGGGGTTTTGAAAAATTCATTGTTGAACGAATCGTTTGGGATTTTTGTTGATAAAAACAAATACATATTATAAGACAATCAAAGTGTTTTTTGACCTTTGCATATCAACCTGTTGTTGTGGACTCCCAAAACAAAAATATGAACCTTTTGTAATCCATAATAGGGGCAAAAAACATGGTTAATTTTTGCATTTAGCACCGCTATTGTTGTGAACATATTTATATAAACATATTTAACAGCACTTTTAATTTATGAATGTGTAGAAATGACTAATAAGTTAAAATTACGTGAATTACGAGTGTCACCCCAGTGACTCATTTAGACATGCACATTTAGCCTCTATGGTTTTTTTATTTACTTATAGAATATAAGATTCCGTTCAATTCAATAAAATTTTATTTATATAGCACTTTTCACAATTTTCATTGTTGCAAAGCAGCTTTACATACATTATAATTAAAAAAGATGAAATATTACAAATAATTATATAAGACAATATACAGTTTAAAGTGCAGGGTGTTAAAGTAAAATGTGCAAGTTAAATGAGTCTCCCAGTGAGCAACAGTGGCAAAGAACCAAAATTCTACTGTTAATGTGTAAATAATTGTAAGCGGGGGAAAAAACCTTGGGAGAACCCAGGCAACATAATTTAAAGTAATCTACAAGTAATCTGCGAGAGAGTACTGCTTGTAATCTGTGAGGTGTTATAGAGTGAAGCAGCCAGAATTTTTAGATTTGTCCTATGTTATTTTCCGATATTCTGGTAGTCTATAGGGTGTAACTATAGTTATTATGAGGTGACAAAGGGTGTAGATGGTCGTGGCTGTAGTCATCATCACATGGTAGAGGGACTGGCATCTCGATGAACTGGGGTGAGCATCAGGCCAGAACTGTATCTGGGATAGCCTCTGATGTCCTCAGGAACCACAGGAGTCAGGGTCATCTGATATTGTCAGATGGGGCTGGATCCAAATGTGACTGGCATAATCCTGGGTTAAAAAACAGAGAGCAAATGTTGACAGAACTGTTGCTACATCAAAGGAACTAATTTCTTCATCAACAAAACATCACTGATCAGCAGCCAGTTCACAGCTTCTCAAACCCTAGCGCACACATCTATCATGCCTAGCTCCACTTTTTCCTCTTTTTCCACTCTTACCAACACTGAAGTTATCAAACTTCTCTCCAGCCATTCCACCACCTGCCCACTCGATCCAATCCCCTCCCATCTGCTGCAGTCCATATCTAGCACAGTCACATCATCATCACTTACACACATTATTAACTCCTTACTCCTCTCTGGCACTTTTGCCACCACATTTAAGCAGGCACAGGTCAGCCCGTTGCTTAAAAAACCCACACTCAACCCTTCTCTCACCGACAGCTACAGAGCTGTCTCTCTCCTCCCATTCATCTCTAAGACACTGGAACGAGCTGTTTTTAATCAGATTTCATCCTACCTCTCCCAGAACAATATACTGGATAAAAGGTAGTCTGGCTTCAAGAGAAACCATTTAACACACTCAGACTGCGCTTCTGTCAGTCACTGAGGCACTGCGACTGGCGAAAGCAGAGTCTAAATCCTCCGTCCTCATTGTGCTGGATCTTTCTGCTGCCTTTGACGCAATCAACCAACAGATCCTACTAACATCCCTCTCATCGCTAGGGATCACAGGTACCCCACTCCGGTGGTTTAAATCTTACCTCTCAGATAGGTCCTTCAGGGTGTCATGGAATGGGGAACTGTCCAAAGCTCATCCCATGGCCACTAGCGTTCCTCAGGGATCCATGCTTGGGCCTCACCTTTTCTCTATCTCTACAACAACCCTGGGACCATCATACAATCTCATGGCTTTTACTACCACTGCTACGGTGACAACACACAGATTTTCTTTTCAACCAGATGATCCCACAATAACATCATGCATTGCAGCCTGCCTGAAAGACATCTCATCTTGGATGACTGAACACCACCTCCAGCTAAATGTAGCCAAGATGGAGCTCCTGGTCTTACCTCACCTGCAATACAGCACAGTCTTACAATTCAAACTGGCAACGCAACCATTACACCATCCATATCAGTAAGAAACCTAGGTGTAATCTTCAATGGCCATCTGTCCTTTACCGATCACATCGCTAGGAAATCACGGTCATGTAGATATGCACTTTACAACATCAGAAAGATCAGGCCATATCTTACAGAGCATGCTGCCCAACTTCTGGTCCAAGCCCTAATAATTTCTAGACTGGACTATTGCAATGCTCTTCTGGTTGGTCTTCCTGCACGAGCAATCAAACCACTCCAAATGATACAGAACGCAACAGTACGACTCGTTTTTCAGGAACCCAAAAGAGCATGTCACACCTCTTTTCATCACTCTCCATTGGCTACTGGTGGCTGCTCACATTAAATTCAAACCCAAATTGTGGCACTTAAAACCATCTCCAACCAAACTCTGCACCCTCATACTTTGACTCGTGTTCGTCGTGTTATTTTTACCTTCTTATGATGTTTTGCTTTATTTGTCTCCTAATATTTTGTCGCTTATGAGTCGCTTTGGATAAAAGTGTCAGCTAAATGCCTAAATGTAAAATGTAGATGTAAATATAATGATTTCAGAAGAAAAAAGACATTACTGTACATGGCAGTGATGTGGAGTTGATCCATCCATCCTATAATGTTACTTGTTTATTCTATTGTATCTATCATCTTTCTGTTTGTTTTATTTGTATTTTATATCTATTTGTATTCAACATATAATATGTAAAATGTAAATACAAAAAATGTAACAAATAGACATGCACAGGGCAAGAACAAATTAGAAGTTTTGAATCTTCCAATTCTGCAGAAATCGGCAGTTGTCTGTGGAATTCTGCCATTGTGAATTCTGTGTGGGCTACACATAACTCATTAAATTAATCACAAAAGCTCATCCAAAGCTCTCCTTTCTGTATTTTAAACTCTTTTGCATTTAAACTCTTTACATACACACACACACACACACACACACACACACACACACACACACACACACACACACACACACACACACACACACACACACACACATAGCAATGTCTTAACAATCAGCAGGCACTGCGGCCACTGAAGCACTCAAGCATTCCATCACAGACACAAAGCATCCTTTGTTTCCATGTTAGTGAATAAATGTATTGTAAATATTTACTTTACTTCAACAAGCAATGGAATCTGATCACGGTTTATGCCCCGCACATAACCTCATGTAAGCTTTACTAAAATAAAAAAGGCCATTATGGCAAACATAATACTCCTATTTCTCCTATTTCTTACTCCTATTGCTTTTTTACTCGTATGCTTTCTGGGACAGAGGAAGTCAACCATCCCCGTGTAATACCCACAATTCTTTTATTTCTAGCCAAGAATGACAGTCTTTTTGTTTAAAATATTTTGAAATATAGTGCTTGGTGGCAATGACATCTAGAAAGTCTTCTTATGCCAAAGCATTGATAAAATATGTCATTTTTCACAGAATTTGAATGCTTCCAAAAATAGGAGTTCTAGCTTATATATTATTACCAATTCTTGAAGACAGCTGAAGACAGGTCACTACCTGTCTTCAGCCGTCTTCAAGAATTGGTAATAATATAATAGCCAGTAATAATATATAGCCAGATCGTTCACTATGCATAGCATACTGTAGCATAAATGATACATTTCATATTTAATTATAGAGATGATATACTAATTAACATCTGACTTAGACCTTTTTTAATGTATAATGAATATTTATATGTTTATGTTAATTTAAATAGAATACAATACAGTCTGGTCATGTGATTAAGTTCTAACCACACAGGCACACAGTGGAAGATGAGGCAGTTTGTAAATATTCGTTGGAACAATGCTTTCAGGAAACACCTGATTTATTGAACTATGCTGGTAAAAGAAAGAACTTGCCCACCATAGTTGGCTTTTTAGAAGCAAAAAAGCTGTCTGTGTCAACCATGCATAAATGTGCCAATGGTTCCCAGTATAACTGAGCCAAAAAACATTGTACTCTGTATTGTAAGTATAAGCCTTTCATGACTTTATTAACAAAATTTTATAAAAACTATGTGATTTCATGTTCACAAGTGCACTGTATGACATATATTAAATATCATTTCCATAAGTCAGTAAAACCACTTTGTTTGGCATTATCCCCAAAGTTTGTGTTAAACAAAAATAAATAATAATATTTAATGTGTGGTTATGAATTATATAGAGAATGTTTAACATAGAAATGACAACATACCTCAGGTTTGTTACATACCTCATTACCTTCATAAATAAAACTAACCTACTGTATCTTCAGCGGCTCAGATGTCAACACTTTTCTTTTCAGTCTTACTTCCAACAACAAAACACATGTTTGTTTACGAGACATTCTTGTCACTACAGCAGCTACATAGAAACAGTGGCGGTCTGTGTACAGGTGGCTGGGAGCGGAAATTATGATAATACAGCTGTGTCCCTATACTGGCTGTGTGCAGCGGCCAGTTTCATGCGACGTCACACACATGCCTCATCTTGATCTATCTGTAATATTAGACTGTTGAGGTTTTATGAAGATTAAAAGAAAGCGAGTGGAGGAATTTTGACCACAATAAGGTCATTGTGTAGACACACTGCTTACACACATTATGTTCAAACAACTTATATTAAGTTAATTTTCCATTATAGTTCTACTTTAAGACTTTAGAGTCATTCACAGTGCTGTTCCTCGCCACTGCAATAAGATGTCATTAACCATTTTTACAATAAAAATAAACAACACTTCTCAGTTTTGACAGATTCTGCTCACTATAGCCAAGTTAGCTATATAATATCTATAAGTTAGCTATACATATGAGGGTCAGTTTAAACATTTCTCTTAAATGTTTTCACAAAAACTGATTAATCTATGAAAAGTCCCAACTAGTAAAGTTTCTAAGGGGTGGTGTGTTTGTGTGTGTATTGTATATGTAAGAATACATAAATAAAAGTAGAGTGTTAAAGACTGACCTTGTCACATACTGTATTTATAATGTTGTTCACCACTCAGCACAGTGCCTTTTCTACAGATGAGGGAGAGAGAGAGTGTGTATGTGTGTGTCCCTGGCTGCACTAAGTAGGATTAGCTCATATTTGCTATGTGTGGTTTTTCGCAGTGCTTCTGAAAAGGCTAAGTAAACAGTGTATGATGAATGGTTGGCTGTTTCCCCCTGTGCTGATGCACACAATCACCTCACTATCCCTTGCTGGGTGGGGCCTGCACAGCTTAACCACAATGAGTTCTGCACACCAGACAGCAGTCTGCATGAAACCCAATCCAGCTAAGGAAGCAACTCTTCCCCTGACTATGAAAATAACCAGAGCAATGTTTCCTGAAATTAAATACATTTCCTAATGTTTTGGTATACCATAACTGGTGGCTTATTGCTAACCAGAGAGGTATATTTAGCACTTAGTGTTTTAAGTTTTGTGTTGACTTCACACCCATATGCTTTAAATTCTTCGTAAAGTGTACAGGTCCTTTAAGCTTTTTAAAAGTATTTAGAAAAAAAGTTTTACACAATTTAGATAAGTAAGGTAGAGGCAAGAGAACTATTTACAAATGACTTATAGTGACTGTCCAAGAAAGTGTCTCATTTTCTTTGTTGCGCATCATGCCATGCTCAATTTGGCAGTGGCTGTTATGTCCAAAGAAGAGTTGGTCAGCTAAGATCATGCCACACATTTTAACCCAGTTGTCTGAAAATACAAAATAGACAGACTAATTTTGTTGTTCTGGGAGGGAGCTTAGTCTTTTCATGTCTTGTTGGATGTTTTTTTAGTCTTTATAAATTCACAGTGATACGGAGATCCTTGCCTGAGTAGCCATGGAAGTGCATGATTGCATAAATAAGTAATTAAAGAATAGAAAAGAGCAGTTGTCCCAGCAATATAAAGAAACAGACCCTTTCCAGATGTCATGGTACATCCAGATAGAATTAAACATGTAGATATGTTCATTAGGGATGCAACAATACAGTTAGCCCACGGTTCAATACATACCTCGGTTTTTTAACCACGGTTTTCGGTTTGGTTCTGATGGCTTGACACATAAGAGTGTTTTTTGTTATTCTATGCTTAGGCAATAGGAACAGTAAGAGGTTAAGAAGAAAAAATAAAAACGATTTATTGCAATACTCCTTTATTTTACTTAAAAGCAAAGAAAAGTCCACTAGTTCCTAGTGTATTGTATAATATAAAATAATTTTTTATTTTAAAATTAACACTGACATCTCACAGCTGCTGGTAGCCCATGTACAAACTGGGGAACATATAAATTCCTAAATTTTGAAAATAAACATACATGCGAAGTTAGTAAACATAAATTGACCATTTCAAATAAACATACTTGTACTTCAGTAAACATAAATAAACCATCTTAATTAAACTTAACAGTACTCCAGTACAGTATCGCCATGTTAAAGTGTGGAATGATGGTTCAGCACCTCCTAACTTTAGAGCATAGTGATTGAATATTTACTCGCGGGGAGGAGTTTCCTCATCTCAGCTCGTAGACTTACAGGCACACACAAACGGTCAATTCGGAGAGAAATAAAACGCACATAAATTATTTAAACGTAAAACCGAAAAAAACGCAATTCACAAGCGCGTATTGAACCGTGGATGTCGTACGGTTCAATGTTATATTGAGAATTGTGGCATCCCTAATGTTCATCTCTGCTTGCATGGAAATCAGAAGTGTGTGATTCACAGGCATTACTATGAACATAATACATTTATTCCTCAACAGCTTCACAAAAAAGTCCCCCAACTACTCCAGAGCAAACAAAAGGTGTCACTGATACACACCTGCACACTTTAGACATATGTAGCTTGCTGCTAATTACTTTAAAACTGATTACTTTAATACCAAAAACGACTGAGACTAAAAATGTAGGATGCACTGCAAGACTCAATACAAGTTTTTTAGTTTTTAAGAATATGTTTAATATTGCATAAAATCTGCATGTTCTCCTGTTAACTGTCACTGGCCCAAAGGTGGGCCCACTGTTAAAAATATTAATGTTACACATTTAAAAAACTATTATCCTATTTTATATCTAAAGTAATACTGACAAACTATATATATCGTTGGAAATGTCTTAATGGAAGTGTAATTTTTATATATCACTACCATTTTGCAAAAGGAATGACATGACAAATGTCACAAGCCCACAAATGGGCCATTTGAAAATTCATAACACTAATATCCTATTCTAAACCTAAAATTATCTTGACAAACTATACAGTCATGGCCAAAATTGTTGGCACCCCTGAAATGTTTCCAGAAAATCAAGTATTTCTCAAAGAAAAGTATTGCATTAACACATGTTTTGCTATACACATGTTTATTCCCTTTGTGTGTATTGGAACAAAACAAAAAAAGGTTTAAAGATGTTTTGGGGTTGCTTTGCTGCCTCTGGCACTGGGTGCCTTGACTGTGTGCAAGGCATCATGAAATCTGAGGATTACCAAAGGATTTTGGGTCGCAATGTAGGGCACAGTGTCAGAAAGCAAAAGAGTTTGCGTCCGAGATTGTGGGTCTTCCAGCAGGACGATGACCCCAAACATACTTCAAAAAGCACCCAGAAATGGATGGCAACAAAGCGCTGGAGAGTTCTGAAGTGGCCAGCAATGAGTCCAGATCTAAATCCCATTGAACACCTGTGGAGAGATCTTAAAATTGCCCTTGGGAAAAGGCGCCCTTCCATAAGAGACCTGGAGCAGTTTGCAAAGGAAGAGTGGTCCAAAATTCTGGGTGAGAGGTGTAAGAAGCTTATTCATGGTTATAGGAAGCGATTGATTTCAGTTATTTTTTTCCAAAGGGTGTGCAACCAAATATTAAGTTAGGGGTGCCAATAATTTTGTCCAGCCCATTTTTGGAGTTTTGTGTGAAATTATGTCAAATTAGCTTTTTTCCCTCCTTTTTTTTTTTTTTGTTCCAATACACACAAAGGGAATAAACATGTGTATAGCAAAACATGTGTTAATGCAATACTTTTCTGTGAGAAATACCTGGTTTTCTGGAAAAATTTCAGGGGTGCCAACAAAACATCTTGCAGCAAATAGAGAGGACTTTTTCCATTTGTTTTAAAATGTGTCTGTTACACTGGTGGGAGTAATAAGATACTGGGTTTCTTACGGTGGCCTAGAAGTGCAAAACAAAACAACAAATTGCAAAACTAAAAACAAATATAAAAACAAAATAACAAATCTGCTTATCAGATAGCCTACCTTTTAATGAATCTTTATATTGCTTTTAGGGTGAAGTTTAATATGTTTTCATGTCTAATTGCTGAAAAAACATATTGTTTTATTCAAATAAAACACAATTATTTTTACATTTTTGCTGCATCCGTCTCCACAGCTCTCTCAATCACAGCTCCCTCTTTCCAAAACGCTGTTGTGATTGGTCACCCACACAGACTGTGTTCTGGAAATGGCATGATGACGAATAACTGCAATGACTGGAACAGATATATAGAGATACATGTTATCCTAAAAAAGGGATGTGAAGGTGTGTCACTCTGCATTTTAGGACAATAGCGCACAGCCATACATATGGATCTGGAAAAACCCATTACATGGTGGATTTTTTTATAATACAGGTTTTGATACCATATGAAAGCTTAGTTTTAGTCCTTTCCAACACTGTTACATGTAATAGTCACTTTTTGTGGGAAAAGAGTTATTTTAGGCCCTGTTTACACCTGGTATTAAGATGCGTTTTGGTTGAACGGATCACAAGTGAGCAAGAGAGACACGTTCCCATTTACACCTGGTGTTTTACCTGGCCACACCTGAATAAAGTTCTGGCTGTGGGCCTGTCTGAGAGAGAATGCACATGCATACCTAATGTAAAATGCAAAGTAGAAACTACAAAAACCCTTAAAGGTACCCCTTTTTAAAAGAAGGAAGGTAGATTTACTGTGTGTGCAGGAGACCAGGTGGAAGGGTTGAAAAATGCATAGTGTTGGAGGGGGATACAAACTGTTTTATTATAGCTATGACAGGCTTTGGTTGGTCAGGATAAGCTTACAGATGACTGAGAAACTACAGCAGACGTGATCAGTGAGAGATCAGGTAGGAAGGTGCTAGGTGTCATTTGGAAGAGAAGGAAAGGAGATAAGGAAACATGGTGGTAGAAAGAGGAAGTACAGGACAGCATTCCGAAGAAGCAGCTAGCTAAAAAAAAGTGAGACTTAGAAATGTCTAAAGAAAGTAGACAGGATTACAAGGAATGGCAACGAAGAGTGAAGAGGGTGGTGGCAAAGGGCAAACAGTAAGCATGTGAGTTGTATTACCAGGTTAGACAAGGGAAGGCGAGAAGGACAGATTAGCGAGACAGAGAGATAGAGATGGCAAGGATGTGCAACAGATAAGGGTGATTAAAGATAGAGATGGAAAGGTGCTAACAAGTGAGGAGAGTGTGCTGAGAAGATAGAAAGAGTATTTTGAGAAGCTGAATCTCCATGGACAATTAACCCACTGCTCACAGTCTTGTAGTTTGTCTTGGCAGTCTGTGGACAGCTGGCTGGGGGGAAACTATAATGATACAGCAATGTCAGCAATATAGCAATCCATGTGGAGATGTAAAACCTATCATAACAAAAGTTAAAAACTGAAAATATGAGCAAATGTGACAGAGCACAAAAGAAGGAAAAGATTTTGCATGCAATTTGGAAAACTTTGCATTCATGTTTCAGTTTTGTGCAATATCTGTGGTTGTAGTTCAGATTCATGCTTCTTATTTTTTAATTCACGTTTATGTCTGTCTGAGAGAGAATGGACAAAAAAAATGGTGCAAACTTAATGCAACATGGTAAGCAAAACTACAAAAAACTCTTACCCTCATTCCAGCCCCAAAGTTATTTTGAACAAAAGTGATAACGAAACGTTTTCCCCAATTAACTTTCTCTGTATGGACACAAACCACTGAGAATTGTACAGGTTTTAAGCAACGTGTATAAATAAATGTTTCTTTATAAATCAAATAAAAGAGCTTAAATTTTAGGGGGAAATAACATAGATCCTGAGAGAGCTGCAAAAAAGCAGGCAGTGAGAGGAAAGGTCCATGTTCTTACAGTTCCTCTGGATTTCTGTAAAAGTCTTGCATGCACAAATATCTTACAATACCTCAACACAGACTCACACGTAGACTGCACTTTTGTCATTTACTTTATAAAAACATCTTTACAGCTTTCATTTTTTAGGTCTTATTTGTTTGTTCAAGTACTTAGCTGTGTCGGTTTGTGTTTGGGAGAGACAGAGGCCGACCATTCTAACTGCATCTCTCAGATGTGGCTAAGTTGTATGTGGGTAGCAGTTTCAGCAGTTCCAGACAGCAGACGTGTGTGTGTAAGAAGAATGTTTTGTTCTAGGGCGTAGACAAGTGGAGAAAATATCCTTGGTGACCATGGGGATCCCACCCATACCACACCCTCTGAGGCAAAAAGTTGTCTCTTTCACTCACTGCCTTGTTAGATAAATGTATATATCAATTTTACATCATAAGATTTTCACAGTCATTCTCACAATTACTAATAAGAATTAAACAGTAAAGTGAAATGGTGTATGTGGATCAGGTTTCAACATACCCCCAACCTCCCCTAGGTGAAATCCTATAAGCTACACTGTGAAATCCTACAGAACACATTCAGGGTTAGGAATAGCCAGGAATCACATGTAGGTGGACCCAGAGAAAATAAGGGGGCCTAACCCAAAATGCATTCGTCATCAAAATAGGCTAACACAACACTCTACCATTTAGTCTAAACATAAGCCCTAATTTATTCTTATAGGTGAAGTATTCTGATAATTACAACAGAATTCAATCTTGGGATATCTCAGAAATATCAACAGAAATGTTGTGTCATTTTGACAATGGGGGGTGGCGTGAAAATAAAATTTTTCCTTGAGCTTTTGACATACAAGAGGTTGCGGTATCTATGTTGTCATGTAACATTTACAGAGTAAATATGCTGGCTGGCCGAATTTGTATAATCACAGATGTCGATTTGTTTTTAAATGCCCTCCCCCAGAGCCATACACTTTAGATCTATTGCTTCATTGGCTCCGCCCACTGTCGTTTTGACAGTGGGATTTTAGACTTGTCATTATTGTTGGGCCGCCTACTACTGCTCTGACCAAATACGATACAAACAAACACAGGAGCAATGGAGGATATAATATGCTGGCAAAACAATGCCAAAATGAACCAAGCGCACAACTAATGCTCGAATTCCGTGAGAGGATAAATTCAAGTTCAAGTTTATTTGTATAGCGCTTTAACAATGTAACACTGTTTTAAAATATATATATGAAGAAAAAACCTTGGGAGAACCCAGGCTCACTTGGTGGGTCATTTCTCCTCTGACGTGTCACAGCTGCAGTCAGTAATTTGATAAAAATTATTTGATTTAAAGTGATGTTGGTCTGGATTATTAGTTAGTTGGTCTGGATTATTGGTCTGGATTATTATAGCTCCTTAGGAGTTAATTTTCACTGCTATGCATGTTTGCAACATGTACAGGGCGAAGAGTAGAGGTCCTAGAACTGATCCTTGTGGTAATGTGTACTGGACTTGTGATTTGTAAGATTTCTCATTGTTTATTGTCACATATTGAAAGCGGTCAGATAAGTATGATTTAAACCATTCTAATGTGATTCAACTAATGCCAAGATAAGTTTTAAGTCTATTTAAAAGTATGCTGTGATAAATGGTGTCAAAGGCAGTGCTAAGATCTAACAATACAAGTAATGAGATGCAGACACGATCAGATGACAAGAGCAAATCATTTGTAACTCTGATCAGAGCAGTCCCTGTACTGTGATGGACTCTAAATTCCGAATGGAATTCCTGACAGATTCCATTCCTTTAGAGGTAGGAGCATAACTGTGATGAAACCACCATTTCAAGTACTTTAGAAATATAACGGATAAAGGAACATGCAACTGATGAGAGGAAAGGATTAAACTCTCGCGTGTGCATATGCATATACAGTAGTGCTTATAAAGTGCATAATGCCTATTGTGCATTATGCTAAGTAAATAAATTGGTAAAGTAACCAATGACATTTAAGATTACAAATAAAGTCTGGAGCCTGTGGGTGAGTGGACAGTGCTCCAGACACATATACAGCGCTATCGGTGCGACGCGAGTTCGATTCCCGGTTCTTTCCGAACCCGTTACCCTCTCTCTCTCCTCCAAAAATAACTTCCTGTCTCTCTACACTTTCCTGTCAAAAAAATGATAAAGGCAAAAAAAAAGATTACAAATAAAAGATAATGTGCGCACAAGGAGATGTCATGCACGCGCGAGTTTTAAACGAGCTCACAGGCTCTCCTTTCCTCTCATGTAGATCTGTTCTCCTCTCGCGGAATAAATTTACCTGCACGCGTGCATTAGTTTTGCGCTTGTTTTTTGGAGTCATTGATTTGCCAGCATAATCGATGAAATGGTGTTGCAGAAGCCGTGCAAACCAATGATACTGCGGTCACGGTGGCTGTTGCTGACTTTATTTTTTATTTAAATACAGTGGGTTTGGTGTGTCCTGTTGCAAATCCAATGACGCAGGGTAGGGACGCTTCTCTCTAACCAATCAGTGATCTGCAGTGTTTACACATCACGTTTAGAATCGGTACGGTACGCTTGGAACCTCAGCCGAGGTAGTACTAAAAAAAGTATTGGGTTCTAGGTACGGTAAACAGGGGAAAGACCCCCTGTTTGAATGTGTGAATGCAGCAATCGCACTCGGGTGCGCACCAGAAGCGGACCAAAGAAGCACACTGAGACCTGCTTGAAGAGGTGGGTTCGATGTTCCAACCACATTCGCGATTCATTTTCAAACTGTATATTTTGCCTGAAGTGTATACAAACTAAGTAATATTTAATGCAGAGTAATACAATCAGTCCGCGCAGCTGTCTCTTCATGACAAACGGTGTGTTGTTTGCCGGCTTTTCCTCTCTTTGTTTACCTCTGGGAGTTCCGTTGGAATTTTCCAGCACGTTAATTCTGACCAATCAAAAAGCAGTATGGGAATTGTGTTCAAGACGCATCTGACCAATGAGTGATGTTGTCACGTGACTGCATTTTGGTTCGTTTTATCTGGTACGGATCAGAGGAGTCAGTGTGGTGTGAAAAGGAACCAAAATAGCTGAAAATGCTATGGTCCGGACCAAATGAACCGAACAACATATGTAAAAACTCCACAGTAGGATTGTCATAACTTATGTCAGAGACAAATGGATTGTTTTTTTTAACCAACGTCCTAGTCATTTGAATGTGGATTTGTGTGCTAACTCTTTTGGACCAAACAAGAGTCCCTTGAACTGTAAGTAATGTATTTTATTTAAATACTGTTTTCAACTGGTTACGACCTGCGTAACGCAGGGTGCTGCAGGAAATCAGGAAAGGGGATCCAAATGCAGTTTTTGAAGTTTAATCAATAAATCCAGGGATGAACAGGGAACAAGAACAGGAAACACAGGTAACTCAGAAACAGGAAACATTCATGAACAAAGACATTTTGTTATAGGAAACAACGACTGACAAACCAAAACTGAAACAAGGGAGTATATCAGACATGTTCACAAGTCTCTGATGTCCAAGTCTAAGTCAAGTCTCAAGTCTTTAAAGTGGAGTCCAAGTCGAGTCTTAATTCTCTGAGGGTGAAGTCCAAGTCACGTCACAAGTCTTTGTTATATTTTTAGCAATAGTAAGCTAGTTAGCTAGTTTAATAACAGTGTATGAGGCTAAATCAGTTCTGAAATATTAAAACTAATTAAAACCTCTTTATATGTTTTGTGATGTAAACTAATTATTTAAACTAGTTAATCATCCATAATCTGCTCCACTTAAACTTATGGCCTGGACAGGAGCCACAAAGTTAAGACTTGGCTACATTTTATTCATTTATATAGTAACGCACATCGGCAACCAAGACTATAGAATTTTGGCTTCAATGGAACATTCTATTTCCCTGTCACTTCGTGCCAGGTGTGTAAGTCCATTGATATATGTAATGGATTGCAGTTTTTCAGTTTGCATTTTTATCCCCAAAATAACGGCCGCACAGAGTTTTGCATCTTGTGTTCTATACTCTTTGCAGGCAACAACAAAACAGGAGAGATTCTAGAAAAAGCGATCTTATGATTGTACTGTGCATAATAAACACATGTTTATAAATTATACAGACGGGGAGCATGAATAAGTTTGCCAACCATTCCATATAATACAGAATTGTCTCGTATTTAAGACTTCATAGCAGTTTGTCCCGTATCAAGCTACATGGTCATTAGATAGGTGAATATAAATGTACAGTTTGTAATGTGCAGGCAGTGTGTGTACCTTTACTCAATTTTGTACTTGTCCTGACTTAGCGAAGTCCGCTCACGTGAGGGAGACCAATCTTTACCATTGGTTGTTGCTACATTACTGGATGACCTTGAATATGAATATTGAACAGAAACTTGACTTTACAAAATTAAATCGCAATCACAATGTCTGTCAGAAAAATCGCAATTAGATATTTTTCCTCTAATTGCACAGCCCTATCTTACAGAATTTTTTTTTAATCTTACAGACATCATACATGTATACTGTCTATATACTTTATACAGTAAAAAAATTCTGTCTATATACTTTATACAGTAAAAAAAAAATTTTTATACAGTAAAAAAAAATACAACTATTTTCTATGATGGAGGATTAGTGCCACCTAAAAAAAAGTAACATTACAAGATAAAAGTTGAAATGCTTTATTCTTGAAGTCGATATATTTTGAGAATCGTCATAGCATTAGGAGCCAAGATGAGCCCAGCCGTTACAAAAATGAACAATGATTTTATTATAGTAAAGTATGCTTTTGGCGGATTGATTACCATTAGCAACCACAGTTTCACTAAATATCATGGGGATAAACTATGATTATTATAGCCTAACCTTTGGTTTCCATGGTTAATTATAGTAACCATGTTTTTGATTTTCTTTGTAGTAAAACAGTGGTCAATTTTCTTAAGGGGTTTGGCTATATGGTTCGTTCCCTTCATACTGCACGCTTAAAGCGCATCTGTTTGCATTCAGAATGGGCTCAGCTGCCTGGCTCGATCTGGCTTGTTTCCTTCATAGTGCATGCTTGAAGCGCAGCGCTTGGGGAATTGGACTTTATTCTCTAAGTATTTAGATTTTAATCTTGTAACGCTACCAGTTTATTCTTGAAATTTCGACTTTATTCTCGAAATGTTTTGACTTTAATGTTGTAGCGTTATTTCAACTTTATTCTCGAAGTATTTAGACTTTAATCTTGTAGCGTTATTCTTGAAATTTCTAATTTATTCTCGAAATTTCTACTTTTTCCTCTAAATATTTCAACTTTAATCTTGTAACACTGCCAGTTTATTCTCGAAAGTTTTACTGTATTCTCGAAATGTTTCAACTTTAATTTTGTAGCGTTATTCTCGAAATTTTGACTTTATTCTCGAAATATCTTTAATATAATCTTGTTGCAGTATTTCACTTTTATTCTCGAAATATTTGGACATTAATCTGGTAATGTTGCTTTTTTTAGGTGGCACTAATCCTCCGTCATAATTTTCTAGTCTACACTCTAGTGGACAAAATAAGGAACTACAGCCATTATCTGGAAGTCAAAATGATTGCCCATTAAAAAATTACTCATCACCCCCTTTCATCAAAAATGTCAGAAACTAGTCATAATGGGTCACAGATATAAAAAAATCCATCCATCCATCCATTTTCCTCCGCTTATCCGGGACCGGGTCGCGGGGGCAGCAGTCTAAGCAGGGACGCCCAGACTTCCCTCTCCCCAGACACTTCCTCCAACTCCTCCGGGGGATCCCCGAGGCGTTCCCAGGCCAGCCGAGAGACATATTCTCTCCAGCGTGTTCTGGGTCTTCCCCGGGGCCTCCTCCCAGTGGGACATGGGAAAACAGATGCCCAAGCCACCTCAGCTGGCCTCTCTCGATGTGGAGGAGCAGCGGATCTACTCCGAGCTCCCCCCGAGTGACCGAGCTCCTCACCCTATCTCTAAGAGAGCGCCCAGCCACCCGGCGGAGGAAACTCATTTCAGCCGCTTGTTTCCTGGATCTCACCCTTTCGGTCATGACCCAAAGCTCATGACCATAGGTGAGAGTAGGAACGTAGATCAGAGATGAGATCCTGTGGTCACCAAACCGGACCCCCTCCGGTCCCTGGCTGCGCCTAGAAATCCTGTCCATGAAGATAGTGAACAGGACCGGTGACAAAGGGCAGCCCTGCCGGAGTCCAACACGCACTGGGAACGATTCTGACTTACTGCCGGCAATGCGAACCATGCTCCTGCTCTGGTCATACAGGGACCGGACAGCCCCTAGCAAAGGGCCTCGGACCCCATATTCCCAGAGCACCCCCCACAGAACACCGCGAGGGACACGGTCGAATGCCTTCTCCAGATCCACAAAACACATGTGGACTGGTTGAGCAAACTCCCATGAACCCTCCAGTATCCTAAAGAGGGTATAGAGCTGGTCCAGTGTTCCACGACCAGGACGAAAGCCGCATTGTTCCTCCTGTATCCGAGGTTCAACTATCGGACGAATTCTCCTCTCCAGTACCCTGGCATAGACTTTCCCGGGGAGGCTGAGGAGTGTGATCCCCCTGTAGTTGGAACACACCCTCCGGTCCCCCTTCTTATAGAGACCACCACCAGGGGATCACCACCCCGGTCTGCCAGTCCAGAGGCACTGTCCCCCACCTCCACGCGATGTTGCAGAGACGTGTCAGCCAAGACAGCCCCACTTCATCCAGAGACTTACTCAGGGCGGATCTCGTCCACCCCCGGAGCCCTGCCACCGGGGAGCTTCTCAACTACCTCGGCGACTTCAGCCCGGGTGATGTCCGAGCCCATCCCCGCGTCCCCAGCCTCTGCCTCCTCAGTGGAGGGCGTGTTGGCAGGGTTGAGGAGATCCTCGAAGTATTCCTTCCACCGCCCGACAATATCCCCAGTCGAGGTCAGCAGAGCCCCACCTCCACTATATACAGTGTTGGTAGGGCACCGCTTTCCCTTCCTGAGGCGCCGGACAGTTTGCCAGAACCTCTTCGAGGCCGACCGATAATCCTTCTCCAAGTCCTCACCGAACTCTTCCCAGGCCCGAGTTTTTGCCTCCACAACCACCCGTGCTGCAGTCCGCTTGGCCTGCCGGTACCCATCAGCTGCCTCAGGAGTCCCACAAGCAAACCAAGCTCGATAGTACTCCTTCTTCAGCTTGACAGCATCCCTTACTTCCGGTGTCCACCACCGGGTTCGGGGGTTGCCGCCACGACAGGCACCAGAGACCTTACGGCCACAACTCCAAATGGCCGCTTTGACAATGGAGGCGGAGAACATAGTCCACTCGGACTCAATGTCCCCAACCTCCCTCGGGATCTGTTCAAAGCTCTGCCGGAGGTGGGAGTTGAAGACCCCTCTGACAGGGGGCTCTGCCAAACATTCCCAACAGACCCTCACAGAACGTTTGGGCCTGCCGAGTCTGTCCAGCTTCCTCCCCGGCCAACGGATCCAACTCACCACCAGGTAGTGATCAGTTGACAGCTCCAAGACATATGGCCGGAGGTCAGATGAAACAACCACAAAGTCGATCATCGACCTCCGCCCTAGGGTGCTCTGTTGCCACGTGTGCTGATGAGCACCCTTATGCTCGAACATGGTGTTCGTTATGGACAAGCCGTGACTAGCACAGAAGTCCAACAACAGAACACCACTCGGGTTCAGGTCAGGGGGGCTGTCGTTGCCCACGTGTGCGTTGAAATCCCCCAGCAAAATGACGGTGTCCCCAGACTGAGCGCTTTCCAGCACCCCTCCCAGAGACTCCAAGAAGGCCGGGTACTCTGTACTGCCATTCGGCCCGTAAGCACAAATGACAGTAAGAGACCTATCCCCCACCCGAAGGCGCAGGGAAACGACCCTCTCATTCACCTGGGTAAACTCCAACACATGGCAGCTAAGCTGGGGGGCTATAAGCAAGCCCACTCCAGCCCGCCGCCTCTCACCGCAGCCAACTCCAGAGTAGTGGAGAGTCCAACCTCTTTCGAGGAGTTGGGTTCCAGAGCCCAAACTGTGCGTGGAGGTGAGACCGACTATCTCTAGTCGGTACCTCTCAACCTCTCGCACTAGTTCAGGCTCCTTTCCCCCCAGCGAGGTGACATTCCATGTCCCTAGAGTTAGGTTCTGTGTCTGAGGATTGGGTCGCCGAGGTCCCTGCCTTGGACTGCCACCCAAACCACAATGCACCGGCCCCTTACGGTCCCTCCCGCAGGTGGTGAGCCCACGGGAGGTCGGCCCCACGTCACTCCTTCGGGCTGGGCCCGGCCGGGTCCCATGGGGTAAGACCCGGCCGCCAGGCGCTCGCATACGAGCCCCAACCCCAGGCCTGGCTCCAGGGTGGGGCCCCGGCTGCGCCATACCGGGCGACGTCTCAATGTTTATTTTTGACCTTCTCATAAGGGGGGGGTGGACCGCTCTTTGTCTGGCTTGTCACCTAGGACCTGTTTGCCTTGGGAGACCCTACCAGGGGCATATAGCCCCTGGCAACATAGCTCCTAGGATCATTCAGGCACTCAAACCCCTCCACCACAGTAAGGTGGTGGTCCCAGGAGAGGTATAATATAAAGAGATATAAAAAAAAAAAAAAATCACATCTGCTAAACAATTTAACACATCAAAAACCTATATTTGTCTAAATATTTGCATCACGCATAACAAAGTTTCATTAAGCTTGGACTTTGCAAAGATATTGGCTAATTAGTGAATGTGGGTAACACCCACAGACTTTTAATGGCTCATATCTTCCAACTGATTTGAGCGATCAAAATTCTTTTGACAACTTTTTGCCATTAGGGTCTCTAAATGTTGCATGCCAAGTTTCAAATTGTTTCAAATTTCAAAATGTATAGATGTAAATTAAATTAAAGGTATACGTTTTCTAGTGCAAGTATTTAGGATTTAGATGAAAAAAGAATTTTGATTTTAGCCCACATGTTTGCGGAAGTTTTGAGCAAAACTAGTGTGAACAACTAGTGTCAACGAAACACTATTAGGCCAGAAGAAAATAATATAAATAAATCTTTACAAATACAAAATGGTTCAGCACTTCGTGCTTGGATACCTAATAATGGTTGAGTACTTGATTAAAGGGGTTATATTATGCCCTTTTGTGAAGTCTTTAAATTGTTTTCGAGGTGTAGTAGAATAGGTATTAATGTTTAATTGTTAAAAAAAACTCATTTACATTTATGCATTTGGCAGACGCTTTCATTCAAAGTGGCTTACATGGCATTATACTATACATTTTTCTGAGTATGTGCAATCCCTGGGATTTAACCCTTGACCACACTGAGATACAGGAAAGCCTTTTTCCCCAATCTCCTGATCTTTGCCAAACGTTTTAATTTCTTCTGGTTGCTATGTGCCCTCCTCCAGAGTGCTCTGATTGGTCAAACTGGCCCAGTCTGTTTTTATTGATCATCAGTTTAAAGCGTTTGTTAAAACGTCTCTCCTTTTACCATATCTGCAACTTTTCGAAAAACACAAGCTTTAGCTCTCAGGCATAAACGGTAACAATGCCGTCAATTTCGTTCGCCTCATCAGTGAATCATTTAGAACCACATGAGCATGCGCAAGAGAGATCAGCAAGTGTGTTAAAGACGCACATATTAGGGCTGTCAAATTAACGTGTTAAATATGCATTAACTTAAATTTATTTTAACGACACTAATTTTATTAACGCACGATTAATACAATGCGCGTTTTCTGTTTGACCGGTGGCCTAACCCATAGTTTTTGTGTTTTTTATACATAGAGTGGCTCACTGTTGTTTAGTAACGGCAGACACAACAAGAGCGCAAACAGTCGAGCCCATTGGGTAGATGGAGAGAACGGTGCGGTTGCTTTCGAAAATAGACAACTCTGTGTGCTTTCACATGAATATAAATGATTATAATATTTGGAATTGTTTAGGGTACAGTAACACACTATGTGCTGCATGTTTTTGATTTTTTTTTTTTACAGTGACAGCTGACACTAAGCAGTCACGTAAAACATTTTAAAATCGCTGTGTGCTCGAGCCATAAACAAAAAAACTCTTTTAAGTTTTTAAAAAAAACTTTTTTTTAAATTAACTTGATGAAGAAAAGAAATAAATATAACAATTTTGCCACTATTTTAATGGCTGCAACAGTATTATAGGCTGTGTAGTAGGAAGGAAAAAACATGCAGAATCCAGTTGGGCTCAGGCTAATAAAATTATTTTAAGCTGTTGGACACGGGCCGGGCTAGGGCTTTGATTTGATGCCTATGCAGTGCACTGCCATTACTTGTTACTGATGTAGTACTAATACCGATGTACTGATACCACATTAAAGCCAAATTTTTGATATTGACCAATCCTAATGCAAAGCTTTAAATAAGGCAAGATGTGCTATATTTGTTAATAGGTAAAACAGTAACACACTTACCCTAAAAGCAGTGGAAAATGGAGGCAGATTCTCAGACAGGGTAGCAAATTTGACATCCAACCACCATTTCAGTTTTAAAGTCTTATCATCTCTGCTTGTCAGGACTGTGTGTGTATTGGGTTAGCTGAGGGCTGTGCTTTTTGTTGTATGCCATGTGAAATTGTCGTTTAACATCAGTCAAGATATCATTTCTACTTTCTTAGTGTCTGTAACCTCAAAGGGCTGATCTCAATTCTCCACCTGTGTGCTTGGCGCCTGTGACTAGTCTCAACAGTTATGCCATGGCTGATGGGTAGACAGATGGCTCTTGGAGGTTCGCATCCACAGGGAGCAGCTTTATGACACTTTCCCAGAGGAGCTGTGCAGCAGACTTAATGAGATGGACATGACTTCAGACATCCACTTACTGACAGACAACTGAACAACAAAGACATGGGACTGTGATTGTGTTCATTTATGTGTGCATGTGATTCTGCAGTGCATATCTGCAGACAAACAACACAGTTACACATGAATGTTATCTGATCTTTAAACATAGACTACCCACATTGTCTGATATTTCATGATTTAGATATTCCCCCATACACACTCTTCAAAGATAATACATAAACTTGAAACCAAGCTTTTTTTTAAAGGAAGGGTAAATTATTTATTTTGTGTATACTGAATGAGTTATCATTTTGTTGATTTGAGTTTTATATTGCAGATGGGCAATTCCAAACAAATGACAACCCTGCTATGAAAAAAAAGGTTTTCACCATACTGATTTTACCAGACGTCAATATTTGGTGGTTTAAATACCCATGTACCCAAAGTTTTTAACCCATTTTTGAGTTTAAGGCATGATTTTTCATAGTCAGGTAGTGTGCTGTTTTCAGAATTCTCACATCCATAACAGTCCATAAATGCGCAGGTGAAAATGAAAATAATAAAAATTCTCCATTTGTTATAATTGCTTCTGATTTGTACATTTTAATTTACAGAAATCCTACAAAGTATGTTGCCAGAAGGGCACCTTTACACAAAATGTGATATTTCATAATTAGATATTTATATTAGTTATATATACTAAATAACAACACCTTTCTATAATTGCAACTTAAAAATGCTACAATTTTATGATTTGAGTAACTTGAGTAAACTTAAGCTTATTCACACATCTTCTGTTACTTCACAAGCTGAAATAAAAGAATAAAAATAAAAATGCATCAACCATACTATTGTTGCGAATGTGTTTTGAGGTAAAATAAAAAAGTTAAACAAAAATGCCCCAAATCCATGATAAATGGGCGACCATACCCCTGCACAATTAAATTAAACATATTACAACTGTTGCAATTAATATAAACTGTAAAAATAAAAAATTGTATTACATCAAGACATTTAGATGTGTGATCCCAATTTGGTCTAAATGTCATGTTAATAGAATTGTATAAAAGCAGATTCTATCCCAACTAACAATTTTAGGCTCCCGGAATGTTATTTTTCCAGAACTTTATTTTTTTAATCTTGTTTTTGGTTAGTCCATGGTTATCTAATGTGATCAAGCATTGTGTCGGTAGCTGACGCTATGGAGGAAACTCTTGTTTCTCCAATCGCTGAAGCCGATTGGTTAATGTCTGTGAAAATCACAGACAAATGGCATGTGATCCTGCGCTCGTAGGTGGGGCTATCCACCTACATAAGTCCTAGACCCAGCCATCTGCCTCAGGGGGGTGAGGGCCGTGTCTACACACTTGGTGAAAGTCCATGGGGCTAGAAGGACAGCCCAAAGGACAAATCCGTGTATTGGTATGCCATCCCCTCAAAGGCAAATATCAATAACGGTCTGTGCTGTGGCACTATCAGGATATACAAAAAGGATGCGTCCTTCAGATTCACCAATATAAACCAGGGTGGATATGAGTCAGAATGTACTTCACTGTCAGCATTTTGTGCTGCCATCTCATAAGCAAGGGATTCAAAAGGGATCAAGGGTGGATCAGAGTTTGCCATCATTCTTTGGTATGAGAAAATAACAGCTGTACAACTGCTGAGAGCTGAGAGCCACCAGGACTTTCTCCATGGTGCCTTTTTTTAACAGGGCTTGCACTTTGGCTCTGAGGATGTGCATGCGATCGTCGGGGACAGAAGAGAAAATAACACCTCTGAAGTGAGGCGGTCTGCAAGCGAACTGTGTCACGTCTGTGACCCAGGCTGAGATGCCAGGGATAGACCGCCAGGCATGAAGTTTGACTGCAAGTGCCCGTGCAACCGCCGGGGCTGGCCATCGAGAGTTGGTGCTGCTTTGCGACGGAACTGAGAGTGTGTTGGGGGATAGGGGGTTGCGTGGCGCCCCGCTTCCCGTAGAAATATTGCGAGGAGGAGGAAACCTCTTTTCGTGGGAAATTCAAAAAATTTCTGCTATCACAGCAATGTGAGGCTTGGGAGCGCCGAGCGTGCCCTTAATCGGCATGTGTTACACTGCTTCCAGCACCCGGAGGTGAAGAGGGGACTGGGAAGTGCGGTATCTTTGGGGGTGTTCCAGCCACAGCAGGACTTATTCCTTCTCCTCTTTAGGACTTCAGAGCTGCTTCGGCGGCTCTGGGTCCAACAGAGTGAAGAGCGAGGTCCGTAGTGCTGCACAAGTTCTTGGGGTCCGGGTCAGACTCATCCATGTCCTGGAGAAGTTTGGCCTGAAAAACTTGCAGTACCACCATCGTATGGAGAGCGGATGCTGCTTGTCCGTCGGCGGAGAATGCCTTTGCCACCAGCATTGAGGTGACAATTTGCAACATCACCACTCGCTCTTTTAGAGTTGCTCTTTTATTCACCAGATGGTGGATGGGGATACCACCGATTGCTTGCTTCGCTGGCGGTGATGATTTCTTCACGAAAATTTCTTCGCGATTTCTTCACGCTGAAGGAGCAAAAAGGTGACTATACAGCATTCAACTCAGACCTAAAAAGGCGGATAGCCCCGCCTACAAGCGGGGGCTCAAATGCCATTTGTCTTTGATTTTCACAGACGTCAGCTTCTGGCGCAATGCGAAGTGAACCCTATCAAAAAAAACAACCGGCCTATACAGATAAAAATCCACCCACTCATTTCTTATAATCCCTAAAAATCATAATCAGTCTGTCGCAATATGCTGATCAAGCTGTCCTAACATCCTGTAACGTCATAAGCAGGAGAAAACCCCACCCATTTGTGACGATCTCTGCCCAGTTCTTAATAGCATCAGTTCTTAATAGCGTCTTGGGTTCTATATACCATAGACTTATTTTAGATCTTGTCAAAAGGGGCATAATAGGTCACCCTTAAAATAAAAATTTATTTCTTTCTGACACCCTTTATCTACCTTATTTTTGGCGTAAATATGGTCCCCGCCATCTTGAGCTGTTTGTTTTAAGACTTCCAGTGATCTGCTACAGCTATGGAAGCTGAGTGAGATGAGTGTGCAGTTTTGATGGCTATTTAATATTTATTATGAAATCCAAATGTACAGGTTTAATGTGTGCAGTTAGAGGTTGCCATAATAGCTGGTACAAACAGCAAATTTTTTTCAAAAAATCACTAGAATCCACGCATCAGCTAAATGTGGATGTATCGCACTTTATTATCTGCATCCACCTCAGAAGGGTAAGAATCTCGTTGGCTTTGGTTAATAGCTTTAAACTTAAATCATCCACCACAACACCCATATGTTTGTTTTTTCCACTTTGTTGATGGAAGACCGACAGAAGATCATCTTCTCACTGAAAAGTGGTTAGGCTATTATGCTCCAGTAAAATACAAAATAAATAAATATATCGTCATATGATATATCAGGCCACTTCTTCATTTTATCCTCACATTGTGTTATACATTGCGGGTGCGGAAAATATTTCTATATATATATATATAAAACTGTTTTTAATCATTGTTTTCCGCCAGCCGGCTATTAAATAGGAAGTCTTGACACAAAAAGGAAGTACGTCACATCGTTTACTTCCGCGTTCGAAAGTAAGGTGGATAAGCCTGTGGAAAGACACTTGTTTTCCAAAGCCAGGTACAGCACAGGATTCGTCTGACATCTTACTGCTATTACAATTGTACTGTGAGTACAAGCCACTCCAACTGGCCTCCAAAGTATCCTCTGGTCTGTCGCACTATGAGGTTTTTTCGTCTAAACGACAGTGGGCAGAGCCAACACACTGATGGGGTAAAAGTGTGTGGCTCTTTGGGAGGGCATTTGAAAACGAATCGACATCAATGACGTCACCTAACCTTTTACTTCGTTAATTTCCAGAGAACAACGTTATTGATAAGGATGATGTTTTAAGCTATATAAACTTAAATGTATTAATGATACCACAACCTCTTATTGTCACAGTTATGGACTTGTTTTGTCTTTTTGTTCTGCCTTGTTTTGTTTTGCCCTGTTTTGTTCTAATCATTCCATCATTTGTTCCCTTGATTTTTGATTATATGCACCTGTGTCTAGTTAATTTGTTAAGTTGTTAAGTTGTCTAGTTAAGTTGTGCTGTATTCATGCGGGAGTGAATCCCCTAAATGATTGGGGCATGTGTGTAGGGGAATGGGAGTCATTCCAGCAATTCTGTTGTATTCATAGCAACATTTCGGGCATCTCGCCGCTGTGAACAAAAAACATCAATTACAAAACCGGTATCTGCTGGTTTTAAAAGTAATAATAAGAGCTAAAGTTCTGCAAAACTAAACTACAGCTGAAAGAAACACTGTGTTTTGTTTATTCTCAGAAGACAGCTGCACAGAGCGTGCTCTTGCTGTGTTGCCATGTCCACTAAATTAACTTTTCGGGCTTGTTGTTTTGTCTTTATAAAGCTAGCCACTTTATGGATTTAGTAAAATGTGAAATTGCTGGTGGCAATATTTGGATCGTATTTCCAACAATAACAATTAGGATTAGGATTAGCATTAGGATTTTATGAAGATCTGTCAACTCCTCTGCTGCGTGGTGGCTAAAAGCAACAAGCAAAAAAGCAACAGAATGTAAAACCAAAATGTACGATAGATACATGTGATTTCTTGTACCATGCATACAGAGGAGAGGGATTGCATCTCTAATGCATGTTAAAATAAGTCATTAACAACTAGTTGTTCGGTTCGGTTCCGTACACAGTGCGAAGAATTTCTGTTAATGCGGTTGTCATAACCCGTATTTTTCTGGAGTTCATTTGGTAGTAGAATGCGGTTGTCACTCTTGTATTCATTATGAACATACATTTCGTTATATTTCTGTGAATATTCATGAAAAAATTTCTGTTTTATTCAAAACAGATACCTTTAAGGAACCTTCTAAAGAAGAGTTGGGAAGAGACTCCAGGAAAGAGAGGAACAAAGACAAAGAAGAGTCAAAGGTGTCATTCAGAGAGAAAGAATCCTCAAAGGAGTCTAAAAAAGAGCTGATAAAGGAAATAAAAGAACACAATAAAGACAAGGAGACACCTAGAGAGAGGGATTCTGGGAAGGAGAAGACTAAGGTGTCCAGGAAATCATCAGTGAAGGTCAAAGAGAAGTCAGAGGCAGGAGACAACTAAACATAGCTGTTGTATTGATATACATTAGGTAGGGTGTCTATGTAGAAGACAGTTCTTCATTTTACTGTATTTGCTGTAATCCCAGAATTGATAGCATATATAGCATAAAACAATGTGTCTGCTTTGCTGTGCACTTTCTTTAAGGGAAACTGTGTGGGAGGGCTATATATTTAGAGTTCGCTGTCTGCCACTGTAGCCTGTGTTTATCTCCTACTATTCAGAAAGCCACCCACACAACTCTGTGTGACGTCTGATCATAGGCACTACGCCCCACTAAGACATCCAGAAATAACCCCACCACCAGCAGCACAACGTAGCTACGTGAAATTCAGTTAATACAAAAATAGGTTTTGAGTTTTTTGAATTACAGTCAATTTTGTGAGGCTTAAAATCTAAGGCCTAAAAATATAGTGTATTGATAGTAACAAAAATGTTTTGTTTAGGTCAAATGGAGTAACTCTAACAAAACATATTGATATTCGTGACTTAAAGGTTGTATGTGTAACATTATGTTTAACTTAAAGTATTTATTGTATATTCAAATTGCAATAAACATATTTTAGCATCCTTTACAGTGTTTTTATTAAGCTAACAATTTATTTTTATTTTCTTGTTGATAATAAATAAATGCACTCAAATAAGTATTTGAATAAACTTAAAGGTGCATTGTGTAATATTTAGGAGGATCTTTTGACAGAATTGCAAAATATAATATACATAACTATGTTTTCAGAAGTGTCTAAAGACCTTACATAATGAATCATTATGTTTTTATTACCTTAGAATGAGCTATTTCAATCTACATACACCACGGGTCCCCTTACATGGAAGTCACCATTTTGCAATGCCATGTTTCCCTAAATGGACAAAGCAGTCCTAAACAGACAAACTGCTCTTCAGAATGTGTTTCATGATGTGTTTCCGTTTTCGCGTTGTTATGAGCAAGTAACAATAATATTGGCAATAACATATTGGTTTACTGAATAATTATGTAAATATAATTTCTTAACCTGATAACTGATAAAGGCAGGGGTGAGCAGTGGACATACTTTCCACAACATACTTTGGTTAAAATTCCTCAATGATCGTGTTTTTAAGATTCATTGAATTTATCAATGAATTTGACAATTTCTGATATGAATTAGTGATAATTTTTTTGTTTTGTAAGTTTCGCCAATCGGTCTGCAGCCACATAAGGAGACTCTGTATAGCAAATTCCTACAGCTCGCTGGATGACAGAGTTTTAGACTCAGACAGATCACACAAACTGGCTGCATGTTCTTTTCTTTTTAGCTTTTTTAAGCTGGCAGATATGCCAGAAATCTAAATGCAAAAAAGCTAAAAAAAAAAAGAAAATTTCATCCGATGTCCCCTTTAAACTTAGTGAACCGTACAGGTAGGCTAAATAAATCTTAGTTTAGTGAGATCACTTTCCTGCAGCCTATTTTGTAAGACGTACTGTGACAGTATGTACTGAATTAGATAAAGTACCTGCTTATCAACTGTTAAGTATAGTGTTTTCTGTGAGAGTGAGGTATGAACACGTTGCGGATATACTACATCTGCCATGTTTTCATTGTCATGTGACCTGTGTGCTCTTTGACTATGATTAACAAAAGGTACAAAACATAATTTACTCAGGTGTTATTAAACAAGTACAATATTACCGCAAGGAATATATTTATTGGTACATATATTGTTTAATCAATTGTCTGTAAATAACTGTCAAGAAATGTTATTGCAATCTTTTTATTAATCTTATTTACATAATTTGATAAACCTCTCAAATGCTGTCTCTGTTTTTATAAAGGTTTGTGAATATTGTAGTGTAATTACAGAACAAAATAACATGACAGTAAGGATGGTTCAGTGTGACCATAACAACTGGCACACTAAAGTTTAGATGTCCTGTCTACTTCCTGTCATCTCAGTATTTATTAAGAGTATTTATAAAAGTATTTATAAAAGTCTAAGAAATTTTAACCTTCTCTGACTATAATGTCTACATGGCAATGTATCATGTGAAACTCTTTGATAAACACAACCTCTGTCTTTGATAAAATATCAACTATCAACTTACTGTTGTTGATTAATCCAATCTATTCTAAATCTGATCTTAATAAGGGTATTTTTCACGTTTTTTTTAATTGCTAGGATTGGTGAGTTAGTCTAGAGGTCTTCATCAAAAGTGCTCTTTGGCGCTATCTAGTGACTAATAATATTTCAGAAAAAAATTAACCTTCAGAGATCTTTAAGAGACAGAGCTACAACATATCTTGAATAGCCCTTGACATATTAATTTCTACACTTTATGTAAGTAAAATGGTTTAAATCTTTGGATTTTTTTTTTTTCATTTTTAAAATAGAAAGCCACCTTCGTGCATATTCATTCTTTAGATAGCAGATGACGCTTGGCACCTACTTGAAAAAATGGCCCGTGAAGGAAGCCATTGTTATTGTAACAGGAATTACACAAAGAGTTGCATGACAATTAAATGTTCCTCCGGCTTTAGCGCTTAATGCCGAAGCAGTAGTTTTAAAAAGTCACGTGAATGTTTTCACATGGGGCGGATCTCTCTAAGCATAATCATACATCATATCTGCGGCATGATAAAGCCACGGGAGTTGAATAGAGAGGCAGATCTGTGTGTACGGGGGACGGACCCACGCAACAGGGATGTTTAACTGCAGACCGGGAGCTGCTGACGTTTTGGCATCAATAGAAATGGGCAGCGTGGCGCGCCAAAGAGCAATTTCTCTATTCTGAGAGAAAAACCAGAGGTCTAACCAGCTTTTTTTACTAAAGTCGCAGCCTGGGCATCTCTTTTCCATCTGGATCATTCTCTCTGGTAGTGTCATTTCTCCACCGGCACGGATTACTGGATCGTATGTCTGCTTTAGGCACATTGGTCTTGGTATTCAGGACGTTCTGTCATCATTTTGGTCTCTGTTCAAGTATTTTTGGACTCTGCTTTTGTCATTATAATGTTTAGATGATGGGCAGTGTGCGTGTTGACTTAAAGTTGTGGGATTGAATTCCCCATGAAGCCAATGTCGTCCTCTCTCTTTATCGGAACGCATACTGTTTCTACCGAATTTGGATAATCTTTTGTGTTGTTGTATTTTTTCTTCTTTTCCCCGCGCCTGGAGTGATTTTAGGATGCAGTGTCTGTCTCCTAAAATAACCCACAACCTGTTTTTCTGGTTTTTAATTCTCCAAACACCACAATTAACTGTACCTTTAATCACAGGTAAGAACCATTCAAATTCTAAATGATCTTAAAGAATTCATCAGTGGTTCTCAAACTTTTCAGAGCAGGTACCTTTACCAAAATAAGTCGTTCCACTAACCGCCGTAGAAATCATATGAATAAACGCAATACAATTATTAGTGTAACTGTAAATGTTTGCTTGCATCATGATTAGATACATCTCGTCCTCCAATTCTAATGTATTATTAATAATACAAACACATTAAACTCTATTTTTTATTTACCAGCTGTTTTCAAACTGAATAACGTTTTTCCACGTTTACTCAGCAGTCCACAGTGCACACAAAACACTTTTCTGTAGTGAACTGTAAACTCTGTTATGGGGATTTATTAACTTTGTATGGACTTGCAGAAAGACTGCAAGGTCAGATAATATGGAAAGAATATTAGGTATAAATATATGCATAAACATGCAAAGCATAGCTGTATATGACAAACACATATCTAGAGATCAGATTATAACAGCTGTGCTATAATGTGGTGATTTTTACTTTCTGTTAGACTCGCACGTTACTACTGCGGCTCTTGTCAAAGCGGGGCGTCAAAACATCGTGATTGATGTAACCTCCAGTAGATGCAGACACGTGTTTAATTAGCGTTTTACAACATTAACAACACCTTTAAACAGCGGTTAAAGTTCAGAAATAGACGAAACGCCTTTTCGAGCAAAGAGAGAGAGAGAGAGAGAGAGAGAGAGAGAGAGAGAGCTCCCGCTCTGTGTTTAAACTGGTATCGCCCCTGAGTTGTATCACCAATCATAAATAAACGATAATTCATACAACTATATTAAAATTGCACATTGCCTACATGAAATGTATTTCGTATTTGTTGATCACGTATTAAACATATGAAATTTTAGTTAACATTCATAAAATATAAGTAAATTAAGAAAATTTTGTAAAGTGTTTTTCAATTTTTTAGTGTCTCATCGCGCTTAGTGGTACTACAGTTTGAGAACCACTGGTCTGGTCTTGTCAATAATCTCGTAAAATAAGATGGGTTGAGTGTTAGGAGTATTGTCTGTGTGGGCTCATGGTCGTTTCAGGTGTGATAGTATAAAACAGACAGTTTTGTGAATGCTTGTTTAAAAGTATCTGGCGATGTTACTTTTTTATTTCACAGAATTTAAATCTGAAACAAAATTAAAGTTACAGGTGAAAGACATGTAAAAAAGTGTGTTAAGATGTTTAGAACTGAACAGTGTTTAGAAACTGTGAATATACTGTATACATTTGTAATATAAATATAGAAAGATTGCAAAAAAAAAAGAGAAATTTGCAAAAGTTTTATTGTTTTTTTTTTTATTTAGGCACAGAAGCTAGCTGTGAAAACGATGGAGAAGTGCTACATATCCCCAACATTACAGACAACCCTTGTATCTCCTGTGTCTGTCTGGTAATAATTAAAATCTCCTTGTCATGATCAGTGTTACATTTTACAGTTGTGTTTACCTTTAAAAATGTGTTCTGATCGCTCTATCAATTTTTGACAACATTTACAGGATAAATTGGGGTTTTGTGTTTTTAACTTATCTTGCTACTGACAACTAGGCTACACACTGACACTAGGCTACAACAAATTAGAAAACAGTATGGGTTGAAATCGTACATTTTCAAGAAACAATTTTGTGAGAATTGGAAAAAGGTAAGCCATTTGTGGGCTCCTGTAAAAACAAAATAGGATTTTACATGATAATTTATTAATAGATAAATAATTCTGAATAATAAATAATAGGTAATAAGGACAAAAAGAAAGACTAATACAAGTGTTTTAGATGGTTTATTTAGAAGAAGGGAGATTCCACAATTAATTATAACCATATGTGGGCATCAGCAGAAGGATTGTTACTGACTGCTACTTTATTATTGCTATTTGAGACATATATTGAGAAATAATTAATCTTGTGCCACTTATAAATCTGGCAGTGGGACCCTCCAGTGAGTATGGAAGTGGTCTGATTATGTTCTACTGTTTTCTATTATTTTACTAAAATATAAAAATTTTGATGTCACAAGCTTTTGTGAGTCTTCAATATATATATATATATATATATATATATATATATATATATATATATATTGAAATATATATATATATATATTATATATATTATATATAATATATATATATTAGAACTGTTCCTGAATAAAGAACCTTTTTTTTAATGGTTCTGTTTGGTGTGTGGATGTGATGGGTTAATAAATATCTCACATTGATTTTGTAGCATGTTGATGAACAGATCAATACAGAAAAGGTTATCACTGACGATAAAGCTATTTGTACACACATTTGTCTGGTGTTAATGGAGATGCAATTAAACAAAAATGATTAAATTAAGGCCAGTTTATCGTGAGAGTGAATCACAATAACCCCCCCACACATTTCTACCTACCTGGCTTATCTTCATCAAATACTGGATTAGGGTTTTAAAAAATAATGTCTTCTTATTCTCTTCTTTTTCTAAAGGACAAAAAAGCAGACTGTAAACAAGAAAGGTGTCTGCCTGTGGCAGAGGACTGTGCCCTGGTGGTTAAAAAGACAGGAGCCTGCTGTGAAAAATGCAAAGGTCAACTTCACACAAACACTTCACATACAAAAACTTCATTTGCACTTCACATACAAACACTTAATTTACACTTCATACAAACACACTATTACATTTAGCTTTACTGCAACCTTATGGACACATTGAGAGATGCCTTGATGCATGTGCATACATGACCATTTTAAGAACATCATTTTGGTTATTACAGTTTTTAAGTCTTAATATTTAGGGGTCCAGGTCCTCCTCCTCCTTCTTCTTCTTCTTCTTCTTCTTCTTCTTCTTCTTCTTCTTCTTCTTCTTCTTCTTCTTCTTCTTCTTCTTCGTCTTCTTTTTCTTGTTCTACTTCTTCTTCTTCTTCTTTTTCTTCTTCTTCTTCTTCTTCTTCTTCTTCATCTTCTTTTTCTTGTTCTACTTCTTCTTCATCTTCTGTTAATTTACATTTTGGTCAATATTGTTGCAACCATAGACATATATATATATAATACCTAGACGCGACATTGGCTGCTGGATCATACGCCAACTCCGCCGCCATCTTAGCTAGGTCAACGTTTTCATAACTCTCATAACTGGACTGGAGAAAAATGCTGCTTGGGGCTGTGCAAGCCTTCACACAGTTTAAAACAGTTTTTGGCAAATTACCTTTCACATGTAAGACTGAAAAGTAGTTTTTGGTTGTATTTGATCATTAAAACATTTTGTTGACACTAATGGCCATAAGAGTCAGACTATTAATAGCTAGCGATATCACTATTTAGCCGTAAGTCAAGATTTCAGAAAGTTGGAGCCGAGATAACTCGCTTTTTTTGCAGTTTTTAACCCAAAGTGAATATGCCAACCCACTCGTTTCATTCTAATGTATTATTATTATTATTATTATTATTATTGATAATAATAATAATAATAATAAACAATTTACTGTTATCAATATATTACTGTTATGCCCTTTTTATTATGGTACTAATCGTTACACAGTATTTATTTTATTGGTTTTGTTGTTCTGCAATTGATTTATGATTTCTTTTATTGACTTTGATCCATAAATATTCATATAGTTATACTACTGTACATATTATTTGCTATTTCATATTAATACTATATTACAAATATATTTAAAGCACTGTTGTTGTACCAGAGAGGATCCATTAGTGATTGTTTGTTTTTGGAGTAAATCATCAACATTTTAATTCTGTAAAAAAATACAGATTCACAGCCCGCCACTGTGATTTGTATTTGCCTTTTTGTTTCCTCAAATATGGTAGATTATTACGATTGTTTAGATTCATAATAATTAGTAGATTATTAGATTAATAAGATGCACATTACTATTCTACCAGTATTTAAAAGAGAATGAGGTATGTTCTGACCTGAAGCCCAAGAAAAACAAAACTGAGAAAAATGCAGAAAAGCCTTTCCTCAGTTAGAAGACATTTTATTTGTTGTGAAATTAATTATATTACATTAGGGATGTCTCCACAGTTCTTAACCAAAAACTTAAAAAGCCAAGAATATACACGACAAGTGTGCAGCTCTCGCAATTCCTTATTAAATAAATAATTTTCTAACTATCTTGCTGCACTATCCAGATTTTACTTAACGATCATTGTTTTGGACACCAGGTAGGTCATAAAGAACTGATATCAGTTGATAAATAGAAACAGTTTATTTTTAATCTTGTAAAATCGCTGCTCTACCGTTTAGTTGCACTTGATTCAAAGGAGCTCATGACCTAGACAATATGGCGGGCGCGTTGACGTATCGCAGCAACGGACAAATGTATATTTTATTTCTGTTTGTCTAATTTGCACAAAACTCGATATGCATCATCTCAAGACAGTCTTGGCAAAAAGTTTTCAAAAACAATTTTGATTTCTCAAACTGTCGGGGGGCAAATTGTTTTCAAGAAAAAACAGAGACAGGGCATTATTTGGGTACTCAATGTATTTATTTAGTTTCAAGTAGGATGTACATAAATAGGAAAATGGAAAAACCCCACTCTACTATTATGCAAAACTTACTTTTATAAGGTGTTTGAACCCTATAAAGATAAAAATCGACACAGTCATTTCTTTATAATCCCCTAAAATCAAAACCAGTCTGTCTAAATATGCTGTTCAAAATTCCCGCACTTTGTTACGAAACAAGGTGGAAAAACCCTGAACAATGAACATAGGAGTCTCCATAGACTACCTTTGTCAGAGCCACTGAGGACTAAGTGATTACAATTCGGTTACGAAGGAAATATCCTCGAAAACACAAGTAAAGTATTATATGTTTGTGCCAATCGTTTCACGTTGGACTGCTTTACAAGCTTGGGACAGTTCAACGCGGGCTTTGTTTAAAGATTGATGTTAAAAGAAAAAGGGTCAAAATCAATGCCTTATTCGCGAACTTAAGCTACAGCGGAAGTAGGCTAAGTCTTACATATATATTTTTTTCCAAATCTGAATAAGCTTCTTAGCACGCTGCCTTCACGTGTTACCAGAATAACCGTAAATAAGAAATTTGGTAGTTAAATATTGCACATGAAAGCCCTTTGATGTAGGCCACACAAATTTGTCATGCTCATAATCACAAAGTTTGTGACAGCATGCAAAGGCACCATGAGACCAGCTATGCCGTGCTCCCTGTCTGTGTGATTCATAAACACGCGTTTATTATGCACAGTGGAATCATAAAGATTGCTTCTTCTATAATCTCTCCTGTTTTGTTGTTGCGGCCGCCATTTTGGAGTATAATGCAAACTGGAAAACTGCAAACTATTACATTTACCAAAGGACTTACACATTAACACGATGTGACAGGGAAATAGAAAGTTTAATTGATATGTGCATATATGTGATGGATTGCTGTTGTCCAGTTAATGTTTTCACCCTAAAATGGCGGCCACGCTGTTACAAAAAGCATCGCAACTTGGGCTGTTGAGTCTTGTTGCCGTGTGCGTGAAGCTCCGCCCTCTTCTGACGAGGGAGCCTGCAGCCCCAGCTCATTTGCATTTTATGGAGCAAAGACTGAAACAATGCGTTTCTTCTCATGCACTCAAAGCAGCAACATACACACTTAACATACACACTCTGGGGACATCAGAGACTTATTTTACATCTTGTAAAAAGGGGCATAATAGGTCACCTTTAACTAAACTAAAAGATTACAATAAACTTGACTAAGACTTTAAACGGGAACACACAACAAAATCACTTTAGTCCATTGACAATGGGCCAGTACAGCAAACACAAAGGCACCTGCTCCCGTGTGCTACAGTGATAGCTGACCACTGCTTTGGGTGTGTGTGTGTTCACAGCTTGCAGGGTGTGTGTTCACACCTCACTGGATGGGTTAAATGCAGAGTTGGTTGATGGTTAAACACATTCCAGGTATGGGCCTCCATTCGTGGCCATCACTTCACTTATTTTTGAATGATTAATCAGGAAACAATAAGATCGGGTCAAGACACACGTCAGAAGAGCACATGGCAGAAAACAAACCATGATCATGAGCTTCCAAGCACAGATTACAAGACTGAAGAGCAGTTTAGTTTCAAGTTTCAGTTTAAGTGTGTGCTTGAGTGTTTTAGGTGGGGTTCGGTGGCACTGAAGGTGGATTACGCATGGCACCATATAAGCAAGAACTAGAAGGTAGAAGCCACTGGCGGGTTCATTAAAGATCAGGGTTGGGGAGTAACGGAATACATGTAACGGCATCACATAATTAGGGCCCTATGAAATCCATTTTATTTTTTATTTATTTTTTTGATTGAGTTTGAATTCAAAAGTACATTTTGGTAGTGTTTTAATATTGGTACTGCTTACAGAAATTCATAGTAAACTCCAACATTGAATTTTCTGTCAAACAAAGTGCAGTCAAATATAGTGAACTGTACAAATAAAAACAGAGATGAAAAACTGCTTCTATGTAAAATACATCACAGGCAGCCTCCTTTGTTTAACTCAGTGTCTTACATGGTTACTAGAGTTAAACCGCGGAAACCACAAAGTAACCATGTATTGATACAGTAACCATAGTTTTAACTATTTGTATATTTGTATTTACTATTTGGTATTTGTAATAAATCTGTGGTTATTAACCTATAGGAATTACCCTTTCAAAGAACAATAAACTTTTAATTTTTAAGAATATTTAGACATTGGAATTGAAATGTAAAAAATGGTTACTCAATACATAAATAAATAAAAATAGTAAATAGTAAATAGTAAACATAAATTAATAGTGATCATAAAACAGATGACAGTTAATGTCTTTGATCATTTGCGTTATAATTTACTCTATAAACATTCACAGCGTCCTGTTACTTGGCAACTATTACTCTCCCAAAAAATGACATTGCTTACAGTACATTTAACACCACTAGCACACATGTAAAACACTTTTTGTAAGAGCTGCTACATTATACAGTACAGTAGTTCCTGGTTCTGTTGCCAGTGATGACTCAAGTGTGCCACCTGCTGGTGCATGCGCAAATAACATCTACAATCTTAAATAACAGGTAGTTAAGACGATGCTGCCCGCGGGTAAAAACGCTTTCGGTTCATGAACATTTCGCAGATATTTTGTTTTTAAAGAAGAAAATGCAAACAACACGGTTGTACAGTGCAAACTATGCCTTCCAGCTACAAAAACACTTTCTTTATCAAAGGACTCGACATCCAACCATTTGCAGGTAGACTAGTGCTCACAAAAATCATGTCCGCTAAAATGTTCTAAAAAATTCTATGGTTTGTATGAGTGGTTTCAAGTTTTCTAGTGGTTCTGGAAACTATAATTAACAGGAGAGTTGTCAACCCACAATGTCATGTCAGAATCTCTTCCGGTTTATACATCTCAAATATCTTACATCTCAAATATATTTTAAATATCTTAAAATACATATGTCAATATGTTAAATAGATAATTGATCTGATTATTAAAATAGTTTTATTGTTGAGACCCATTCTATACCAAACGTATAGAAAATGTAACATTTAAAAATAAAATAATAAATAATTAAAAATACATTTTAAAAATATAAATGTAAATACATTTTTTCCTGTATTTCTTTATTTTTTTTATTTCTTCTTAATTCTTTTATTTCATATTAGCAGAGCATTTAGCTACAGCATAATTATGACTATATGACATTTTCTTAAATAGGTTATATTTTGCATAAAATATTTTACATTTTGGACCAAATCGTTAATAAATAAAAGTTCTTTATTATTATTTGACTCTATTGATATATATATATATATATATATATATATATATATATATATATATATATATATATATATATATATATATATATATATATATGACTTTAAAGTTAAGTAAGAAGTTAAATATGAAGTTAAGTAAGTTAATTACTTGGATTAAGTTACTGAATACTTTTTTATAAAGTAATTTGAAACTGTAATGGAAGTCATTTTAAAAGTAACCCTCCCAACCCTGACAAGATTGCACCAAGATTGCAAGATGACTGTAGATAAAATATGGATTATTTGATCTGAATTATGTTTTTCTCTCTTGCCGCAGGCTGTCAACTGAAAGGGAAGTCCTACAACAGCTCCCAATTCTGGATTAGCCCTGTAAAGCCCTGTGTTACATACAGCTGTCAGGTAGGTCAGCCTTATTGAATCCTAAACACTACTGGCAGGTTCTTCTTAACACACACCATGTAGCCTTATTTGTATCAGAGAAACATAGCATCAGGGCTGCTGCTGTTCTGTCAACACATAGGACATCTGTTCTGTCCAACACATAGTGCAGCTGCGCTAGCAAAGGAAGGCCCATCTTCCAGTAAAAAGAGCCAATCATAAGTCGTTAAACACTGACAATTTTCTAGGAGGGGAATAATTATCTGTACAGAGTAGGGGTGTGCAGCTGAGCCATTATTTGTATCTGTACCTGAATCTGTAACAACCTCAAAATTATTTCTATCTGTATTCGGATTCGGATGGAACCAGTAGTGGGCAGGGCTTGATTTGGATGAAACCGCAAGTTCGTCAAATCACATATAAAGGTCATTTTAAATGCAATTTTGTTTGTTTCATAGTTTTCATATGGCAAATTTGCCTTGTATAATTAAAGAACTTACTATTTGTATTACAATTATAACTTTGTAAATATATCATATATAAAACAATAATACAAAATGTTGATTAAAAAGAAAAATAACTTTATTCTTGTTATTTTCTAGTAAAACTTGCTATTGGTCAGGGCAGGGGGTGTATCACATAACAATTCCTATCCTAGATCTTAACTTAAAATAATTTAATTTAGGATTTTTCACAAATTCGTATTAGAGAAGCATATCTTAACTTGATTTAAAATTCTTATCTTACAAAATCTTCTCTTATGTCTAGTTAGGAAATCTTAAACTGCTCCATCGAGTTCGCTAATCAACTGTCAGGTCTGTTGCCAATTAACCAATTACGCACAAGCAGCTTATGAGGTAAACTTAAAATCAAAATGAAACAACGGCGAGAATTTAACTTGCAGAATGACCTGTATGCTACATGATCACTCATTTGCCCCTTTAATGTTAGTTGCAACTGGTCATCTATATAGGCTTTGTATTATTTATTTTTTTATATAGGATTTGTCTGTCTATACAGTATTTAGCACTGTGGTCCTGTGAGGCACAACATTTTATGTCTCAACTTGCTTGAACTTGAGATAACTGAAATGTGTCGCATTAGTCTGTAATTATTTAAAAGTATTTTATCATCACACACCATTTGTACCCCATTTGTACACACCATTTGTAAAGGGCTAATGTAATTTTTTTTAACAGTTGGATTTTAAAAAGATTTTAAGGTTTAAGAGGTTTTTTTTGGTTAGTTGATGTAACTCCAGACAAAGCTCTGATTTTTATGAGATGCGCAGAGACCACGCCATGGCTATATGATTTGTGCTCATTTCATTCATATTGTTTACACTCATTCACATCACACACCTATTGTTATGTAGTGATTTTAGAGGTTTATATAATGTAATGCTGTTCCAGCCAACATGTTATTGTGTCTGCCGAATATTTTTCTCTGTTATTCGGATTTATGTGTTTTGAAGCCAAGTTATTTGTGCCTTTCCGAATAAGGTTTTTGGCTTCGGGCACCCCCCTCAACCTGGAAAATGTGTTTTTTAAAGGGGTCCTATTATGTGTTTCTTTTTTAACTTTAGTTTGTATTGACTTTAGTTTCCACTGTGTGGTACAGCTAGGCTCGGTACAGCACGGCTCGGTACGGCACAGCTCGGCTTTCTTTTCCACTGCATTTTAGTACTGCTAAGTTGGTGGGATTAAAGACTTATCGTCATAGTTGTGCTGCCTCTACTGCCATGACACCATCGTAAACATGACACAAACAAACGCACTGCACAGAAGCAATGGAGGATATTAATGGAATGGTGTTCTTGATTTTGTGTGAATGTTTTTAATAGCGAAGTGCAAAATTATGTTTCAAAGGAGGCTGATAGCAGCAAAGCAAAGTACTGCTCAAAAATACAAACAAGTTTGGGCACTCATCCAGCAAAGCACAGACTGTCCACACTATGGAGTTGGTAAGCCATAGAAACCACATACCATCTTACACCAGAAACATTGGTAGGGTGAATGTCCTACATCCTAGGAGCCTATCCCTTGCAGAAAGTGCTTTTAAAACCATTCATGGACAATAGATGGCTGACAACAGAACAGCAGGTCTACAACACGAAAATCTCCAAAACACGTGTAGTGGTTATAAATGCTTTTGGTAGATTGAAAGGAAGATGGTGTTGCCTTATGTGCATTTGATCTTGTATTGTCAATAAAACTTTATACTGTCTTTAGTCTTAGTACGTCTCTTTTTTTACAGACCTTATTATGGTATTTATCATTAACATTAATCAAGTGGTACACTACCTGCACATGAAATGAGAAATGATAAATCATTAAGAATAAGACATGAAAGAAAATAACTATATTTGACCAGTGTAGTTGAATTAAAGAAAACACAAAATACAAAATTTAAAATGTAAACTTTAAACAATGTGCAAATGTTCTGTAGTGCCAAACAATTACATAAGAAATAAAGACCACAACTTAAGTAAAATGTAAACTTTGAACAATGTGCAAATGTATGTAGTGCAAAAAGTATATACATAAGACATATAAATACAAAAAAAGAAGAGTTAAAACAATTAGATCAAAGACCACGCAATCTTTAAACAATGTGAAAACACCAAAACTGTACCTACAGTAAAAAAAGTGCAGTCCATACTCGTATTGTAATATATCCTATATGTCACCCTGTCTGTGAAAACCAGGCCGAAGTCTAAAAATTTAATTCTGAAATAACAAGCATCAAAGTTTGGTTTCAGCTATTAATTTCATTATGTTTTAAATCTTTGACATTATTTAGTCAGAGAAAATTTAATATCTCACTATTACATTTTCACAGAATGTAGGTTATTGGATGATGTTGTGTAGAAAACAAAACGACTTTAGCTGGGTTTCGATTCAATTTTATTTGTATAGCGCTTTCTCACAAAGTTCATTGTACCAAAGCAGCTTAACAGGTATTGAAAGATAACAGTCAGTAGTCAGGGATTTAAAACAAAACTCCTTAAGGGAGAAAAAAACCCCTGACATGACGTGTTACAGTTGCAATCCGTAGCACATGTGAGATCCGTAATAGAGGACAAAGTGCCATTGATTGCATCTATAACTTACTTTACAGTTACAGGACACAGAATAATTACTAATTAAGAGAAGTGAAAAAGTACAAATAAATTGTATTTAGTGGTAAATTTCATTTTTAAGAGAGGTATGGGTGCAAGGAAGTGGCCGGTTTTCTTGGACAGTCATCCATTGAGCATCACCAGGATGGGCATCAGGTGGGGCGGGACTGTTATGAGCAGTATAATGCCAGCTGGAACTTAATATGTATTCCTCAAAGTCCCTCGGAGAAGGGAGAGACAGGGACAGAGAAAGAGAAGGGGAGAGAAAGAGAGAGAGAGAGAGAAAGAGAAAAACAGACTTGCATTAGCGTAGAGGCTGTTCACATGTTAAAGCCACACAGTAAAATCGGTATGTGTGCTCGGTTACAGTTAAGCTATCTATTGCGGCCTAAGTGAGTTAGGAGCTGAACTAGGTGAATGCGAGGCTAAAGAGATAAGTCTTTAGTTTAGATTTAAAGTGCTCGAGTTTCAAACATTGCTGGGAAGGTCATTCCAGAGTTTTGTGGCTAGGTAGGAGAAGGATCTACCACCTTTAGATGTTTTATATATCTGATTGTGATGTATATCTGGTATCTACAATAATATCTTACGCAATGCTAAATCGCAATAGCAGATGAGTCTAGATATACGATTTCTAACCACGAATGTTTCATATTTTATACCTTTGACCACATGCTTTAGTATCATGCTAGAGTCAGAGGTTGGTGTTTGCAGTCGTGGTGGTGGCGACGCTGCTAGCACCGGTTGAGAAGTCGAGGTGTCACTGCACAGTGAAAGTGCTGAAGTGTCGATGGTAGACAATGAATCTAAAACAAAAAGGTTGGAAAATTTGTTTGTAATTCACACAAAACAAACCTGCAACAACAAATCCCAAAAAATACTGAACACCGGTTCTTAGTTCTGTAATAAGCAGCAGCAGAAAAATGTACATGATTGACAGGAAACATCTTGTGAATTTTTAGCCATTGACAATGCACTGTCACTTTAATTGAATAGGACCAGCACAGTAAAAATAGACTCAGTGACGAAATGATTGTGGCACTGCTACGCGAATACGCCCTGCTTACGTGCACAGGTGTGAAAGCTCTCATCTGTTAACATTGGCAACATCAAAGAATTGTGCGATTCTCATGCCTGTAGTGTGAAACTGGCGTGGCTCAGGACCGCTCCTTCTAAATACTTGTCAAAGAAACTGCAACTTTTTCTTCTAAATTTGTGCCCTCATGTGCCCTCATTTTAAATTCTGCATCAACTTTTCATATGATATTTTCATACAATGTTATATATTCGTTTTGTAAAAAAATTGACCTGCACTATACACTTGCAAAACTTCTGTCAAATACAGCACTATTAGTAAAGCACAGCTTCAGGTTGATTTAATCTATCTTTGACAATGCACCATTTCACGCCGTAATGTTTATACTCTCCAAAATCAGGTTTTGTTCTTCTGGATGTTCAATCTGGGTGGCATGGTTGTGTTCTAGTTAATTTTTTCAGGTTTGTTACATTTAAATGGTCATACTGGTTTTAAACAAAGTCGTCCGGGTCGTTTAAACTCTCCTTTCTCTTTCAGCTTAAAGCCCAAATGTTCCCACTTCACATACAGATTTAGCAGTTTATACTGTCTGATTTCAGTCTTATCTAATTTATTATAACACACAAAATGTTAATAATCTTTTTTTTGGACAGGAAGGTGTCATTACTGAAGCAGAAATTAGATGCGTCATTCACTGTAAGAACCCCAAGATCCATCCAAAGAAATGCTGCCCATCTTGCCCAGGTTTGTGACTATTATCAGGTTTTTGTGTCATACTTACATATGTAGGGCTTTTTTACTTTCTTAAACAAAAAAGATGATATTTGAGGGTTTGTAAAACAAAACTTGTTCTTGCTGTAATCAAAAACCTTTTTAAAAAAGCATTCTGCATTTTGTTGTTAATTTTCTCAGGTTTGTACAAGTATCTTAAATATATTATGTTAAGTAAGTATGGTAAATATGTGGAAAGTTGTTTTGACTAAATTAGCGTTCAGATTCTTATCTCAGTTCTTGTTCATACTTTTAATGTTTACAGGTTGTATTTTTGAAGGACGTTTATATAAAGAGCAAGAGGAGTTTAACCCTGAAGGGAATCCATGTATCAAATGCAAGTGTGCTGTGAGTATGTCTGCAACAAACTGTTCTCAATCAGCCCATCCTAACTACATAACCATACCATTTTAACTATCTACATAAATTAACATTTACGTACATTTATCATACAAACGGGTATAAAAGGAAGATGGCGTGCTCCATTCATTTAGGTTTTGTGCTGAGGAGCCTCATGAGGCTTTGAAGGCTCATGAGGTTACCATCCAAAAAAATGTCACAATCGCTAATGATTTAAAATGTAAAAATGCAATCATGCCTATCTATTTTCATAATCGTCCTGCGTGTACACACGTGACGTCACCAACGCAGGAAGCTAGCTTTGTTGGAAGATTGAAAAGCTCGGATCATATTGCAGCTGGAAATACAGGTGTTATTTTACTTTCATAGGGAGAAAGGATGACAAAAACATCAATGTCATGTTTGGTTGGTTCCACCTGCTTGAGCACTGTTGCAGATTTTAATATATGTTACTGGTTTATTAAATTACAGAGTTGTTTAAAACATAGTTTGAGCCAGTTGTACTCTTCATTTATCTGTAACTTTCATGGATTCACAGACTGCAAAAATTATGCATTTACAAATTTTTTTGGGGTGTAATGGAAAAGTAATGTAACTAGTAGTGTAACGAATTGCTGTTGGCTGGAAGTAATAAGTAATAATATAACTTTTGAAAGAAGTAACTAGTAATGAGTAATATATAAAAATTTTTGAGTAACTTGTCCAACACTTGTCACAGATGATTCTTTCTGCTACATAGCCTCTCAGCGGTTGCTGCTATAGTTTTAATCCGATTAACATCATATTTGGTCAGTCTAATCTTAATTTTAAGGCTTGACCTATTAAAATGCAGAGATCTTAAGTTTGAGTATGGGCATGGCCGTGGTGGCCATGATGTTTCGCTGTGAAACAGGAAGTTGTTGTTGGCATATAATGTTTAGTCTGCCCCACACTTTACATGTTTGATAAGAGTCCTGGACTGACCACATCTACATGCCAAGATATACTTATAGTTATAGCGCCACCAACTGGCAACAGGAAATGGAAAAAATTCAAGTGACTTTATAGTCTTCATAGTCCTCTTTTATTTACCTGCTTAACCACAAATTGTCCAATGTTCACTGTGTTTGAAATCTTCCCAATGTTTTCAAATATTTTGTCAAAAATAGTGAGACTAGTGAGACAAAATATTTGAGTCATGCTAAGTCGTTCCATACCCTATCTACCTACTGGTCCAGAGAAATAAAAAAGGGATATATTGGGGAAAGAGGTATAAAAAACTGATTTTATTTCAATGAATTACAGCACTTCAATTAATTATTAAGAGAGAGGAGGAGAGAGAGTAACATCATGTTAAAATCTGGCATTATGTCAGAGCCTGTGGCTGAGTGGATAGCGCTCCAGACATATACAGCGCAACTGCGCTTCGGCGACGCAAGTTCAAATCCCAGCTCTGGTGTTCTTTCCAAACCCGCTACCCTCTCTCTCCTCCCAATCACTTCCTGTCTCACTACACTTTCCTGTCTAAAAAAAAAAATCTGGCATTATCTTAGCAAGTTTTGCCACGACAAGCACCACTCACATTTTGCCCTCAAAATGCCTATTACTGCTACGTGTACCATTGCGCCATAGCAGTAAATCCAATAAGTCATGTGTAAAAAAAAGTCTTTCATGAATTTAACGACAGGTGTTGCAAGGGACGGTTGGCACTATTGCTTATAAGGCAGTGATTGCTGCACGTTTGTTTGTAAAAAAAGATAAAATGATGAAATAAAATATTGGGGATAACATATTGGTATTAATATTAATATAGCCTGATATTATTGCACTATACCATTTAGTCTTGATTAATTATTGATGAATGTTTCAGATTAGTGTTGTAGTACTCAAAACCGGTCTTGGTCTTAGAAATAGTTCTTGCTTTCCTAAGTGTTATACTGGCACTATAAACACTGAGATAGCACAAATGTTTGTCTAATGTAATGATGCTTCTAGTTTTGGTATTTGAGCTAGGTAATTTATTAGTATTCTTTGACAATGAATCCTTGTTCTTCAAGCACATAAGTGTATCACAGCAACCCAAATGCTTGTGTAATATTACTCATGTTGTGCATGTTTTCTAGGGAGGTCAAAGCATGTGTCATAAAATAATGTGCCCTGTGCTGTCCTGCCCATATCACCTCAGTCACAATGTGTCTGGAGAGTGCTGCCCTAGATGTCGTGGTAAGTTATTTTCTTTAAGTGGTTCTTAATATTTTTGTTGCACAGGCTTTAACAATCAAACCATGAACAACCTCAAGAACCACACACCAGCTATATTGTTTGATGTTTCCCCCCAATGCACATCCAATAGACATCAATATCAAATCAATCAAGAGAATACATTTTACAGCTAAATATAATTCACCTCCTTAATTTCAAGTTATAATTGCAATTCTACATCCTGTTTGAAAAATAAAAAATTGTTTATCTTCACCAGGTCAGAGGAAGGTGTTCGACTTAACGCCAGGTAGCTGTCTGTTTCACAGTGAGGTCTATGAAAATGGCACATCCATCAACTACGACAACTGTACCACATGCACGTGTGTGGACTCCACAGTGGTGTGCAGGAAGAGGTGCTCACCACCCGGCAGCTGTCATGGCCATGCGTGCTGTGAGGAGTGCCAGTCTTGCCTGAAGATAGAAGATGTGAATTACTGTAGGGTGAAGAGCAAGTTCTATAGGGTGAGTCATGAATATGTCTTGTGTAGATCCAAAGAAATTGGCTATACTGTAATTCATGTATTTTCCTTATTCAGGATGGTGACAGGTGGTCGTCTGTGAACTGTTCTCTATGTACCTGTGTTAAAGGGAATATTGAATGTCAGCCTAAGAATTGTGTTCCCATCAACAGCTGTCCTCCGGTAAGTCAACATTCATAAATTTTTTGTACCAAGACGGTTAACCCTGTATGCAGTGTGATAAATACTTGATATAAATACCTGGGTTTTTGACTTTCGGATCGACCAGGGTAAATATTTTTATGGTTACAACAAAAGCATACTTTAACAAGACCGCCCTATTATGATAAAAACCTGTCCAGTCCTTTTTTTAATCCCCAGAAAACCTTAACAGTCTCGTTGGACTGGCTGTTGGCATATTCTGAGCAAACTGATGTCCCATTGCTTAAGCCCTGCCCACAACTGCTGTCAGACTATTCTGTATTAGCATAGTTTTCCGCCTCCAGTGGATTCCTCTTATTTTAAAAGGGAATTCGTCCCCCAATATACCTAAGTTTGTTTATGTCTACGTGACTGACTTTACATCAGACTGCATAACGGATGCGCCTTAAGTTACTATTTTTTTGAGACTGGCTCATAAATCAGAGTTATGTTCAATTCAATGTTATTTGTATAGCGCATTTTTACAAATGTCATTGTACCAAAGCAGCTTTACAAGGTATTGGAAAACAACAGTCAGTGGTTAAAAAAATGTCATCATTTGTATTTTAAACCTTCTCTAATAATTCATAACCGAACGTTAATTATGAACAATGCAGTGAGGTGATTGTCTTAAATTAAGATGAATTGTAGGAATAAACAGGGTGACTTCACGGGTAAGGTACTGTTTTATTACTAAAATCTAATATCCTCCCATTAACTCAATAAAATGGGCATACCAACAGGGCGATGTGGTGCCTTATGTGGCAGATGACGTCATGAGCAATCCCATTCTTTATTATCAGTGGTTTACACCTGACATAATAACCTATGAAACCTAACATTACTAAACACAAAGGGAAGGAAGCAACAGGTTGTAACGGTAAATGTTGTCACTGACTGAATGTCTTGAGAAGACTACATTCTGTCTTCTATAGACTAACGTGTTGCTTGTTTGATTGCGTTGCACTTAAAGCCCAACTCGTACCACTATGGCATTGATTGTCTATTGAATTGATTGTTCCCTACAATTTCAATGGTTTATTAAATAACTTACCACGTAATTTAACTGAGTAAGGGCTGACACAAAACGCGTTTTTCCATTCAGATGCGATACTTTTCCATTGTTTTTCTATGTAAACACGCATCAGACAGACGTTTTGAGGATGCCGTGTCAAGAATTTCAGTGAACCAGAACAGAACAGCAGACCAATCAGGAAACCACGGAGGCGGGACAAACGTTGTGTGTTGCATCCTATTTGATGTATTCGCTTCTATAACAGCAACTTTTCCTTTTTTTAGGTGAAATTTCAGGCGTTTCTTTGGTAGAAATAAAGCTTCGCTGTTTTGTCCCTCTGCTGTAGTTAATCTAGTGTGTAGTAGCCTCTGTGTAGTGGATAAGCAAGGCATTTAAAGCTGGTGCACTGCTGGTGTAACTTTATTTTCGTTTTGTGATATTGTTTTTCTCTTGTGATATCATCCTCAAATAAAAATAAATAACTTTGTTAAACTTGTGGCTTTGAAACCACTGTTTTTCTGGGTTGTTTAAGGACATCTACAATATAAATTTTTATGAAACAAAAATATAATTTTTTAATAACATTTCAGTTCCACTACACTTTAACACATATAACTGAATTTCTTTTTTCGCTTATTTAATTTTAAATACCTGAGCAATAAGTCCCAGGTGTCTTTTTTTCAGACAATAGCACAACTGTGTCTGTAGGCTAAATAGTTTAGAAACGGCAAACATTTGATTGTGGGCATGTCATTTTCTTGGTTTGAGCTGAAAGTAGGGGGGGTGGCTTAACAGGATAAACAAGCACAGTATATACATGTACATAAGGACACTTTTTGTGGCATAGAAAAGGAAAAGGATAGAATTTTTCTTACATTGCTTTAAGATGTTTCAGTTTATTCAGTTTATGCTCACGTGTTAATGGCATTCCTTTAAGCTGAGGGAGTTTCTCCTGGCTAGCCTCAAAGGGTCATAAACCTGTTAAAAGGGGCAGACTCTTTAGAGCCGATGGGTTTAAGGTGTCCTCCCCCACATCGTATCTGTTTTTTTATTGCCACTCAGAGAGGACCCACTATGTGACCATGCCAAGGATCTACAACAACTAGGGCATAAGCACGTGAGAGTCTGGCGTAGATGGCAGGTCCAAGTTATAAAACATGCCAGGTGCAAACTCCACACGTGAAGGAGAGACTTAGAGAGCTTTGAGATGCCCAACTCTCTTCGGAGATTAAATCACCAACAAGACCACTGTTTTAAGGGTGAGATATTTGGCTGAGTACTAGTATCACTACCAGATACCAAGTTGGAACGTTGGCATAAGATGCAGGCCTCAATGTGCCATGGAGGAAGCAAGTAACCAGTGTGGATAGCTGCGACACACACCTTCGAAGTCGAGACAAAAAAAAAAAAAAAACGGTCTTGCAGGAACTCGAGCACTGTACTAACAGGACACTTAATTTCATCCCACATCTGACCTCTACACCACAAAATGAACACTCTCCACTTCAGTGCATACAGTTTCCGCATCTCTGGGGAAGGGTGAAGAATGGTGCTCTGCGCCTGAGATTGAAGATCCTTCCTGACTGGCAGTTTGTAAGGGTGCAGTCTAAGAGTGATATCAGGTCCGAGAACCATACTTGTGCCTGCCAACCCGGAGCCACCAGCAACAGGCGTACTCCGACCTGGCGCACTCTCTCCAGAACTCCCGGGAGCAGCCCTAGTGGGGCTGGAGGTGTTAAGGAGAACCACAATGGACAATGCATTGTCTCTCGAGATGCAAACAGGTCCACATCTGTATAATGGGCATGACCAAAGAAAATAATTTATGTAAGCCACCACAGATGTATTGTCCGTGCGGACCAACACATGTTTATGTCTGGAACTCCTTTAGCGCTCCAAACCACCATAATCTCTAGGTAATTTATGTGCCACTCGAGCTGACGGCCCCTTCATAAACCTCTGGTGGAGCAGGCTTCCTTTACCGCCCCCCAGCCCGTGAGGGATGCGTCTGTCGTTACCATCCTGCGACGACAAGTTGACCCCAGCACTGGGCCCTAGGAGAGAAACACAGGCTTCTTTCACACAGCCAGTGCAAAAAACAGCAAACATTTTACTGTGGGCATAGTAACAACCAGGGGTTGGAACACCCTGATTTTTTTCGGAAGGGGTTGCCCCTCGGGGAAAACCCTTTGCTCTTTAGCCACCACGAGCAGTGCTGAACAATCTGACAGTGATGTCCTGATGAAGCTGTACCCCATTGATAGCTGACAGAATCGAGCGTATACCTTTACTCAAAGGTATGACCTTTGAGTTTAGGAGCTCGAAATTGGTACACTATGCCCCCAAAAGTGAGCCTCAGGAACTTTCTGTGTTTGGGAAGGATGGAGACATGGAAGTATGTGTCCTTCAGATCTATGGTGACAAACCAGTCTTCGGATCTGATTTGAGTGTAAATCTGTTTGAGTGTAAGAATCTTGAACTTCAGTGTCTTTACTAAATGGTTTAATGAGCGCAAATCCTTCTTTAGAACAATGAAATTTGTGAATTTCATTGAATTTTCACGCTGCCATGTGGAACTAGCCTCTCGAGACTTGTCTCTTGTGTTATGTGCCAGGTTAACTTGGTGTCGTGGTTGGTGTTGGCAGGGACGGACACGAATGTGCTTGTGCATATACTTGATTTTATGTGTTTGCTCTCCCCGGAGGGGTCTGCCCCTAAAGCCCTAAGCCCGCATGAGTCAGGGGTTCTTCCTTGTAGCGGTCTTCTTGGCCTGAATGATGGCCCTCAGGTCCATCTTTGGCTTCAAAGGCTGCAGCTGAGAGTGCCGAAGTTCCTTCATGGAGTCAGGATCCACTCCCACCCCTTACTCCAGGTCCTGCAGCAGGTCAGCCTAGTATGCCTGGAACATATCAATGGTATGTAGGCATGCTCCAGCCTGATACGCTGGTTTTGGAGCAAGAGGTCAAAACCGTTGTGGGAAAGAAGGCAATAGAAAGTGTTTTTTCACCCGAGAGCCTTGTTATTGCAGCCACTATTTTATTGTCCCAAGGAAGGACAGAGGCTTGCGCCCTATTCTAGATTAGCGTTTTCTGAACTGCACAGTAAAGTAACCGAAGTTCAAAATGCTTACACACAGATTGATTGATCACAGATTGTGAAATAACCCCAAGGGGTAGACAGTGGCGGGGGTGTCACCACATGGATTTTTTTGAACAGTGAAATCAACTTAAGGGCTTCTGGTTTAGCGTCAACCATGTAAAATTGCAAGGTCAGGAGCTCTGCAAACTGATTGCTATATTATGTTCTACATTAGTTACAACATACTTTACCATTGAAAGCTGAAATTTACCAAAAGTTTGGCGCACATGCAGCCGACTTCCGAAGAGAGATATAATCTCTGTGAGAAGAAGTGCAGGAGAGACTAACCAGCCTGGAAAATGTGACAGAGTGGATGACTAGTCTGCAGGCACTTGAACCAACGGTGGCCTCCTTGCAGAACAAGATTGCGGCTTTTCAGGCTACGTGCGTAGATCTGGAGTGTCGTTCTCGTAGAAGCAATTGCAATAATCTTGTGGGTATTTCCGAGGGTATGGAGGGCACACAGCCCACAAAATTGATTGCAGAAGCACTGCAAGCCAAACAACTCAAATTCAAAGACAGAACTATCTACTTTTTTCCTGATTTCCCTCCCAAAATCACAAAAAAGAGGGCAGCGCGAAACGAGTGCTGAGGTCCAGATCGGATGTGAAATATGGGCATGACGGATTATGCAAGATGGCATTGAGCACAAGTTTGATACACTCGCTGAAGCGATGAACTATGTAAAATGTCACATAACTACCCTCTAAGAAAATTGGACACAAGCTGTTTGGCTGAGGTAATTTAAAGTTCAGCAGGCTTAAATAGCTGCCTATTTAAGTTAGCAGGCAGCTATTTAAGTTATATATATACATATATAACTGGAAAAAGACTGTATTGTTTTTAGAATTGTTACAGAATTCACTATATACTACCTGCTTTGTCATGTTGAGTTAAAGCGAATTAATCTTCTCGGGAGCTCTCGCTGTGGTGCAGCATTAATAATGAAGTTATTGCTAGTTGAGAATAATGTAGAGTTAAAACTCTATTGTACTTGGCCTACCTTCTTTTTTATATACTCCTTATAAACAATGTTTAAATTTCAGTTTCCAGTTCTGGTTGTAACATTATTTAGTGGTTTGCAGATTCACGTTCGAGTTTCCATTAAAAACCAATCGTGCGTACTGTTGGGTGTTAACCCAGGGAGGCGTACACTCCGTCAAGGGTAGTGTTAGCTTGGTTCATAGGTGGAGAGTGGTAAGGGAAGTAAGGGTGGGCAAGGAGGGAAGGTTTGGGGTTTTGTTTTAAAGCTAAGTTCATTTATTTCTCATGGTGTTCATTTAAGGCTGTCTTTTACACGTGGATGCATTTTTGTGTACTTTATGCTTCTGTTTGTGCTTCCTTTCTTTGTTTTTATGCAATTTGTTTGTTTGTTTTATTTTGTTTTCGTTCTTTCCCTAAATATGATGTCTCTTTTATTAAACACTCTCATTTGGCAAACTCTTTGAAATATGTCAGCTGGAACTTTAAGGCTGTTAATGATCCCGTTAAGCATAACAGATTCCATCAAAAGAGCTTGAAGGCAGACTACTTGAAGGCACCTTCGTTTTGTTGATCACTTTAGATTAAAAATGGATTGGGTAGGACAGGTTTTCCATTCAATATTTCACTCTAAATCTAGAGGCTGTGTAATTTTAGTGCATAAATCTGTTCCATTTGTAGCCTCTGATACTATTGTAGATCATAAAGGAAGATACATTATTGTATCAGAAACACTTTTCTCGACCCCTTTGACTCTCGCAAATGTTTATGCTCCCAATTATGATGATCCTATTTCTTCTTTTCTATCTTGTATTCCTAATATACATTCACACCCACTTTTTTGGCTGGGAATTTTAATTCGGTCATGTCTCCTATTCTTGACAGATCCTCCTAAAAGATCACTGCTCTATTAAAATGTGCCTCAGTTATCCACACATTTATGCAAAAGTATGGTATATGTGATGCATTCCGGCAGTTGCATCCCTCTGAAAGGAAGAAAGTATTCATTTTTTTCTCATGTTCACTAGACGTATTCTTGCATTGATTATTTCTTTTTGGACCATAAATTCCTTCAATACTTACAAGATTGTTCTTACCAAAGTATTGTAATTTCTGATCATGCATCAATTATATTAGAACAGAAAACGAGTGAGGTGCCCTTGAGCAAGGCACCTTACCCCCAGTTAGGTCAACAGAACACAACTAAACTCAAATAACTAAGACATACACAAACTGACCAGACCAACCCAATTGACACAATAGGAGTGCTTTTATACAAATTGACTACTCCACTTTACACACACAGGGGGTGGGGGACAGAACAAACAATACAAAATACAATCCCAACAAAATAAATAAACTTCTCAAATACTTGAACGAAAGATTAATATTTAACATAAATCTTACATAAACAAAACAAAATACAATTAAAGAAAAAAGGAATTAAGCAAGAAAATACTAAATTAAATAATTGTCATTCTCTCTATATTGAATTCCTTGGTACTGGCGGATGGAACTAAAAGCCGGTGAAAACATTAGTTAACAGAGTCTAACAGAAATTCAAGTTTGAAAAATTATACTCTTACAGCCTAAGCACCAGCGCCGCTCTTCTGAACAATGGCAAAACTCTAAAAATCAAAAGCTCTTCAAAATCTCAAAGATACATGAATATTAGTCATTATTAAGCACTATCATGTCTTTCTGTTCAGGGAAAAATACATAAAACAACACTTAATTAAATACTCTCCAAATGCAAATTGAAAAGCATGCTGGGAAATGTAAATACTCTGACAAGTTGCAATAATTTTATTTTAACACAACATAAATCATTCATGTAGTCCCGACTTTAATGGATTAGGTTTGATTACTGAACATAAAAAATCATTTTGTGACAATTTTGTAATAAATTTGTGTTAAATTAACATATTTAAAGTACATTGAACAAGAAGCAAAAATCTTTTTTTTTTCAGATTCCAGTACAGGGTGTGTGTACTTCCAGATGATAATTGGGTGAAATAAAACAAAAATGGCCGGTTGCAGATCACGTTTTACAGTATAAGCGAAAAACGTCTGATTCATGTTCTGGTTCTGATTCATGGCCGGTTAACCGGTGCATCTCGAACATTAATTGATATATTATGAACAAATGTGAAAAAACAAAAAACAACTGTATATAAATGAATATTAATCTAACAGTTAGCATCATTGAAATGACTGTCATGAAATTTGGCACATAGTGTCTGTTAAGCATGGGCAGAATCTTAGGTTGCACACTTTTGATAGTCCACTTTAGACATTCTACTAACTATGTATGTGTCTGTACTGTAAAACTGGCTCAAAGCTTACCTGTTTGCTAACCTGTTTGCTCAGCTGCTTCAGTGAGTTATTTTTCTGTGTCTCTGTTAATTCTTGTCACATTTCTTTTTTCTTTTTAGAATAAGATTCTAAATCGCACTGGCTGCTGTCCTGTTTGCACTGACAGTAAGTCTTTCATGATAAGCTGATGAACTGTGCTTAGACACAAAAAGACTTGTTATAGTTATTAAAAGCTATTGTTAAAATATATAGTTATAGTTTCAGCTATTGTTAAATAAATCAAGTCTATTTCTTACCATTGAATATTCTCTTTATCACTCTCTCCATAACTACAGAGCCAGGTGTTTGTACAGTCTTTGGAGACCCTCACTATAACACTTTCGACGGCCGTACCTTTAACTTCCAAGGCACGTGTAAATATGTGCTCACTAAAGATTGCTCCCCCGCAGCCAGCTTTACAGTGTTTGTGAGGAATGATGCACGTCGCACCCGCTCCTTTTCCTGGACTAAATCAGTGGAGCTGCACACATCTGGCCTGAGCATCAGCCTTCACCAACACCTGACCGTCCGTCAGAACGGCACACGCATCTCTCTGCCCTTTCATAGCACTGGGGTGCACGTTGACCTGGATGGATATCTGCTTAAACTTACTACCATTGCAGGTAACGTTGTATACTTTATAGTCATATTTGACCACATCTGTCAGTGGTTGGGCCTGTAACTTTTTAATACTGACACACCATAAAGATCCTATAAAGAATACTATTTGTAAATGAACATGTCCATTGTGATGTGTACTGTGCTTTGTGTACTGTAAAAACAATACATCCAATCATTTTAAAATAAATAGCCAAATGCCTCTCAAATACAGCACTCTTTGTGTTCTTTTATGTTAATCTTTATCTTGGCTGTGTCTGTAAGGGCTGGAGATCACATGGGACGGAGACAGTTTGGTGGAGGTGGTTGCAGCACCTCATCTAAAGGAGCGGCTCTGTGGGCTGTGTGGGAACTACAATGGTCACAGACGAGACGACACTCTAGGTGGAGACGGCCAATTTAAATTTGATGTGGATGAATTTGCTGAGTCGTGGCGTGTTGAGGACAACGAGGTGTGTGAAACACCAATCCGCAGGCCCACATCCTTTCTGTGTCCTGGCAACGTAAAGGTGAAACTTCGTGCACACAGAGCATGCCAAAAACTTAAGGCTTGGGAATTTCAAAAGTGTCATTCTGCTGTGGACTTCACCTCCTTTTTCAGGTAAGTTCAATCGTATTTAATTATCCGACAAACTAGAAGTGTTTACCATATGAATTCTTTGCCCTAAAGATTTTGCTCAGACAAACATTACACTTGTGTGACCTGTGTGTCTTATTTAGAAAAGTTACACAGAACAAAGAACATACACACACTGAATACAGACTCGCACATCAAACACATATACACAACTAATCAGCAAGTAGAAGTCCTCCAGAGAACACAGTCCTGTAAACTTTGGTTCCGACCACATTAGTTCCTAAGCAAAATGGAAGAGAGGTAATTATTGCTGTGGTGGATTTTCCAAAAAATCACGTACAGAGACAATAAAAATAAAGTGAGATCGTTAATGTTTCTGGCGAGTTGCTGATGTGCATTAACGTTATATATTTTCTAAAAATATGTGGGAATTGCATGCTAACTTTAGTCCCAGTTGCAAAACTGTGTTGTTGCTGCTAAATATTTCTGACATATTGGATTAAATGAAAAATAGGTGTTGTATCAATCAGACCTATATGAAAAGAAACCATGGTTTACTACATTTAAAACCAAAAAACACAAAGGCTAGTAAACGTGTCCTATAAACTGCATATTGAAATTATATTAGCCACACCACACAAATGGCTTTTAATTGGTTTATTTCATTTGCAATATCTAACTAAACTAACAGATATCTGAAAGAAGCCACTTTTATACGTAAGTTTATACTTATAACTCGCACACAAGTGAGAAAGAATTTTAATCGTTCTAATATTTCTGTTAATTATGCTCAATTAATAAAGCAGTGGCCTAACCATAAAGACTGGAGATTTACTGAATCCTAGTCCTGGAGGGCCACTGTCCTGCATTGATTAGCTCCAACCCTAAACACACCTGAAACACACCAACTAATCAAGGTCTTCAGGATTACTTGAAGTTCCAAGGCAGGTGTGTTGGAGCTGGTTGGAGCTAAACTCTGCAGTACAGTGGCCCTCCATGACAAGGATTCCCCACCCTGCTCTGGATTAATGGCTTACGGGGTGCTTGCTAGCCTGTGCGCATGCACAGTAGCTGAGGTGACCTTGGAAAAGGTGTATTTAGCTTAAGTTGGATTTAAGAAATTAGCATATGGTACAGTTACAGTACAGTTAAATGAGTTATGGTACAGTTGATGTCAGGTTTAATTGTTGGTTGGAATAAAAACCAGCATGCATGTGAATAGGGAGGAAGACAGATATCCCTAAAATTGCTGGTTAAAATTATAATTAAATATTTTAACAAGCAATTTTAGGAATATCTGTCTTCCCCATTAACATACATGATGTTTTTTTTTCAAAAACTTTCAAAAATAGCTGCCCAGAGGCATTGCAAACATAAAGCCACCAAGAGTCCTACTTTAGGACTTTAACTAACATATACTCTCATTTTATTATGTCTCCCTGTCCTTAGGTCATGTGTAACAGACATGTGTGAATGTCCAATGCATAAAAACTGTTACTGTGAGTCTTTCATAGCATATAGTCGTGCCTGTGAAAGAGAAGGAGTACACGTGCACTGGAAGCCGGAGCTCACCTGCATCAGTAAGTCACACCTGACACAAAGCAGCACTGGTTGACATCATATAACATGACCATTCGCAGAAAATTTTAAAAATATAAAACATGCTTTGTGCAGTGTTGTAAGTTGGGTTAAATTTAGTTTAGTTCAGACTGTGACAAACTTAAGTAACATACAAAGCTCAAAAGTAGCTCATCGCTGCCTGTATTTTTCTTTCTTTTCTGCTGTAGCTTCACAGTGCAAACACGGTGCAGTCTATGATACATGTGGACCTGGCTGCACTAAAACTTGCAGTAACTGGAATGAGATTGGCCCGTGTCACAAGCCTTGTGTTGCTGGTTGCCATTGTCCAGCCAGCCTAGTCCTTTTTCAGGGCCACTGCATTAAATCTACATCTTGCCCTGGACGAATACACACATGACGCCTAAAGAAGAGGGCTGTAGAAGATCCAGACTGACAAAGGTGAAGAGAACTGGGTGTTCTAATCTGGCAAACAGCACTACGCAATACTCAGAGATACAAACTGTGCATCTGCTATTTGCCAATTAGATGTTTCTTTAACCACTTTTACCCATGCGAGGCAGGATTCTCCTGTCATAAGACTTTCTAGCAGTGACCTCGATGATGATTTGCTGCTGAAAATTTAATCCTTGGTGCCTTTTAAACTTTTCAAGAGCTTGAATCTGCAACACTTGGAATTTGGAGGTAAATGGACCTGAACTGAACATTGTTAATTGGGTAAAGGTTTGTTTTTATATAGTGTTATCCATTTATTAAGTCAACATGGTATTTAATATATAATTTTTGACTGAAAGGAAAACTATTTATGTATTTGCTGTTTATTTTATAAGTTTCACAAGACTCTGTGATTGTTATAATGTGATTCTTGTAAGATTATAAAGAGATGTACTGTATTTGTTCAACGTAATGATTGTGTGTGTGTTTAATATTAAAACTGAAAATATATAGTTTAAAGCCTTACAAAATCACAAAAATCTAAAGTTGTTTTTTGTGATCTCGACTTAATTTTCTCAAGATCTCGAGATAACAAAAATTACACATTTCTAACTTTAATTGCATTTAACAGCTTATTTTATTAAATACCAAAAATGTGCATTAGCTGACAACCACCTGTACACTGTACAGTTGGTTTTGTGACTGTTTGTTGACTGTAAGTTATTCCATCTGAGTGCTATTAAAAATAGTAAATGAATGTGTTTGTAACTTTAGACACGTCCCTAAATTCACGACTGGAGCACATCCCTGATTCAAGTAAAATCAAATTTGTTTATTAATGCTAATTTTGCTAAATATGATTTATTTTGCATACTCCAAACAAACCAACACGTTTTATCAAGTAAACATAAGCACATCACAAGAATACAACTTTCGCTATTTCGAGATCATGAGAAAATAACTTTCGTTACGTAGAGATCATGAGAAAATTGATTTGAGATCATGATGTACTGATGAAAACAACTTTTATTATGTCGAGATCACTAGAAAACAACTTTTGTTTTCTCGAGATCACGAGAAAATAACTTTTGTTATGTCAAAATCACGGGAAAATTTAATCGAGATCACGAGAAAACAACTTTGTTATCTCGAGATCACAAGAAAATTAAGTCGAGATCAAAAGAAAACAATACAAGAAAACAAAACAATGGATGGCCGCTTACGAAAACAGAAACTGAGACAGAAACTGTGTGAGAAAGAACGTTGCTTCTCAATTAAAGCTGCATTTAGCTTCAGAAATTTAATGATTGAACATACAATTAAATAAAGACGCAATAGCACTCACAATAATAAAGAGCAGGGAAGACATCTAACATTGTATGTAGTTTTTCATATAAATGAGCTTATTAAAAATAACACCCACAAAAATGACACTACTACTTGCAAACTGCTATTTAAATTTAGTGGAATTTAAATAAGATGGCTGGAATTTAATGCCATAGTGTTTCTTTGATAGACTCTGACCAAAGCATTTTTTTAGGCCAAAACTAGTTTTTTATGCTGAAATCTCATTTCATCACATGACATTTTACATTTTTAGGACATTTTCATGTAAATTTCTAAGTTAAGTAAATATATATATATATTTTAAAGTGGAGCACAATTTTTTTTATAGTATTTCTATCAAAAATAAAAATTATGTCATAATTGGTTTACCCTTATGTCATTCAAACCATGTATATGATTTTTTTTATATTTTTTCAAAAATATATATATTTTGCAAAACGCTGGTTACCGGCACCCATCGACTTCCATTGTACCGTGTGTCCATACTATGAAAGTGAATGGGTGCCTGTAACCAGCAATTTGCAAAAAATCTTCTTTTGTGTTCTGCTGAAGCAAGAAAGTCATACAGGTTTGACATGACATCTACATGGTGAGTAAATAATAAAATATTTTTTATTTTTGGGTAAACTTTCCCTTTAATAGTATTTTAATAGCGTTTCGGATCACCTACTCGCATTGTTTTTGCTTATCATCAGGTGATCAGGAGGTAGTGCACATGTTAACACTAGAAACAGTTGGACTGTAAGAATTTCTTACAGGGCAAAACACATAAAAGCTTCAACTTAAGGTTTTTGTATCGGTATATAGCAATTTCACTTATGTTCTGTGCATGCAACATGTATAGTCCTAAAAAGAAAGTGCAAATCATTTAAAGAATGATATTGACTAGTACAGTCAGTTGGAGTTTCCACTGTGTACTATTCCAACTTATTTTGCAAACACTAAATACAAATGTTTCCATATCAAAAGAAAAGAGCACCACTTGCAAATTTTGATGTGTTCACATTAACATACCAGATGTCACAACAGCAGGATGTTTAATAAACCAGTTCATTGTGAGCAAAAAACATAACTTTAAAAACGAGGCAGAGCATGTATATCTCGGATCATGTCAGGCATGTAAAAACAGATGGAGCTTGATTTCCTTAAGCAGGTGACTCATAAAATTTAATTCTTCTTAGCAGTCTTGGTTGAGCTCCATTGTTTCCATTATAAGATCTTCTGTAGAACAGAATTTGGCACTTCGAGTGTTTCATCCCTCACCAGGACAATATCATAAGAGTCCATGTATTTTTCCAATCGTTCCTCTACCTGTGGGACACAGTATAACTTTTAAACCTGTCTGGAGATCAACATAACAGGCCCTTGTTGAGCAATAAGAGATAAATACCCTACCTTATCATTGAGAAAGCCAATCTTGAGGATATTCTCCACATTGGGCACACCATCTGCCATATTAAGATCGCCAAGCGAGTCTCCAAGCAGAATAATGTTCCCATTGTCCTTAAGTTGTTTAAAATATTCTGTGTTCCTCAGTGCACCATCATGCTTGTTATAAACATGAATCAGTTCACCTTTAAAGCCTTTCAGAACTCCCTGCAAGACACAACAACATAGTTCTATTCTCCAGATGATGATGACAGGCATAAACCCTTCAGAAGAAGTACCTGTGCGTGAGAATAATGTGAACTGGTAATATGATTTATAATGGCCATCGAGACTCACATTGTCATCAAAGTCCATAAAGTTGGATACAACTTTGACATTGGGGTGGTAGACGCCAGCCTGTCTGATAATTTCCTCCAGCACATCTCCCAGACCCGCTGAAAAGATGAAAACAGGAACACTGTGCTTTTGCAGCCGGTCAAAGAACTGCTCATACCCTTCCCTGTCATGTGTGTCCGAACACATAAATTTAGTTAAAAATCACAGGAAAATTCCACTACAAAAACTCATTTTGTAAACAGATCAAAGAGGTTTAGCAGCTGAAATTCTAGTATTTGTTCATTTGGCACTGACGGTCATAAAAACTGGAAGGTTAGTACCTGAGACAGACATCAGATTCTCTCACCACCTCTGGGAGTTTGTCTTTCTGCAATCTCTGTTCAATCAATAATGTGTGAGACTTAAAGTACCTGAAGAAAAAAACACATTTTAAGAGAACCTGTCATATGAGCTGTTGTGTGTACTGTATGTCTGTGTGTGGTTACTCACCACTCCACCATAAATGGATATTTCTCCTCTATGGTGAGATGAGGGTCTATCTCGATAGGGTAATATGTCTCTTTTAGCTGAAGCAGCTAGGAACATAACATTTTTACTATGTGAATAGTCTTGAATTGATTTAAATTTTCAAACACCAGCAAACATGGCAGCAATTAAATTTTTATTTAATGAATTCAATTTTTTTTATGAATGATTTTATATATACCTTTTTCCTACAATCTTCTGTGACTAGTTTGCAATTGTCAATAATATCTGTGAAACACATGAATTCAGTTAAAATAATGCCAATCATTCTTAATGATCAAATTCATATTGTAACAGAAAGTTTACTCACTATGGCATGTTGGGCAGCGCTTTCCATTCACAGCAAATCTGCTTAATGTCATATCAAAATCTGTTATGATCTAAACAACACAAAGATTACTGTCAGTGGTACCGAGCAGGATACTACAGGTCATTAGATCTAGTGACGCATCAATATATTAAGACAGATGAAATTATATTGGCCATTTTGAGTATATTGACAATAATTAATTTTAATGATTAAGTTTGTCAAGTTCTAAAAATATTGACATGATTGTCAACAGATACTGCACATTTACTGTTTTCAAATACATATACACAAACAAACTTTTAGGGATGTTTGGTTTATCGCAGAGAGAACATGCGCTCAGATGGAGTTTGTACCTGCAGTTTTGATGCTCCACCCTTAATGAAAGAGCAAATGATCCGCTCTACCCGCTCAGGGTCTCTGATATGAACCGTGTTTTTCTCAAACTCTGGCATCTGCAGTGAAGCAACACAGACGACAAGTGGAAAGAACTGGTTAGAATAAGCTAAGTAGTATAAGCGATTCATGCTTATTTCCTCCTCTTGCTGTATATCATTCATGCTGTATATATTCAGGCCCAGTGCTTAATGTGCAAGTTAAGTATAGACACAAGTAAGACAACAAGCAACATTATAAAGCTGGTACATGCAGGACAACAACATATGGATATGGATGGATAATATACACCATAGACATACAGGATGACATATCAGCATGCAAGACAAATAAGAAAATTATATTGCACACAGTATACTGCATATTATTACAGTTTTTCACAATTGCACAACTACAAGTGTGTGTAGCACATGTTAAGTTTACATTGTAAGTGCAGTTCTTTCTATTTAGTTTAGTGCTACTAAATAAATATCTCTTGGAGACTGGACTCTATATAGGGCTATACATTACATATTGTGGGGATTAACCAACCAATGGCGAACTGTAGCTGTGAAAGGCTGTAAATAGCTGTCATTTGTCATGTAAAGGTGACATTTGTCCTTTCTTGTCTTTCCCCAAACATGTAATGAACAACACAAACTGGGTGTACTTGGGATCTTAAAAATACCCCAACCCCCATGTCATGCCTTACGAATGGTAATCAGATCCTTCATACTTAAAAGAGGGTGAGTGAGTAAGAGTGTGAGAAAGAGCGAGAGAGAGAGTTTAAAATGTAGTATTTAGTCATAATAAAAATGGATAATGACTTAATTCACACAGTATTGCTTTTAAAAACAAAACATTTAAAACATGTATATAAATAAGGCCATTCACTGACATGTTAATGCTCTGACATTTGTAAGTCACTTTCGATTAGTGTGTCTGCTAAATTAATGCATGTAAATGTAAATGCAAGACAAAAATTGGCAGATCTACTAATAACTCTCTGCATATAAATAGCATGTAATCATACCTTTTCTTACTCCAAAGCGTTGTGTCCAACAGAGAGAAAAATTATTCTTGTCTGCAAAACACTTATATAGGCGTACCACACAGGGGGCGTCGCCTCCAAACCCTAATCTAAACTCTTGCAGGCAATCACATGACCCCCCCCACACAGAAGCCATGCAACCACACAAAGAGGCTTATAAAAATAACACCAAACAAATGACAAGTCTATTTAGCACATTACCAGTTAGCTTTTATAATAACAATTTAAGCTAGATGGTGGTCATGTATTCAACTCTAACACTTCACAAGATGTAAACAGCATTGGTCCTAAACAAACATCAGACACTACACAACACTACACAAAGGTGAGAAAAAATACAACCAAAAGAACATTTACAACAAAATTAAAATATTTACCAACATCTTTAAGATTTAATTCCGAATGGGGAGTACAAAAAAAACTAGGAAGTGCTTCTGGACCAGTGTTGTTCACATCTTTTAAAATTGCCTATATACTGAATAATGCTGATCAAAAGCATTGAGGTTATCTTTTAGTGTCTCATCATGTGGTGTGTGTGGCTTATGTGATTCAATAGGTCAGGGTTCAATTCCTCAGCTCTACATGAAGTTATTTTACATACAGAAATTCTTAGCAAACCTGAGGAACCTTCACAGTACATATGTAGTACTGTGAGAAACAGTGAGATACTTTATGCTTTAATGTTCATGTTTAAGAAGTACATTTCAGTACACAAAAATCACAGTTTTGACTGTTGTCTTGGTATATGTGTTTTTGATGATAAGGTGCATTCCAATGATAACATGGCTTTAATCATCACACATAGATCAATGAAATCTATGTAAGCCTCTGTGTACAGTGTAATTTTGTCCACTGCCCTACCATCTACAAGTCATAGGTCAAATATGGTTGTATTGCACATTAAAGCACAACAATGTGTTGCAGTCATGTCATCACCCTTGTGGAATTATTCTGATGTCTAGTGGAAAGTGTTTGGAGATAAACAAGCGGATCTGCAAAGCAGATACCCAGGCCTTATTAATACCGAGCCTTATTAATAAAGATCTTATTAACTACAGGCAAGAACAGGCAAGAAGATGAGTCCAGGTATACGAAAATGTACTTTGTGGCTTAATGTTTTAACCATGTTTTTTTTTAGCAGATATTCATTATCATTTCTATACCCACAGTTTCACTACAAATGCCATGGTTAAACTATGTCTACAGTAGCAGAACTTGTTTAATTTAAAAAGACAAAGTTTTAAATGCATGTTATACATTCCCATAGAACACGCTTAAAATCCATTAGCATTTCTATACTGGCTCATCTGCTTGCCTGTACGTTTTAATAATTAGCTATAGCCTGAATGGGATCTTTTAATGTCACTGTCTTAGTGCCCAATATCTAAGACTTTTTTGCATTAAGATATCCAAAAATCACAAACATAATGTTATATATCTTGTTCACATGTGTACTTTTATTATCAAAAATATCTCCAATAATGTAAAATGCAGAAAATCAAAATGTTAACACCCTGTTTCACTTTTTAATTTGGTCACCTGTCAATGGTGCCATGTCTACGTTATCCTTGGTTTCCTGTTTTTGAATCATGTCTCACACTATTGGCAGAGAAGATAAAGACTACAACTTTCATTCCACGCTTTTCAAACTGACTTTGTTATTGTTTTGAATGTGACCTCTATAGTTACGAAAATTCCATAGGCTACTGTGCTTTTAATGCATTAAATGACATTACCACTTTCTTATATGATAATAATGGTTCAACAACACTTATCATGAAACTTTACTTATTACTTTCACATTCTGGGCTCATCTGCTTGCCTGTAGTGTACATTTACAAAATTTTTATTGTAACTATGTTACATTTTTGGGTACTTTGGTTTTACAATAAATACCATAATTTTACTTCGGTTACTGTAGTAAATCTGTGGTTAATGTAGTGACTGTAACATTGTTAGTGATACAGCAAGCTGTCAATACATAACAACATATTACAGGCTGACTTTAACCGTTTTGTGTTATCGTCAGTTCAGGAACACGTGTTAGAAATACACAAATAGGATGATTTATTTATTGATCGGCACTGTTGGATGAGCTCGGAAACCGCGTACACTGGATAACAATCCCATTCAACTACTGGCTGTTACACAATGTAAAGTATGTGCGCTCACCATTTCGATTATCTTGGTTTTCTTGCCCGCTCTTTGTTTTTTGGTCAAAATGTACTGCGCGAGCACGACTCCGCCAAAAAGTGCGCACACAGTAGCGCTCGCCATCGCGCCCGCTTTAACCACAGCGCTTCTGTCCATTATCTGGTCCTTCACAAACATAAACCCGTCGCGCATTCATTACGTTCACAACAGACGTACTGAGACGTCATAGTTCTACATCTCTCGTACCAGTCCAGAGCAGTTAAAAACTGCGTTGCGACACACTTCGATCTCGCCGCACGTATTCGCGTGGTTCATGGAGCGCCTGATAGTTCCAAACAAATCCTGGCTGTCAACCTGTTTGAATAGGTTTAAGCGAGACATACAACATGGATGAATATTTGAGGCTATTTCTTTAAATATTAACTTGAAATGAAAATTAATTACTATGCTTACTATATTTATAGTAACTTTTTTTTTACTGGGGACTGATGGAGATAAAGTTGCGAGGACATACCACTTATCTATAAAACACAATGAAACTGTGGCAGCGTGAAGCAGTTTGGCTTGCGTTTAGCTGCTCACTTTCTCTAAGATTTATTATTTGCACAAGTATACTTTATAAATAGCTACCAGTAATAAAATAAAAATAAAACATTAAACAATTTATTGAATCTAAACCAATACACACACACGTTAGCTAAACTACTTACTAATAATGATAAACATTACTTTAGGTCGAGTTTATAAAATACCACTTTTGACTATATTCATGAAATGTCAGCTAATTCGTTAAACTGTAAAATACCGCAGTAATTTCGAGTGTGTTGGAACGGACGCGCCATGATACGATTTACTTCCGCATTCCATTCTTCCAATGCAAGTCTATGAGAGTGTCGCAACTCTGGTTTTCAACGTTTTCTAATGCGGACTATTGCTGCGTTCCAGACAACTCGGATTTCGGATATTTTGTTCTACCTCCGATCTCAATCACGCATAACGGGACATTAAACACCGCCAAAACGATATATTATTGTATTTGTTTAATACAACTTGCAAGAGAGCTTGCTCGTGTCCTTCGTGTAGTAAAATACTTTAAAGTTTGTTTTTACGTTTTCACACGCGTTTCCTTCCGAGTTTGATGTGAGGCTATCCTGAAATCTTATGTGAAGCGCAGCATCTGCGAAGTGTCAGTAGGTCTACAGACTGATCGACGCTGCATGAAGCCGAATACGCGTTATATTTATACATTTTTAAATTAAGTGATACAAAGTAAGGAAAAATTAATAGTTTAAGTAAAGATGTAAAAAAGAAAAACAGAAAATATTAAATCCCAGACATTGCAAGATATTGTGTTGCGTGGTATTGCAATTTTACCCGTTGTTATTGCCCCAGCACCGTGCTTTTTACAGTGCTTTTAGTAATAAACACTCCAATACAATATGTTGCCTTCTGCCTACTGATTCAAAGTTAAATACTTAAATAAGTAATGACTATATGGATGGTACGATTGAATAAGTCTATAGTTTAACCCTAAAAGTGAAAAACTTTAAAATATAGTTAAATAATTTGTAAAGAAAACAACTTAAAACAAGGAAACATAAAGGCTCACGTTTGACAGTGATTATATTGCTGATCTTGAATAGTGCGTTTACACATCTGACAGCAGATGTCGTGAGTGTGCCGAGCTGTTCTGAACAGCATTGTAAAACTAGGATATTTATCTAGAGGGAACCCGGAAGAGGGTGGAGTTTGACCGCAGTAGATTCACGCATTTTACTTGCATCAACTTGTCTGGATTAAGGATCGCGCTTTAAATATGAATATTCAGGGATTTGGTGCATCAGCTGCTGGCGGTGGGGTAAGAGTCTGTGTTGACTACATGAATTATTGTATTGTGTAAGAACATTTGACAAACAACAGTCGAACCGAAGCAGGATTAATGTACATCAAGCCGTCCCACCAAGTCAGATATACAGTGACGCTTCATTCATTATCCGTGAGCTTGTCAATATGAGAGAGGTTAATTTTACTGTAGTAGTTACACTCCTAGTTCTTGAAATGGACTGGACATTGACATATTAATTTGCTCTTCTGCCTTAAGGTTAATTTAACTTTACAAAAATTAACCATGGTTTTACTACAGTTTAAACCAAAATGGTTACTGTAGTAAAACCGTGGTTAATGTTTGTAAAGTTAAATTAACCTTAAGGCAGAAGAGCAAATTAATATGTCAATGTCCAGTCCATTTCAAGAACTAGGAGTGTAACTACTACAGTAAAAAATGATTTTATGATTTTTGATTTTAAAACCATGGTTAAAACATGGTTACTGCTGTAAAACCATGGTTAAAACATGGTTACTGCTGTAAAACCATGGTTTTGCCAATAGTAATCAATACGACAAAAAGCAATGGTTACTATACACTTTAGTACAGTAAAACCATGGTTAATTTTCGTAAGGGATGCCAATAATGTCCATACCAGTCACATTGCTTTTTAGTTCCCCAGCAATAGCCACACTTGCATTAAACACACCTTGTTCTCTGTTCGTTAAAAGACTCCTGCTGTAATTTGAATTTGGGTGTGTCAGTGAAACACAGTAAATGTGTAGTCACATTGCTTTTCAGTTTTCTACTTAATTTTCTTGTGATCTCGACATAACAAAGTTGTTTTCTCTTGTGATCTCGACTTAATTTTCTCGTGATCTCGATATAACGAAAGTATTGCGATGTGCTTTTGTTTACTCAATAGAACGTGCTGTTTTGTTTGGAGACAGCAAAAGCATATTAAAGGTGACCTACTATGCAAAACTCACTTTTATAAGGTGTTTTAACACAGTTGTGCGGGGCCGGAGTGTGTAAAAACAACGAGCCTATAAAGATAAAAATCGACCAAGTCATTTCTTTATAATCCCCTAAAATCAAAACCAGTCTGTCTAAATACGCTGTTCAAAACAGTGTTGCCAACTATTTTCAATGGAAAGTAGCTAAAGTCTGCTCGAAAAGTCGTTAAATGTCGCTTAGTGACGCAATGCGTAAATTTGCATATTAATGACGTAATCACGTCGTATTTGCATTCTGCCTAATGGTGGTACTTTACAACTGTTTTCCCTAATCCGTGCGCACATAATGTCCAGTATAAAACTGTTATCAATTAACGTTACATGTTTTCTGTCAGACAACGGAACGGAACCTGTTAACCAGCATTTACATCTGCTGTATATAAGTTTAATAAATTTAATGAAGTTAATTGTGGTGTGTGAGTAAGTACAATCACGCAATGTTACAGTCTCTCAGAAGTAGCCCAGTAAACAATCTCGGACGAGTTCAGAAACTGGAATGAACTAAAGCTCTGTGACAGTGAGCAATATAAGTGCATGAGAAGAATTAACAGGAAAAAAAGAAGAAGAAGGAACGGTAAAATTAAATAGTTTTATTTCAAACAAAGGAGAAGCAGGTAAGTGATTGGTTCGTGGCAACACCGTTTGCACATGCGCAGCACATTCACGTCTATGTCAGATGCCGTGCGGTCGCTGGAATGTGCTGCTCCTCTCAGCCGGAACCAGACCTCACTCGCAGGACAGTACTGGCGGCATTTGGAAAGTCGCTAAAGGGGTGTGAAAAGTCGCTAAATCTAGCGACAAAGTCGGTAAGTTGGCAACACTGGTTCAAAATTCCCGCACTTTGTTACGAAACAAGGTGGAAAACCCCAGCCTATTTGTGACGTTAAGGGCCTTTTTGCAAAGACACAGACCAAGACAGAGAAGGTCCACCTTCAGTGTGCTGTATGCTGCAGGAGGAAGAAATGGCTGCGTCTAAGAAACAATAGATGTTCTGTTTTGGGATGCAACAATGAACATAGGAGTCTCCATAGACTTTGTCAGAGCCACTGAGGACAGAGTGATTACAATTCATTTATGAAGGAAATATTCCAGTGGTTGTCAGCTAATGATATTTATTCAAATAAACTGTTAAATGCTATTAAAATTAGAAACATTTTAACTTTAGAGACGGTCTCTTAATTCACGAACATCCAACTTTATTTATAAAGCCATTATTAGCTACACTTGTGGTGACAACACAACTTTTGTTATCTCGAGATCATAAGAAAATTAGGTCAAGATTACAAAAAACAACTTTTGTTATCTCGAGATTTACTTTTACATTTAGGCATTTAGCTGACGCTTTTATCCAAAGCGACTTACAAATAGTAGGAGACAATGAAGCGACACATCAAAAGGGGCAACAATAGTACGAAGAAGTGCTTTCCTAAGTTTACAGTGTTTTGCAGTGCTAGATAAGTACCTAGATAAGAGATCATGAGAAAATTAAGTCAAGATCACAAAAAACCTTTGTTAACTCGAGATCATGAAAAATTAAGTCGAGCTCAACATTTACTGCACATTGTCATGAATAAATTCGATATATTGTGGATTATTAGCCTAAATCTTCCTAAACACTCTTACAAAATGGCCTAAGCACACTTATGTTGAGATGCTCTAAGCGACTGAATTGACAGAAAATGTACCTATCTTATCCTAGTTGTTCTTATTATTATTCTGGACAAACCTTGCCGCATAACTCGTCCTGCACCGTTTGTCGCAAAACCATGAATGAGGGGTCAAATCGACCGGCTTATTGAGGAGAGGTGTGTGTGCTCTAACTTTTATAAGCGATCGGGGGTACACTCAATTTGGAATTTTGGAACTGACACTCAATTTGGAACTGAATTTTCCCATAGACTTACGTATAATGGCACCATTATAAAACGGCCCAGTCAGATATCTTTGCAGCATATCTTATTTCACCTGTGGCTTGGAGTATTATCATTCTTGATGATAATATTATCCAATGATCCAATTATCATATTATCATTGGCGGATGCTAAGCCACTCCCTAGCAACCAAACAGAGTACCCTAGCAACCATTTTAAAACACCTATAGTTCTTTATCAGAACATCGTAGAGACATGGGGATGGGCTCGTTTCACTCGTGGCTTGGAGTAGAATCACTGGTGGATGCCAAGTCGCTCCCTAGCAACCAACCAGAGTACCCTAGCAACCGTTTAGCAGGACCTTTATATCTGTATCAGAACATTATAGAGACATGAGGGTGGTAAAACACATTAGTATCATTGTAATATTGCGGTTTGAGTTTTGCCACGGCAAGCACCACTCACATTTTCTTCAGAAAATATACCTATCTAGTTATTTATTAATATTCACCAGGGAGCCTTTTTTAATTATTCTCTGCATTGCAATTTTAAATGCATGTCTTCAAAATAATAAATACACACATTGTGATTTTCATCTCAAAATAAATAAACACACAGTATGCAAAATGCTTGTTTATGCCTCCTTCAATTCAAAACATTAAACTCAGTAGCAAAATATCACTCAGGTAGATGTTTATGATCTGTGTGAAGACTTTTTGAACATAACAATGTACACAGAGGTCTCCCAAAGTAAATATATGTGACTGATAAGCATCTTTATGAAACTTACTAATATGCTTTCAGAGTTCCAGAAACTGTGCAAGAGTAAAACTCCATCAACATTGTCCATCAACACTGTCTATTTTACAGTGCTGAAATAGCTGAGGATGATCAGTTGTTTTGCCTTTAATGTGAAAGCTTAATTCATCTGCCTTTCGCGATGACTGCAATGCATCATAATAACCATTTTAAACATTTGATGATGGTTGGGACTAAATCAAGTTTTCTCTCCACTGTCCCTGTAGTATGCAGGCGGATTCCCTGGACAACAGCAGCAGGACCCTCTGTATGGATACTTTGCTGCAGTCGCTGGTCATGTAAGATGGTCTCTAATTTCTCACTGATTTGCTTATACATTTCCAGAATAAATCACCTTTTATTAAAGTTAAACAAATACAGGGAATTACAGCGAGTGGCACTCATCAAAAGACCATTACGTACATGACAGTATTTAGTCACAATGCATATACGGATAATTTTGTGCCATTTTTGACTTAACATTTTTATGTGCATTATACAGATCTCTTTTGTGCCCTTAACCAAGAGATATCTTTTACATTCTCTATGTAGAATATTTCCAAAACAAATACATATAGAAATAACAAATAAAAGCTAAATACAAAAGGAAAACAGAGAGGAAAAGAAAAGGGAAAAAACCCTAACACATCATATTTAAGAAGTATAAGAACCATCTAGTAAACGGGAGTTGCAACATGTCTGCACCAAACCATTCAGTAAACTCTCCTCAAGTTTGATTTAATTAAACAAAATCTGATCTTATATGGCATATGTACTTAATCCATTTTTCCATAATATAAATTCAATATAGACTTTAGTCTTAGAGCGTAGGTAAGCTTTTTTATGATAACAATATCATATCAGTTCAGTCATTCTGAGTAGGTGAGACTGATTGCAGCCATTTTCTTGTAATTGCCTTCTTGCTTGCAACAGTTAAAATTCTAAATGGATACTTGTTTGGGAAGTCATTGGGAATTAAACCTAGGCACATTCCTATAAATCAAAAATAAATTTGTATACTAAAAATAGTTTCTAAACATTTATGTCATATCTCTAAGCCAGTATGAGTTAATGGAAGTACAATTCCAAAAGATGTGGAAGTAATTTGCCCTCTCCACCCCACATCTACGTCAGCATCTTAAACTGAGGGACTGTACTTGTTCTGAGCGAGTATCGAGAAAAAACTAGTGATACCTTTCCATGCAAATCCCTTCAAAGCAAAGAGTGTGTAGTTTTCCACTGTGCCTCACGTTTCCAAATCCTCTACTGGAAAATGCAAATTGCCTTCCCGTCTCTCTTTTATATTTAATGAGTTTGTTCTAACCCACTATACAAGTTTGAGACAACAGTTTTTCAGTATGTGACGAGTCGGGAGTGAGGATGTGTTGGTACAGACCAGAAGCTATTAAAGCGGTTCCAATCAGTGCTTAAAGTGGGGAAAAAAGGGCTCTCTTGTGCACCATTGACATTTGCAAATAATATTTTTTTATACCATACTACATTTGAAACTGAAATAAAAAACAGTATTTGAAGATGCTGGTACAATGGTACATATTTACTTACTAAAGGAACCATTTCCCAACAGACATTTTAGGGGGCACGTGCTAAAATGAGAAAATAAAAAAGTTACATAGTTACACACATACAGGGAGTGCAGAATTATTAGGCAAATGAGTATTTTGACCACATCATCCTCGTTATGCATGTTGTCTTACTCCAAGCTGTATAGGCTGGAAAGCCTACTACCAATTAAGCATATTAGGTGATGTGCATCTCTGTAATGAGAAGGGGTGTGGTCTAATGACATCAACACCCTATATCAGGTGTGCATAATTATTAGGCAACTTAACAAAAAACAAATTTATACCCATTTCAATTATTTATTTTTACCAGTGAAACCAATATAACATCTCAACATTCACAAATATACATTTCTGACATTCAAAAACCAAACAAAAACAAATCAGTGACCAATATAGCCACCTTTCTTTGCAAGGACACTCAAAAGCCTGCCATCCATGGATTCTGTCAGTGTTTTGATCTGTTCACCATCAACATTATGCAGCAATGTAAACACTGTTCAGAGGTGTACTGTTTTCCCTCCTTGTAAATCGTGACATTTGATGATGGACCACAGGTTCTCAATGGGGTTCAGATCAGGTGAACAAGGAGGCCATATCATTAGATTTTCTTCTTTTATACCCTTTCTTGCCAGCCACGCTGTGCAGTACTTGGACGCTGTGATGGAGCATTGTCCTGCATGAAAATCATGTTTTTCTTGAAGGATACAGACTTCTTCCTGTACCACTGCTTGAAGAAGGTGTCTTCCAGAAACTGGCAGTAGGACTGGGAGTTGAGCTTGACTCCATCCTCAACCCGAAAAGGCCCCACAAGCTCATCTTTGATGATACCAGCCCAAACCAGTACTCCACCTCCACCTTGCTGGCGCCTGAGTCGGACTGGAGCTCTCTGCCCTTTACCAATCCAGCCACGGGCCCATCCATCTGGCCCATCAAGACTCACTCTCATTTCATCAGTCCATAAAACCTTAGAAAAATCAGTCTTGAGATATTTCTTGGCCCAGTCTTGACGCTTTCAGCTTGTGTGTCTTGTTCAGTGGTGGTCGACTTTCTGCCTTTCTTACCTTGGCCATGTCTCTGAGTATTGCACACCTTGTGCTTTTGGGCACTCCAGTGATGTTGCAGCTCTGAAATATGGCCAAACTGGTGGCAAGTGGCATCTTGGCAGCTGCACGCTTGACTTTTCTCTCAGTTCACGGGCAGTTATTTTATGCTTTGGTTTTTCCACACGCTTCTTGCGCACCCTCTGTTGACTATTTTGAATGAAACGCTTTGATTGTTCATGATCACGCTTCAGAAGCTTGGCTATTTTAAGACTGCTGCATCCCTCTGCAATATATCTCACTATTTTTGACTTTTCTGAGCCTGTCAAGTCCTTCTTTTGACCCATTTTGCCAAAGGAAAGGAAGTTGCCTAATAATTATGCACACCTGATATAGGGTGTTGATGTCATTAGACCACACCCCTTCTCATTACAGAGATGCACATCACCTAATATGCTTAATTGGTAGTAGGCTTTCCAGCCTATACAGCTTGGAGTAAGACAACATGCATAACGAGGATGATGTGGTCAAAATACTCATTTGCCTAATAATTCTGCACTCCCTGTACATATATATTTCTTTTTTATAATTTCATTTTTTATTTAATTTTATTTTTATGTCAAATGTTTAAATGTAAACCAGTATCCATCCATCCATCTATCTTCTTCCGCTTATCCGGGGCCGGGTCGCGGAGGCAGCAGTCTAAGTAGGGACGCCCAGACTTCCCTCTCCCCAGACACTTCCTCCAGCTCTTCCGGGGGAACACCGAGGCGTTCCCAGGCCAGCCGAGAGACATAGTCCCTCCAGCATGTTCTAGGTCTTCCCCGGGGCCTGCTCCCGGTGGGACAGGCCTCTCTCGATGTGGAGGAGCAGCGGATCTACTCCAAGCTCCCCCCGAGTGACCGAGCTCCTCACCCTATCTCTAAGGGAGCGCCCGGCCACCCAGCAGCGGAAACTCATTTCGGCCGCTTGTATCCGGGATCTCATCCTTTCGGTCATGACCCAAAGCTCATGACAATAGGTGAGAGTAGGAACGTAGATCGACTGGTAAATCGAGAGCTTCGCCTTGCAGCTCAGCTCCTTCTTTACCACGACAGACCGGTACATCGACCGCATTACTGCAGAAGCTGCACCAATCCGTCTGTCGATCTCTTACTCCATCCTTCCCTCACTCACTCATCTCTCTTTTATATTTAATGAGTTTGTTCTAACCCACTATACAAGTTTGAGACAACAGTTTTTCAGTATGTGACGAGTCGGGAGTGAGGATGTGTTGGTACAGACCAGAAGCTATTAAAGCGGTTCCAATCAGTGCTTAAAGTGGGGAAAAAAGGGCTCTCTTGTGCACCATTGACATTTGCAAATAATAATTTTTTATACCATACTACATTTGAAACTGAAATAAAAAACAGTATTTGAAGATGCTGGTACAATGGTACATATTTACTTACTAAAGGAACCATTTCCCAACAGACATTTTAGGGGGCACGTGCTAAAATGAGAAAATAAAAAAGTTACATAGTTACACACATACATATATTTTTCTTTTTTATAATTTCATTTTTTATTTAATTTTATTTTTATGTCAAATGTTTAAATGTAAACCAGTATCCATCCATCCATCCATCTATCTTCTTCCGCTTATCCGGGGCCGGGTCGCGGAGGCAGCAGTCTAAGTAGGGACGCCCAGACTTCCGTCTCCCCAGACACTTCCTCCAGCTCTTCCGGGGGAACACCGAGGCGTTCCCAGGCCAGCCGAGAGACATAGTCCCTCCAGCATGTCCTAGGTCTTCCCCGGGGCCTGCTCCCGGTGGGACAGGCCTCTCTCGATGTGGAGGAGCAGCGGATCTACTCCGAGCTCCCCCCGAGTGACCGAGCTCCTCACCCTATCTCTAAGGGAGCGCCCGGCGGAGGAAACTCATTTCGGCCGCTTGTATCTGGGATCTCATCCTTTCGGTCATGACCCAAAGCTCATGACCATAGGTGAGAGTAGGAACGTAGATCGACTGGTAAATCGAGAGCTTCGCCTTGCAGCTCAGCTCCTTCTTTACCACGACAGACCGGTACATCGACCGCATTACTGCAGAAGCTGCACCAATCCGTCTGTCGATCTCTTACTCCATCCTTCCCTCACTCGTGAACAAGACCCCAAGATACTTAAACTCCTCCACCTGTGGCAGGAACTCCCCACCGACCTGGAGGGGACAAGCCACCCTTTTCCGACTGAGAACCATGGCCTCAGACTTGGAGGTGCTGATTCTCATCCCAGCCGCTTCACACTCGGCTGCAAACCGCCCCAGCGCCCGCTGTAGGTCCTGGCCTGATGGGGCCAACAGGACAACATCATCCGCAAAAAGCAGAGATGAGATCATGTGGTCCCCAAACTGGACCCCTTCTAGGCTGCGCCTAGAAATCCTGTCCATAAAGATAGTGAACAGGACCGGTGACAAAGGGCAGCCCTGCCGGAGTCCAACACGCACTGGGAACGAGTCTGACTTACTACCGGCAATGCGAACCAAGCTCCTGCTCTGGTCATACAGGGACCGGACAGCCCCTAGCAAAGGGCCTCGGACCCCATACTCCCAGAGCACCCCCCACAGAACACCGCGAGGGACACGGTCGAATGCCTTCTCCAGATCCACAAAGCACATGTGGACTGGTTGAGCAAACTCCCATGAACTCTCCAGTATCCTAAAGAGGGTATAGAGCTGGTCCAGTGTTCCGCGACCAGGACGAAAGCTGCATTGTTCCTCCTGGATCTGAGGTTCGACTATCGGACGGTAAACCAGTATATTCATTCAAAATAATTATGACAGACAGCTCAGAGGGGCAATAATCCATTTAAGGCATAAGTAATATCATGAGAATGTTTTAAATTAAAATTACAGCGTTTCAATTTAAGGCATTAATGTAATTGAATATTTAAGTATTATTGGAGTTAAAACTTAAAAAAAGGTTTCACTAACTGTCTCAGCATCAGACATGCCCGAAATACATCAAAACGCTCTTTAAAAAACACGATCAGTTTATCCCTTTACATGTTCCATAGTTCGGTGTACATTGAATGAAGATGTTAGCTGTTTATGTTAATGCATATTACAGTTATTACTTACAAGAAGTGCTTATGGTCACAGTATCGGAATTTGTTTATTTGAAATAAACTGGACTCAGTGAATGTGGTGGCAATATATTATATCAATGTTAATAGTTTGAAATACTTAAAAACTATAAACATACTACTTAAACAACTGGTTGTATAATGTAGATTGTAGTGCATCTATCTGTCGGTGGGACGATTATCTCCAGTAAGCGGACATGCTGCAAGTTTTATACCATAACTTGTCAGTGTGTAATAAAGTTTTCTGCCACTGTCTGCATGTGAGCACACTAATGACGTATTGACATCTACATGCAGGGTGCCCAGTGGTATGCAAAACATGTTGACTGAAAATGTACACAACTACACTACGCTGTAAAAACTAAAGGATCCTCGAGGAACCATTTGGGGTTCCTCAGACTGCCAGTGTGACTGGTGGAACCGTCAGGAGGACCTCTGAGGAACTTCAGAACTGAATTTAAAGTGCCTAAAGGATCCCATAAGTTTCTGCATGAACTGCCAAGACTGTTAATGGTTCCTCAGAGAACTGCTTTTTGTAAAAAAAAATGTGTCTCAAAGTCCTTCTGATGGTTCAGCTGGTGTGGCAGTGTGAGGAATCCCAAATGGTTCTTTAAGGATCCTTTAGTTTCTACTCTATCATTGCAGTCTGATCAATTTTTTTAATCCTATGTCCTCCACAGATGATATTTATAAAAAATATATTTAGATCACCTTACTTGTAGCTTTTACTATCTGGATGTGAAGAGACATTCTACCAGCATGACAAAAAAGACATTTGCACACCATGCCTTTAAGTGCTTAATGTAGAACTGTGTGTACCTTGCCTTAGATCCTTAATATTTATAATGTATTTTTTTCTTCATATTTATAATTATTTGATATTTCTATTGAATTTGTATATTTTTAATGTATTTTTTATAATTTTGTTGTTTAGGATGGCCAGATATCTGCAGAAGAACTTCAAACCTGTCTGACTCAGGCCAACTTCTCTGGTGGCTACAGATGTAAGATCATCATAGTTCATATTTGTGTCTTCATTTGATTTTTAGATAAAGCGAGTTAAGGTTGAGTTAACTTAATCAGATTCTCAAGATTTTTAACACTTATTCAATGCTTTGCAGCTTTCAACATTGAGACGTGTAGACTGATGATCAGCATGCTTGATGTATCCTTGATGTGGCAATAAGAAAAAAAAATGTTCCCTTAAGGTTAAACTCTTAAGGTTTTGAAAATGTGCCACTTTGCCTTGCTTCTGACATCTCTTCCCTAATGTTAAGTGTACTGCAGTTTGTTATTGAATTAAGAGAGTCATTCTCCATAATTTATCTTATTAGAGAGACATGTCTTGCTCGATGGGTTTCAATGAGTTTAAGGAGTTGTGGGCTGTGCTCAGTGGATGGAAGCAGCATTTTATGAGCATTGACAGAGACATGAGCGGCACAGTTGATTCACAGGAAATGAACCAGGCTGTCTCCTCTATGGGTAAAACATGTCATATATTTCTGCATACACTATTTATGTAGTATTTGCCAACATTTTGCTCTAAATTGAGTTGTTTAAAAATTAGGTGGAACTACTAAAATATTGGAGTAAACTAATAGTAATCAAATGTACTGTATAATAGTAAAAATGGTTCTTTAGAAAAAGGTCAAGAGAAAGATTTTTATTATAAAGCAAACGTGTGGATAAATACAAATAATCTATGCAATTATTAGTAAATGAGACTTTGTTTTAGCTTTCTTTCAAGAGCTAATATGCCCTTTTGCAAAGTCTTTATATTGCTTTTAGGGTGTACTATAATAGGTTTTCCTGTTTAATTGTTAAAAAAACACATAATTTACATTATTGCAGTGCCAATCTCCTGAGCCTCTGATGCTTTGATTTCTTCCTGTGTCTATGAAGCGCCCTCCTCTAAAGTGCTATGATTAGTCAAGCTGATTTGATATGATTAGCCCCGACTTGTATATTCTAAGAAAATTAAGAAAATTGTTTTTCCACCATTTTCCACCATTTAAACCTGTTGTAGGGGACTCCAACACAATATTAGGACATTTAAAAATACCATGTCACCTGCTCTTTTAAGGTGTGAATGGAATATGGATATGTGAATATGTGAATTCCATATGTGAATTTGATGGTGGTCATGTGATGTGTGTGCAGGGTACAGGTTAAGTCCCCAGGCCATGAACTGCATTATTAAACGTTACAGCTCTAATGGAAAGATCTCATTTGATGATTATGTTGCCTGCTGTGTCAAACTGAGGAGTTTGACTGGTGAGTTATTTTCTAGTTGCACTATTGTGTGTCCCTGCGTTGTCTGCTCCGGCAGAGTGACTGAGCATGTGAATATGCTTATTTTTCTTACGTACATGTACAATGTTAATACGATAACCACATGCTGAATTAGATTAAACTTTATGCATGTTCTGTTATGGGAAAGGTTATAATGTATATTAAAAATATTATAATATAATATTTAATATTCAATTTAATTATAAATGTATGCTAATCCACTGTAAAATTGTCCTGTGATCAGATCTGTTCAGAGGGAGAGATCAGGCTCAACGGGGAATGGCAGCATTTCAATATGATGATGTAAGTAGTATTCAGAAAAATATCCTGAATATTATCAGTGTTGTTAAAAAGGAGGAAAGGATTAGAGCCAAATTAAAAATAAAATTAAAATACAAGAATAAAGTCATAATATTTTAAGAATAAAGTGAAAGTTATGAGAATAAAAAGTCAGTATGAGAATAATCATACAATATTTTGAGAATAAAGTTGTAATTTGAATGTAAATTTGCTTGAAGTGATGTAGTGAACAAACAGATCTGTGAAGCACATACCAAACACAGCTTAATAATAAAGAATGCAAGAATATACTGTTGCGTAGTAAACCCTTAAAAAGAAAACGCTGGACATAATCCTTTTTCGTACAAAAGTATGTAACTTCGAACAGAATATTTAGTGCAGTGTAATAGCCTGTAAACCAACATGTGATTGTAAATGTAACACCTGGAAAATTGTTGTGACAATTGGTGATAGTGTAGCTAATGGTTCTGAGAAAGCTTATGTAATTACATTAATAACATAACATAAGGTTAATGCATATAATGCGTGTTAGTAAAAAAACAGCATGTTTAACTATATTATTGTATTTTTTAATCTCTCCTCACAGTTCATCCAGTGTACCATGAGCATCTAAAAGAAGACTCTTGTTTTTTTGTGAACCATGAAAAACACAGAAAACTGGATTTATAATTTATATTTTTAAACAGTTTATTTGCATGTTTTTCATGTCTATAATATGTTTGATTATGTGTCTTTCACTAGGGTGAATTTATTAGGGTGAAGTAAAGTGGGCCACTTTTTGTCAAATGTGTAACTTAGATACCTAGAGGTAATTTTTTTCCCTTTTTATTGCATTTGCTAACTTTAAGGTTCAGATTTTTATTTAAATTAATTTTGTATAATGTGTTATTAGGATTATATATACCAATAAACATTTTATGATAACGCACGCCATGCAATTTCTTTTCTGGTACAGTGGGCCAGCTGGACTAGTAAAGTGAGCAATCACTATCATAAAATAAACCTGCATCTAAATTTGAAAAACATGTTGTACATTTTATACATTTATATTAACAATTCAATTATTCAATTAAATTCAACAAATAAAAAAAAACCTATAAACATAACTCTTTCGTCACTCAACTGATTTAGCTTCATGCCTCGCCTTTTCTGCTCTCTGTTTCTCTTCTTCCATCTCTGCCGACATTACAAATAGTGTGGTATACTTTAGTATATACTGTAGTAGACTGTAGTAAATTGTAGTATACTATAGTGTATTATATTACAATACCAAAGTATTAATGTATACTACAATATTATGTAGTATTAATTATAGTAAATTGATAAACTAAATACTGTAACTTACTTCAATCTCTGCTATGATATTGAATATTAGAATTTTACAGTTTACTAGTACATACTACTACTACTACTACTACTTGTAGTATGTGGGTGACCTTTCATTCCTGATTGCACACCCATTACTGTTTTCTAAACTATTACTTAAACCTTTTTTTTTAAACTATTATTATACTTGTCAGTTGTTTTCTCGTGATCTCGACTTGATTTTTTTTAGTCATCTCGACATAACAAAAGTTGTTTTCTCATGATCTAGACTTAATTTTCTCATACGGTTCTTGAATTGGATCACAGCTAGGTATACTTAGCACGAAGATGTTGGAGGCAGCATGGGTATATTTAGAGAAATTAACATGGATGAACGAGATAAGTTTTGCTTTGATCAGAGATTTACTCAAGCTGAAATAGCTGTATGTTATGGAAGTTGTAAGTGGCCATCCATTGTTATTTTTTCTTGTATTGTTTTTTTTGTGATCTCGACATATTTTTCTGGTCATCTCGAGTCGAGATCATGAGAAAACAAGGTTTTTATTTCGAGATAAAGAGAAAATTAGATAGTGAGTGCAGAGGTCGGGTTTAAAGCTAGTGGCTGATGAGGGGATAAGGAGGTGCAGGTGTGGGCGATTGCTGAAAGGAGACAGGTGAGGGAGCGTGAAGGATCATGGGAAATGGAGTTTGGGAGAGTACACTTAGGAAAAACACAAAAGGGCAGACTAGAACTGTGACAATTATCATCCAAAAAAATAAAGCATAGTAAATTATTATGGCTTTAGCCACAGCCGTGCTTAATGCGAACAGTCATAATCGTGCTTAATTAATATTAGTTTATGAAAAATATACACTTTTATTGTGGTAGTTCAATGACAATTTAGGTGTCTGTAACATCACATACTTCAAAACACTGTTGTTTGAGTAGCTGTCTCTGTGACGAAAAGCCACTCCTAATACGCTTCCAAAGGAACAAAAGATTAAAATCTGGCAGTGTGTGATGTCACTGCTTGTTCTTTAATCACCAAAACACCCCCCTGTTTCCACCCCCCTGACTACACCTTGGACTTCTGTTGCCTTGTCTCCGCCCCATCACACACCCTTAATGGCACCACCATTGAACCTCAGCTCTTTTGTCAACTTAGCTGGTTCCATGGTGGCTTTCTCTGTCTGTTCCTCTGAACTTGTTTTTGTTTACAGCATCGCAGAATGTGCCTACATAGAGAGGGTATACTGTCACAGTCAGTCTTGTTCTATTTTGGTTTGTCTTTCTATAGTGTTTTTGCCTATATTGTTTGTTTGTGTTTTATAAAGAGCACTTTTTTTTATTTAGTCAACTCGTTACCCTCTGTGCATATATAGCCCATCAAGCGCAAAGAAAATAAACAATCCAGTTCTGTGCAGATAGAAGACGGTGAATGCACCTAGTCTAGCGGCAAGAGAAAGCCATTTGCTAAGAAGTGGTTGATTAAATTCATGTATAAATAGATATTCAGACAGATAAGTATGTTTTGTTTTAATTAATGAACAAGTTCATTTTAGACAGTACAGAAATTCACAGAAATTCAATACCATGTGTTCAATTAACTGTGATCTCACACTCAGGTTTTGTTTACAGAATAAGATAAACATTTGCACAGAGTTAAATAATCTTTGAAGAAATGTGTATCAGCACACATTTAAAAAAAGACCTTGATTTAATAATTAACAAGAATATTTCTATAACTGAAAAAGATTTAGGTCTACAAACCATCCATACGATTTCAAAAATTTAAAACTTAAAAAAAAAGCATCCTTTCTAAAGTGTCTATTAAACTCATTAATCACTACATGAGACGTTTGGGGTCAATCTTCTCCAGGTGGACCAGAGGTTTCAGTTGCTCTGCAAAGCTTCTCATATCCTCAGACACAGTGTCCTGTCCCGCTGGGGCCAGCACACTCAGCTCAACCAGATGTGACAAAGACAGTGGCTCTGTGTTCTCCAAGTTACCCGGGACCAGCACACGGGAAAGTTTGCTCACAGCTACTTTCATCTGCCCTTTGCGGAACACCTGACCCTTGGCCACAAACTCGTGGTCCATGCGGAAACCCATCTCATTGAGAAAGTCTGGTAAACTGTGTGAGGCAGCCACATCCACACAATTCCGCACCAGGGCATGACGGCTCTTGTCACCAACCTCTGGCTGGCCCAGGTAGCGCAGGTGCCAGGGGGAGGTAAGGTGAAGGAGAGAACGACGGGCACGTAGGATGAATGGGTTGCCCTGCTGACCCTTCAGAAGATAGACCAACTCATGGTCTGCAAAACTCTCTGTCTCCATGTTATCACATAGACCTCGGAGTCGATGTAGAAGACTCTCCAGGGACTGATCCAAGACGCTACCTGTGCACAAGTACAGAAACCAAGATCAGCAATTAGGACTGGACTAATATAATTTTTTTATTTTAATTGATCTTTAATTTAAATGCACAATATGTGAATTTTTGCAATGAAATTTTCAAAAAACACTAGGCCAGTGTTATATATTTTGCTCTCTAGGGTCGAATCCATGACCTCTGCCTTGCTAGCAAATACTGTTTTATTGATGTAAACCAATTACCAATTGATGTACAGGAACAGGCAGAATAGCCGCAGTGTGTATGTGACCAATATGGAACAAATAGAAATGCTTTTATGAGATAAATTTGCACTTAATTCAGAATATTACTTCAGAAAGTTGCTCCTTTTTCAAGTCTTTATCAGTGATGCACAAATCCAAAAAAATTTTATTGACTTCACTTTACAATATTTTCCACTGTTTTTTTTTTTAAAGTGCTCGGTTTTGCTACAGTATAACTAGATACATGCGTGCATAATAATTATAGAAGACAATATTTTGATCACATTTTTTCCATGCACATTTTAGCAATTTAAAATCACATCTATCCTAGTAACTACCATTATTAGTAAATGGTCATTTATAAGTAATATATTTGTTAACAAGGCCTCAAAGATAAACAGTTTATTTAGGTGTATGCATTATCTGCATATTTTTTTTTACGGGAAAAATATTTTTTTAAGGCTTTATAAACAGATAGGTTGAGAGTGACTCTTGAGGGACCAGCACCAGCTTTTCTGTTGTACCACTATTTGAAAAAGTATCTTCCAGAACCTGGCAGTAAGTTTGGAAGTTAAGTCGTCTCCAGCCCTGAAAGGTCTGTGACTTTAAGTGGTTCTGGTCCCTCAAAGTCACCTAAATAAATCAATTTTTGTAGAACACAAAAGGAGAAAGTCACAGTCTAATTCAATTATTTATTTAAATTATTGAAAATTAGCTATGGTAGTGAATTTTGACTAAGGCTGTCAGTCTGGTTATGCTTTACATCTCCTTTTGTGCCCCACAGAAAAAGTCTATGCACATGGGTAGTTGATAAATTTAATACACATGGTAGAAAATAAATAACATGACACTTTTTATTCACGAGGAAATTTTATATATTTAATTTGTAAAAAAATACTATCTGTATTATCCTATACTTTACTTTTACACCTCTTTGTGTGTATTTAAAAGCCGCAATTACAACTGTCTATTTATGCTTTTTTTCTGTGCATGTCGGTAAATGTAAAAAGCAGTGTAGAATCACTGTGCAGTGCATGGGGCGCAACAAGGAGGGTTGCCCTCCTTGTGGTGCCCCATTCAAATTTTTTTGAAAATCTTTAATAAAACTTTATTTAATATACAAAATGTTCTAAGTAATTGAATTCTCATTTATTTAAAAAATAACAAGAAATATTTGGTTTAGAATTTTAAATGAGTTAAAATGATTTCATGACCTAGAAATCCAGAAAATACATAATATTTTATGTATATGCAGAGTCCTCATAAATCACAAATACCAGCAAATGTGTGTTAGGGCATAAGAATATTGGTTAAATATTATATTTATTAATTCATTTCCAATTACAGGCACTAATACATTTAGGATGGAAAAACTGAGTTTGCTAATTGTCATAAAAAGCTATTAAACATTTTAAAATGTAATGAAAGGTAAAGGCTAATATTTGAAATAAATAATAGCAATTACAAATTCAAGGGAAATAATCGACAATTATGATTTTTTTCATAATCGTGCTGCCCTAAGTACAAAGTCAATAAAACTTTATTTCTGTTCAGAAATTAAGAAAATATATTACATAGTTCACTACATCCTGTTAAAAAATAGAAATAATCACAAAAATTGTAATGAATCCAATGGTTATAATGAGAATTGCATTTGTTTTCATAGAAACGAATGGTCTCTGTGGCTCTCTACTGGTAACTTGTTGGTTTATTTTGGTGGGATCTAAGTTCCGACAGAACACAGTAAGATTGAATTTGACTGGAATAAGACCCAAAAACAAACTACATGGAGACGACTAAAATCTCTGTTGTTTTTCAGCAGATGTTCAAAACCATGAAGAATTGTATGTAGAATCTGGTTATAACTATGAGCAAATATAGAGCGTTTATGATCGTTGTTATGGTGTAGTGATTAAGTTTACCTTGCAGCAGATACTCCATCATATTGATGGTGCCACCCGTGACGGGCATCACAGTGACCGGGGGAGCCTCCATCACTCCTGTTATACCAACTGAAGTAACTGTAGATCAACTTCAATGTGGACTAAAACAGAAATGCGGGGGACGCTTTGCCAATAGAACAAAGACTAATTTAAATAAGAGTACAGCAACCTCTAGTTACTTTCTTCTTAACAACAATGGTTAACAATCAGCAAAGAAATCTTCTTCCTTTTTGGCAAACCGCACTTATCAGTGCATTACTGCCATCTGCTGGAGACTCGGATCAGAAACACTTTCCCTATCAAAGTTCTCCCTCCCGCCCGAACTCACCAGAGCCAGAAGCCCAAGCTGCGCATGCGTGTTCAGCTTCTTGCCTGCACTTCCAGCATCATGCAGCCGATTGATAGAGAAGCACCTCACACTAATAAATCTAATACCACACCACAATTGCTTTTATATCATACTTCCACATCTATCCGCATTCATACTTCTTGCACACTGAAACCTTTATATTTCCTAAATAGCTCAGCAAACAAATCGGTAAATTCTCGTGGTTAAATTACAATCAACACATTTGCGCCATAAACACGTATTCTCCCATCAATAATGCGCAGCATTTCCTGTCAAAAATGTATGCGTGGGCGTAGCGCCATCTCCTGGACTCCTGTGGCATCAGTACTCTATACTCTGCAGTCCATATGGGATTTCACGGAGTATTTGATTATTTGTGATTGTTGTGGCAAAATTTTTGCGGCGGATTTATCCATATTTTGGGGCGGCTAATAAGTAACTACTCTGTGAATGAATCTTTTGAATGAATTTTTAAATTAATGCCCATGTTGCATTATGTGTAATCCGGGGTATTACTGTTTTAATAAAACGTGATCATATTTTTGAGTTTTGTTAACCAAAGACTTTTTTAAACCAAAACCTATTCAAAAATCCAGTCGACTTTGGGACGATGGAACCGCGAAAGTTCCGAAAGGCATTAAATTATGCAATTATGTGCACGGTTTATATACAATAATATTATGAGTGCATTAGTGATCATATTGAAGCTGATACAGCTAACCGTCGAATTTTACTTTAACAGCGTTGTGGGACTTTTATTATGGAAGAAGTGTTTGCCATCAAAACGTTGTTGTTGGATGTCGGAAATGATCGCAATTTCGATTTTCGGCGTCGACGCTTAATAAAAGCGAAGTATTACTGTGTATTCTGTCTGTCTGTAATGTTAGTAAACAGTGGGCATTGGTTATCATAGGACTTTTGGGAAAGCGACAAAATCGTTTCTAATGCTGTGCTATCAGTAATAACTTAATGTAAACACTTTTTTATTTGTACAGCTTTTAGAAAGGCGAATATATATAAGAGACGCACATTTAGGTTAGTCGTTTTTAAATCGGTCTATCGTTTCAATGCTATCAGCATTTTCTAGTCTTCTACAATATACCGAAAGTAATTTAATGTTAGCAGCGACAGCAACTTTATGATTTAATCTGATGCTTATATTTGATATATTTGAAGAGTGCTTTCGTGCTTATGTGTTCATTTCCTGTCTTTTACGTCAGGCCGTAGTACATGTTAGTGTTTGAAAACCTGTGAAAAACAATTCTTAATTTTATGCTGATGCTATGAGATAGCAGCTCACTCTCTGTGTTTCTAACAGATCCACAGCACAGTAAGACTTTGTATGTGTCACCTGGAGAAAACAGATCATGGCAGATGACAAGGACGTCCTGAGAGATGTTTGGTTTGGGAGGATACCGGCCTGTTTCACACTGTCTCCAGAGGAGACTACAGAGAGAGAAGCAGAACCATACTATGCAAGTACAGACCACAAACACCTTCCATTAGCTGTATAATTGTTCATTTTATCTCATCTGACCCGTATTCATTTTTAGCTTCTTCTCCCACGGGTCAGCTACCTGACACTAGTCACTGATAAAGTCAAGAAACATTTTCTCAAAGTCATGAAGGCAGAGGATGTGGATGAGATGTGGTTTGAGTATGAAGGAACACCCCTTAAATGGTATGTGTTAAACTGCTGATGTGTCTGCTAAACACTTTGTTTAAGCACATGGTCTGAGGTTGGTCAAAATACATGAATGTTTGGAGCAAAGTTAAATGAAATAAAGTGGATTGAAGTGGCCGATCGGACAGTAAAGGTTTTCAGGTTTTACTCGATTTACCCAAGTGTAGCCATGTAAATGTAATGCAGTATCTGTCAAGTGTATGTGCTCCATTATAAATCCATTACTTATAATACTCTCTAATAAGATTAAGTTTATTCATTTTACATTTAACCTTTTTGCTGCTAATGCAGTGCTCTACTTATTGAGCTATAGGAACAACATTTTTCTCACCAAAACCTACCTTCAGATTCTGGGTAATGTGAGCGATTAGTGTATTGTTTCATTTTATCACTAGATGGCAGAAAAGATCAGAGCTTCAAGAACTTTGTCTTACTCTTATTATTACTGTATTTTGTTCTATTGTTCACTGTGGGACCCCATCAACCATGAGAACCTTAAAGTGTCAGTTCTGCTGCAGTTTTACTTTATGTACTGTAAATATTGTGACTGTAAATATTGTACCGACTGTAAGATTTTCTTTAAGGCACAACCCCATTGGTGTTCTGTTTGACCTTCATGCTTCAAATACAGCTCTTCCTTGGAATGTCACAGTGCACTTTAAGGTGTGTGAACCGCTTCATTAATTGTTTTATAATTATTTTACGATCATTAATATGCTACAGGTGTAATGTGCTATGTTTTTAGAACTTCCCAGAACATGAATTGCTTCGCTGCCTATCAAACTCTGTGATAGAAGCACATTTCATGTCTTGCATTAAAGAGGCTGATGCACTGAAACACAAAAGTCAGGTCATCAATGACATGCAGAAGAAGGACCATAAACAGCTATGGATGGGTTTGCAAAATGGTAAGAATTCACCCGTCAAATTCATAGACTTCATCTGTTTAACAGTAGAGTTAATAGTTCTAACCATTAGTGGTTTATTTAAACAGTCAGTCATTAGTTAATTTATAGGTGAAAATGTGAAGCTCTTGAGTGAGAAAGTTCAGATTTTTCAGAACCCAAGATGGTAACATGCAGTCACAGCTATCTGGTGTTATGATGATAGTGTGAGGGGAGAAAAAACTATTTCTAAAAAGATCTTGAATTTTCAGCTGCAGATATGTGAATGGAGCCAATGAGGCTGAATACACACACATAGACGTTATGTGTCTGGTGTAATATAGAAGTGATGTACATTTAACATTTTCTGGTTTACAATGACTTGTGTCCTTTGCGTTACCCATTTTTATTGGGTATTGAGGCTGTCACGTAAGACAAATTGTCTAGAATGCACATTCAATACCCATGTTTACAAGAGAACATAATTTTTGTGTTATTGTCATTGATTAAATATATTTGTTTCTTTTATAAGATAAATTTGACCAGTTCTGGGCCATGAATCGTAAACTCATGGAGTACCCCACTGAAGAGGGAGGCTTCCGCTACATTCCCTTCAGAATATATCAGGTATTTCATTGTTTATCGAAGTAAGCGATGGCTATTATTAAGTCTCATGTCACATTTAAACTTATGTAGACAAGTTTTTGAGATCACATGAAGGGGTGTTTTGGTATTCGAACAGAAAGGAAAAACAAGACCTGTGATTTCTCAATAATTTCTTAATAATATGGCAAATTAAAGTGTACTGTAAAGTATTTTAAAGTAAAGTATTTATGTAAGATATAAGTAGAGATTAGATCATTTTTATCTAGTTATTTTTATGGGCTTAAGTAAGAGTTTTTTCCACTTAAAAAGTCATATATATACAATATATACAACCAATCAGCGCAGAGAGGTCTCTTTATATAGCTGTCCCTCTCCGCTGTCCCGTGACAGTTTTTTGCAGCAAGCAAAATAGGACTCTGGGTTCGGGCTAATATTCCGAGCTCGGAGCCCTCCCCTCAGACAGCACCCCAAATATGCTTTGTTTTATATCTGATTTCATGTTAATGCGAACTCGTGAAATATATATTATATATATATATATATATATATAATAAAAAAACTGGATTGTGCGTGATGTTATCACTGCATTTACATTTACGCATTTAGCATTATGGATCAGTGGTCTTGCCTAATAATATGAACAACTTATATATCTATAATAATATCTTAATATAAGAACAACTTGTATTACTAAAATGAGGTTCAGACGTAGCATCTATGTAGCAACAGTTATAACATAAAACACAAAATAACATCATTATTTGTCTCTTTACTCTGAAGAGTAGCCTCTGATCATATGCGGAGACCTGAGAGCATCTCTTCTCTGGCCTCTTGCTTTGGGAAAAAGCTAATGATGTCTATTCTGCGGTTCATGTGCTGCATTGCCAGCTAGGGTGTCGGGGAGTTGAAAAGAAAGTGTCGGCACCCAGCGTATCACACTTCTTATCGGTATCAGGAGCCTTTTGGATAATGCTTGGGTCAATAATTAATGGTGCCGTTTAAAAATGCAACAAAGTTGCTGTCACTTGTCACACTCTCTCCTCTCTGACTCCAGAGACACTAGAGATCATCCTGGTGCAAGTGATCAGTGAGTCAGTTTTTCTGGTAATGTGATCGTGGCCTCCTGAGACACCTTCTTTTCCTGGGACCTGACAGTGCTGGTGTCAGCTGCTCCACCTGAGCCTCTGTATTAACAGCGCCAAGATTGACTCCTATTGTTTGTCAGGCCACTGTAAGGCACTGTGGGTACAGATCTTACAGACTGATACCTTGTGTCAGCGAACACATGCGAGTTGTGTGTGAAAACTGGATCCTGGCCAGCATATGACACCTCGCCTGCTCACACAAGGTCAAAGCCAAGACAACGCTGTGACTGCCAGCTGTTAATCCACTCAATTTCTCATTCAGTCACTCCCACCATTACCTCTCACTAGTGTGAGTTTAAAACGACTGCTAAATGACAAGATGTATATGTTTTTTTGTGTCTGCCATGTCCATGTTTTATGTCACATAGTGATCTAGAGATGTGTTTGTCTCGTATAGTAATGCTGCTAGTTATTTGTTTTTTATTTTAGTAATGTTGGTTGTTAAAAGAAACCAAAATAAGTTTGTTGCCTAAGGACAGGATATACAGAGTTCTTGATGAGAACACTTACTTGTAGGTGTAGTCACTGTTCGTTATAGGTTGTTATTGCTTTAGAATGGGCCATAACGGTCTTGCTTATGGTGTCTGGAGCTTTTGATGTGCACTGTACATCTTCCTCTAACTTTTTTATGTATCAAATACAAATTTAGACTAGTGCTGGTATTAAACAATATGGTAGCCTATATCGTGATAAATAATTGGCACAATATTGTTACAGAGGGCAATTTAAAATACAGTTAATAATTCTAGATTATATATTAGAATTATTGTTTGCTTTTTTCTGAATTCATAATATCTTTTTCTTCTTAAATGCCTTCTTTTGCTGCCTAAGTACGACATAAATATATTTACACAACAACTAATGTTATGAGATGAATGTTAGTGTTAAATAAAGTATATAAATTATGAACAATGAAAATTGACTAACAAAAAAGTTGATGCAGCACATCAGAAATTGCTGATTATTGCCCTTCATCCTCCCACATGGAAAAGTACTGTATTTACTATAACAAACTGTAGTATTGTGTAATATAATAAAGGTCCAAATCTTTACTACAGTATATACTATAGTATTTTTTTCATGTGGGTTGCAATTATCATGGGACAGTCGTGGCCTAATGGTAGAGAGTCAGACTTGCACAGCAGTGATGGCTGCTCACTGCCCTGGGTGTGTGTGTGATCACGGCTTGAGTGTGCGTGTGTACACTACTTACTGGATGTGTTAAATGCAGAGGTCACATTTTGATGTATGGGTCAAGTCACTTTCACTTTTGACACTTTTAATAAGAAAAAAATCACACTTTTAATAAAGTCACTCACACAGACTTATGTGATATTTGCATGGTATCTATCAGGCAATATTTTTAAATATGTTTATAATCATTTGTTAGATCATGTATCATCAAAGAACCAAATCAAAAACATTTTAATACTTCTTACCATCCACACCAACAACCTTTGCCAATGCCTCCCATGCTTTTTACTTTGCTTGGAAGTCCTTATACATCACATTTTGAACATCAAAATGTAAATACATTTTTGTGAAATAAACCCAAGAAAGTATGCATTTAAAAGAAACAAGAACAAACAATTCAAACTGCCCAGTAATTCCAGGAATTATCGTGATATAAACATTTCTGTTTTTTAGAAATAATCATGCTCAAAAACTCCAGGCAAAGGCAAAGGTTGGCACATGGACGGGGAGAACGGGCACAACTCGAACGGTCAATGTACAGTCAATGTAACTTCTCCTAGGCGATTGGTGCGATTGTCGCCAAACAATATAATGTACCGCAAAATTGCATACTCGTGCAATCATTTAGCAGGGTTTATGTAAAGAAATGAAAGTTACGGGTTGCTGTAAATGACAACAAATGTACAAAACCGTGCATGTGCATTAGCACAAATGCTCCCAAATATATTTTGTGAAGCATATGCGGAAGTCAACTGTCAGAAGTCAATTCTGAATTTGAGCTTGCGCGTTTAACTGAGCTCACACATACAGGACGTGCACGTCCGTGTGATTCAGTAGACTTTTAGATGCGATGCATTACAGGAGCAGATGCATTTGCGTGTCTTTATGGCAATGCCGTTTAATTCGGCCGAACAATTTCGGTTGCCAAATATTTGGTGCATCCCTACTGTTGAGTCCATAATAAGTCCAATTGCTTACGCATTTGAGCCGATACAGGAATATCAGTTGACAATATTTATCCCTCTAAATGCAGGTGCCCACTGCACTGTGCATTGTTTTCTGAGAGCCGCCATGTAGCAGTGGCACGGTGGTGCTTGGGCCCGTCATCGCTGCTTTGCAGCTATATTTGTAATTGGTTTTTGATCCTAGCCAGTGTCAACTTTCGTTTTCCTACTGATGAAGATTTGCAGAGGCTTCTTGTGCTAAAATGCTTTCTGTAAAGCTTGACAGCTTGATGTGCTTAAGTAAAAGTTGAAATAACATAATATAAAAAAATATATTAATACTATTATATAGTGACTGTACTTCTAATGTATTTTATTACTGTCTTATTATAGACAATGAGTGAGAGGCCATTTATTCAAAACCTTTTTCGCCCGGTGTCTCCTGAGGGCCATCCGCACACGCTGGGAGACCTGCTGAAGAAGCTGTTTCCTGCAGCTGTATGTATGGAGGGTAAGTCATAATCTACCAAATGAAAGAAAATTACCTTAGAAAAATTAAGAAAAGTGCACTTAGAAATCAAAGCTTTAAGAGAATGACATTAGAGGACAACACATCTTTAAAGATTAACATGAGATATTCGGAAAAGGAATCAGGGACTGAAAATATCAGGGTTGTGTGAATGAAATCCACAGCCAAAACATGGGTTCTTTCTGAGAGGAAGTAGATAAGCAGACAATAGCAGTAACAAACAAAGCACCTGCTGGTGGAGCTGCCTGCATGGCAGAACACATCTGTAAGCCTTCCAACGCCACTCGATAACTTTGTTTAAAGGACCAGTGGTATGCTTGAAGAGAAAGTACTTTGTCTTCCTCCTGTGGGTTATTTCTCTATTTTTATCTCTGTAAGATTTGCTTTGATAATGGAGAACAGTCTGAGATTTCAGGGAAATTAGCATGTTTAAAATGCTTATTATTTGCTTATCACAGTTATCACAGTTTGTGACTTTGAATTTTAAAATGTGTTACATGGGTGTGATATAACAGTAATATCACAGATGACTTACAATAATGTTGTTAAAAATAAAAAGAAGTTGGAATTCCTAAAAATAAAATTGCATCCAGCCAGGAAAGCTTAACATTACGATTAACATGTAAGTTCAGGGTGTATTGTAGCCATCTGCCAAATTTGTCTCAAAATTTTGATTATAAATTAGTTAAATTATAAAGTTACATTTTATATGTAAAAACGACAATACAGCATACTCTATCTGTCCTGCATGACATGGGGAAATTCTTACAGTAAAAAAGAGAGTGTGTGGTGCTATTACTTCAAATGAATGTATTGCACAGAAAACCCCCACCCATCAGCCCTTCATGTCAACCCACACTACAAAGGGGAAACCTTCAGTTGGCCCACCCACCACCACTACTCAGGTATTTGTGGGTTGACTTTCAGGTGACTTTCTACTTGCGCTGTAAAAGTGGGAAATGGGGGGCAATGACTCAGATATGGTCCTCTGATTTATAAGATAAAGCCTAGAGTTTTTTTACTTTATTTTGTAGATCTCTTCACCACGGAAAGGATGCTGCGGTCATCCACCAGTGTTCTCTTTTATAGATGTCCATGCCTTTTTGTTGGCAAGATTACCAGACTATTTTGTTTTTTCGTAAGGTGTACCAAACTATTGATTTTTGCCACCACTTATATTCCTGCTATCTTTTTGGTCATTTTTTTTGCAGCCCTGTTTTGCAGTCTGTTAAATGTTAAACAAATGTTAAACAAAAACTCCTTTGTTGTGGGTTTACAGCAGTAGCTTTCAAATGCAGATGCCACATGTGAAATCAACTTCAGGCCTTTTACCTGCTTATTTGATGAAACAATAAAGGGAATAGTCCACACCTGAAACAAGTTTTAGAAATCTTGGGACTGAATAGATCTTGTTTGGTACTAATTGGCACTTAAATATTTCCAGTAATTTATAGAAAGGAAGATATATTTGTATCTCATTATTATCCCAGTATATTTTTAACCCTTTTATACATGGCTTTCAAATATCTGTCCACTGAAGTGGACACCATTTTGAACCATTTAAGTTGCAGTATCATGTCCCAACGGCTAAGGTGGCGAACTCTCAAAGCTCTGTACACGATTTCATTTACCTGTTGTCTTTGTATTTCTTTGTTGTTTTGAGTCTTTGTTGTCACATCATACATTCAAATTGGCAGAGGGAAGAGGAGATGCACCAAATACTTTAGGAATAAGTGTTAATTTCTTTTATTCTCAGAAAACCAGGTAAAAAATATTTTTTCTGTTAAATAAATACTTCTCTCCAGATTTTAATTATGTTTTTCTATGACAGAAAGTAGATCTGTCCACTCCATTGGCTGTTATGTGCCAAAGGGTATTATTGTGCCTGTTGGGCCTATGAAATATTAGCTCATATAAAACTTTTGGTTTTGGTTAAAACATGGTTACCGATGTAAAACCATGGGTTGGCCAATAGTAATCAATTCGCCAAAAAACGTGGTTACTACATATACAAAAACCATGGTTTTATTTTTAAATTAATGAGTTTGGAGACGTAGAGTATGATTTTTAAATGTTCTCTCTATTGTTGTTAATATTTAATGTTATGTATGTTCTTATGTTTTATGTGGAACATTTGCTTTAAGTTAATGAACATAAATAAACCTGACCCTGTGGTGTAGTAGGAGGTATTTGCCATGTGGATTGCAGCAGAGAAGGATGAAAGCAGTGACTGGTATTCACAGAGGTCGGATAGATTTTTTGTCTTGCGCAGTTTGTTTTCTGCAGCCTAAGTTTAGTAATAATAATTCATGCATGAAAGGGTTAAATCCTCCTAGATCCATATTGAATTTATTGTGTTGGTAAACGTAGAAGATTGGCAGTAGATGTGTTTTTAGCTAGTGATGAGCGGTTTTTAGTTTTGCATTAATAATGTAACATACAGTAGGAAATGCATACTAACTTAAGGAACTTTGCATCGACGCATGCCAAGTTTTTTCTGTGGGTGTCTGTTATAACTGAAGAAGGAGAGTTCTGTACAACAAGTTTATTGATTGAATTTCCCATGCATCATTCTGAGAGTGACGTTGGGGACGCACCAACCCTACACCCTTACAGCCTCTTCACGGGCAGATACAAACACATACATACACAACATAAGGCAATGAGTTAGCTCCTTTTGCTCCACATTATTCATGTCTACTGTTTTCGGTGTATAGTAGTGTAAGTGTGTAGTGCCGTTTTTGACTTTGTGTCCAACTCAGCTGTGGTTACATCCATCTTTCTGTGCCCTGCAGCTAGTTAAAGGACCTTTCAAACTGTTTTCCTGTTATAATGTTGATCTATTGTTAATGGAAGTGTGTCTGCTTGTGCTCTGATTGAAATGGTAGTTTGTTTAGTGATATTAGCCTCCATCCAGTGCTTCACTGCCTCTGTGTTTTTTTTGTTTTTTTTATGAATATTCATGGGTTTTACCTTTCTTCAGATGTATGAAAGACTGATAAGACCGATCAGGAAAATTTACCAGCTTCCACAACTAAATGAAAATAACTAAAGGGCATGCACTCGTCTTGTTGCAATAGGGGTTTGTTTCCTGTAAAATGTTTTCTGTTAGATTTTGTTAAATATCAGTATCAGTTCATACCAATTTTTTGCCAATATAACTGCATGCCAGCCATATGGTTAGATGGGAGATGCCACAACAGATATAAAACATGAGTGTTAGTTTGGTGAATTTTATATTACCCAAAAATAAAGTAATATAAACTTTTTTTAATAACTTTTTTAAGTCTAAAAAAAATTTCTTTCAACTTTTGGCACGGTTAAACAATTTGTGGATCAATACCGCATAGAAACTTGTTGATTTACAATTAAATGCTTTTCACTGACCTTATTGCTATGTCTAATGGAAGCACAAATAATACATCTTATTCAGCCTAGTTGGAAATAATTGAGCTGACATAGTGCAGAGGGAAAGCTGAGGTCATGCCTTTTTAACCACTCATTTTATAAACAAAAGAATGCATTATTATGGGAAGTTCCTTCCTGCTCCTACATTATCTGTGTCCTCAACCTCTTCAGCCCTGAGCTACGACTGCTCACACACATGATAAATGGAGTAAGATGAATGGACATGAGTAAGGGTGTGCATGTGTGCGTGTGTGTGTCCTTTACAGAACTTCATGTAAGTTGGGAGATTCTTTGCATTATTTATCTGAAAGTTTCTTAAGTGGCAAAAGTGTATAGGTTTTATTCTTTTTTTTGCAAATGTTCCAGAAGGTTTTAATGTAAGAGTCTGATAAGGTCATGCTGATGTCTCCAAAGCTTTTTCCCTCCAACTGCATTAACCATTTAACCTCCTTGGGTCATCAGGGTAATGTCACTGCATTTCCTTCAATTTCTAGTCATATGTAAATTGCTGCACAGTGTGAACTTGGTCAATTTGTTCTCAGCAGATCCTTAAGATTGATAATAGCAGTAATTATCATGCTTTTTCCAACAATACAGCCTCTCATCAGATGTGCTTGTGGAAAATGGTCTGATTTACCATCTCATTTGGCTTTAACTATTTACTTCAATTATTAAAGTCTGCATGAACCGGATGTTGCGACCGACTTTTTTTCAATATCGTTACATATAACTGAGAGAAACAGAATATTTAATGAGAGCGTAGTGTGTCTTTTCCCACTGGCAACTTATTGGATCTAGAAAAGTGTTTCATTCAAAAACAGAGGCAGATCTGAACGCAAGTTTGCAACTGGTTGTTAAGGAAAGTTAGTTGGAATCAGGTAGAGGAAGGAATACAGGAATAATCCGGGGAATACTACTAATGCAGATTTTGTCGTGGGAATCATGCCTCAGCCCAAGCTGTCAAACTGATGTCATCAGAGAAGAAATGCCATTCCAAACTTGTTATAACCCAGGCTTACTTGGAGGGTCATTTCTCCTCTGATGCATCACAGCTGCAATCAGTAATTTGATTAAAAAAGGTTTGATTTATAGTGATGTACTAAATCACTAGCGCAACTGCATCACTTCTGACACTGCTATCCTACCTCTACATATTTCTAATCACTTCTTTATCACTTTCAACATTTACATTTACCTGTAACAACACAGCCACACCCACATCCGTGGGCGACTTCCGCTCTCTTTCCCCCAGCACACTCTCTGATGAGGTGTCATCCTCTCTCCCTTCGAACTTCTCATCTCTGGATACTAACACAGCCACTGACACCTTATGTTTAACATCCTGTCTAGACAACCTCTGGTTGTATCCTCTAGACCGGCTTGCGTTTCTCCTTTGTGCCCTTCTCCTTCGAGGACATCGATGTAAACTTCTGCGCAAGACAAAAAATCCATCCGACCTCTGTGAATACCAGTCACTGCTTTCATCCTTCTCTGCTGCAATCCACATGGCAAATACCTCCTACTACACCACAGGGTCAGGTCAGTCATACATCGAATTCAAAAAAACTATTTAAAACCTTCAGTTCCCTCCTTTCTCCCTCTCCACCTACTGCTTCTTTATCAGCTGATGATTTTGCTAATTTCTTCTTCAACAAAACATCACTGATCAGCAGCCAGTTCACAGCTCCTGAAACCCCAGCGCACACACGTCACACCCAGCTTTACTTTTTCCTCTTTTTCCACTCTAACTGACACTGAAGTTACCAAACTTTTCTGCAGCCATCACACTATCTGCTCACTCTACCCAATCACCTACCATCTGCTGCAATCCATCTCTAGCTCAGTCACTCCATTACTCGCAAACATTATTAACTCCTCAAAAGTCCTCTCTGGCACTTTTCCCACCACAGGTACCCCACTCCAGTGGTTTAAATCTTACCTCTGAGATAGGTCCTTTACGGTGTCATGGAATGGGGAGCTGTCCAAAGCTCATCCCATGGCCACTGGCATTCCTCAGAGATCTGTGCTTGCGCCTCTCCTTTTTTCTGTAGATACACAACATCCCTAGAACCCATCATTCACATGGCTTTGACTACCACTGCTACACTGACGACACCCAGATTTTCTTCTCTTTTCAGCCAGACAATCCCACAATAGCATCACACATTGCAGCCTGCCTGGATGACTGAATACCACCTCCAGCTTAAACCTAGCCAAGACTGAGCTCCTGGTACTTCCGGCCTCACCACCAACATAACACAATCTCACAATTCAAGTTGGCAACACAACCATTACGCCATCCAAATCAGTAAGAAACCTAGGTGTAATCTTCAATGACCAGCTGTCTTTTACCGAACACATCGAAAGGGTATCACTGTCTTATAGATATGCACTTTACAACATCAGGAAAATTAGGTCATATCTCACAGAGCACGCTGCCCAACTTCTAGTCCAATCCCTGGTAATTTCTAGACTGGACAATGCTCTTCCTGCACGAGCAATCAAACCTCTCCAAATGATACAAAATGCAGCAGCAAGACTTGTTTTTCAGGAACTCAAAAGAGTACGTCACACCTCTTTTCATCTCGCTCCATTGGCTGGCGGTTGCTGACCACATTAAATTCAAATCCTTAATGCTCAATTTAAAACTGTCACAAACTCTGCACCAACTCTCCTCTACACATCTACAAACCATCCAGAACCCTGTGCTTAGCGAACGAACGTCGATTGGTTGTATCCTCATAGAAAGGCACTATATCTCTCTCTCGTTCTTTCTCCTCCTCTGTTCCCTGCTTATGGAATAATCTCCCCAATGCAATCCGATCAGCCACACCCCTGACCTCTTTTAAAAAAGTTTTTCCACGAACACTTGACATCCTAAAAAAAAAACTTTCTTTCCTCTACAGGTACTATCTACGAACTACGAGCACTTCTTCATACTATTGTTGCCTTCTTTTGATTCATATTGCTTCATTGTCTCTTTGAATAAAAGCGTCAGCTAAATGTAAATTTACTGAATTGTCTGAATTTTGATTTGGTCTGATTTTTTTTTTTAAAATTATTTATATTTGTGTTAGTGTTAAGCTGGTATACAAATAATGTGGCCGATACCATACAATGAATTTAGTAGGGTCTGATACTTTTGACTGAGCTTAGATGGGGTCTGTTTTTTTATTAGTTATGATATAATTAATTTATGTTTATGTTAAACTGGTTAACAATTAATGTGGCCAATAAAATACAGTAGAGGATTGTTTAGGCAGAAATGACAATAAGGCATAGTGTAACTGATTCTAACACAATTCTGTTGTGAGTTAAAGAAGCCACTCTTTCCTCCGCTCTGGTCTTTTGCAGACCAGACTGAGTGTTACTGCTCATCTTAACCACAGTGGGTGGAGCCAAAGAGGCAATGGTGTTCCTCTTGGTGAGGGTATTTAAAAACATATCGCCATATGAAATATCACAAATCTGACCACTTTTACTTTCCAGTAAACATTTCCATTAAACGACTCAATAAATGCTTTTGTTATTGACAAGGAGGATGTTTTAAGCTATAAAACTATAAAAAGTATTTGATATACTAATGATACCACAACTTCTTATATGGCAAAAGCTTAAGGGAAATTTGCTTGCCCCCCTCTTAAATGTAATTTAATCTGTGTGCCACTATAAACAGAAGTGAAACTTCTACCACTCTGCTATATCCGCTCATTAGGACTTGTTGTCATTATTGACAGTATATCTCAAAAATTGATTAATTAAGCAACTCCAACATTAATTCTATATGAAAGAATTCCTGTATGATTTAGAAATATCTGAAAGACATTTAATGATCTCTTGCCAAACAACACAACATCCCAATTTTAAAAGCAATAATTAAAATTAAATTATTAAAATTAAATTTTTAAGGAATTAAAAATTAAAGCTTTTTTATTTACTGACATTACTGCAAACGTTATTTGTAATAAATGTGATAACCAGCCTTTTCTTTTACACTTACTCTAGATGAGCCAAAGAGATACCAGATTATGATTCATGGCATTGAACCCCTGCTGGAGACGCCCATCCAGTGGTTAAGTGAACACTTGAGCCATCCCGACAACTTTCTTCACATCAGCATTATCCCAGCACCAAGTGACTGATTCAATAGAATCTGTTTGATCAGTGATTGAGCATTTTTTTTCAGAGGTGGTCTGATGGAACTGTTTTTCTGTATTTTTGTTCACATCTTTGCAGTGGCCTTATGGAGCAGTGGTCAACAAACAAAATAATCATATGCACAGACGCTCAGATGGATGTCTTGTCTATTTGCTGCCTTGAAATTCTTCCATTCATAGTTGTTGTTTTTTGTGAAGATGTTTTAGCTCTTCAGTTAGAGTTCAGTTAGTTTAGAGCTCTAATTTAATCAAATATGATACTTAAAATGGACACATACTGTATAAATAAACATTCAGAGGCCATACAAACACATTTAAAACATCACACTGTTCTGCGACCAATGAAACTTGGAGGGTTTTTATTTACAACCTGTAGCAAACTGCAAACTGGCTGCCTGTGTTAAGGAGAATTTGAGGACTTCAGACGAAACACAACTGAGAGTAATTATTTGTTTAGAGGAATCAGTGAGTGTTTTATCCCAGGCAGACAGAACAGGGGAAAACCACAGAGCTTATACCACTATCAGGCATCTTCATAGCAAACCGCTCCCAATATAAAGATCAGACATTGTTATATAGTTCTTTGTACAACACATGCAACCTTTCACTTCTAATATCACTGTTAAAAGAATGATAACATGTTTCCAATGCTTGCATTTATGTTTGTAAATGCAACCCACTCAAAATTTTGTAGTCCTAAATTTTAAAATGCACAACCCTCAATTATTAATTGTGGTGACAGCCTGTTTGTTAAATATATATAACTTTAATTGAGCCAATAGTTTGTATATGCAACAAGTCAACAGAAAATTTTGAGATGGAGAGGTTTTACATTTTTTACAGTGGGTATTATAATATAATTAATTATTATGATAATGAATTAAAACAATATTTTATAGCTATGACTTGTCTTGTTTCATTACAATGTTTGTGTTTTTGTTTATTGATGTCAGACCATATAACATATACTCGCTCACTGCATGTCTAGTATATTATTATTATAAATATAGACTGTGAAATGCAGTAATTTTAAGACATTTTAAACTACATTACTATATTATTGTTGTTCTAAGATTACCAACATGCATTAGTGTGAACATTAGTTTTAAGGTCTGCCTGTTTGTCAGTGGGAGTTATTGAATTATTTAAGTTATTTCTAGTTTTTTACACTCAGGCTTTAGCTAATTTATTTCAGTTTTTGACAAGGTTTATTAGGTTTTAAATTTTCTTTTGCTTCCCCTTTCTTTTTGCTTTTCTTCTTGGGGAAATAGATGAGGATGTGTCTGTTTAAAGCAGCAAACACTCTTTGAAGTTAATTTAATGAGGAAGAGGACAAGGTTAAAATCTTCTTAAAGTCTTTTGTCTTTTCTATGTGGTTTTACAGACATTGCCAACATTACTTTTGTGTCGTCTACTCCCCTGCACTTTCTGTTAGGGATATAAAAGTAAAACTTAATAACTATAACTTAGCTGAGCCCTAATAAATTATACAAGGTGAAGCTGAAGACAACTTTCTTTCTGTCTGATCAGAAAAGCTCTCTTGTACCAGAGTACACCTGGAACTAAGCAGTGGAAGGCTTACTTTGAGAAGCAAACAACAAAACTCTCTCTTCTGCAGGAGGTCCCTTTTAATTTTGCTTTGGCCTCACCTCTTTCGTCACCCTCTTACATAGTAAACCTGTCATTAACATCGACCCCTAATGGGCAAGTGCTGAAGAACCTGAGGTCATTTAGGGTACAGTGATGATGACCCATCTTATACTCTTACTTTGAAAAAAGAACAAAGCAAAGATAAAAAAAAAAAGAAGGACAATCAATTTCGCCACTGATTTATTTTCTCCTTTTATTTTCTAATTCCACATGTTCTGGTAAACATCTGTAAATCAGCAGCGAATGAACTACAGAACACAGAACAATCCTGCTATATTTACTAACAGCAGGCCTCTTGTGTGAAGTAGGGTTCATTATTTAGCTTACATTGTAAAAGACATTCACAGTGATCGTTTTACATAAACAAACATATATATTTTACCTTTAATGTTTAACACATATTTTTACGCTTACACAATATGTAAATAAGATTTGATTTCCCAGTAGTTTTTAGTGTTAATATCCTAAACACAAATTTATTTCTGTAATAATGTGTTGTCAGTAGTTTCAGTTATTTAGCGTCCAGTAGGAAGATAAAACGCCAGTTACTTGTGTATAATTAACCTGTGATGTGTCAGCTGATGTCACTGTTCTCAAATCTGGATTACAAAGAAGACACTCATGAGCATTTATTACCATTAAAAATACAACCAAAATACATTTATCCTATCTCTATGGTTGTATGCCACTGGCAAGTGATTATTTTATTTATTTTAAGTAAATGTATTTAAATTTATTTGTAGTCTAATCTGTGTGGTTATGCATACATTAAAGGCATTGACCTTGACAAAACAGTGTCAAAAGGCATTGACAAAACGGTGTTGAAAAAATTTAAGGCCTTAATTTAAGGCCTATAAATATACAATTTAGGAAGAGCTAATAAGTGAAAATAAGTGACTGTGTTTATCACCCTGAGGTACTTTGAAAATAGTTCTGGGTTCTTATATGTGTTTTGGGCTCTTATTGAATATCTATGTTATTTGATCACTTATGTCACTTACTTAAAAATGTTTTTTAATAATATTTTTGGTTTTCTAATTAAAAAAAAAAATTAAATTTAAAAAATATTCAATTAGATATTTTTTTCATAATTAAATCAAACCTTCAAAGATTTTAGTTTAGGAAACATCCTACATTTTTTAACTGTAATGTTTTTTCCAGTCTTTAAAGGGCCATTAAGGCAGTCTGCCTAGTTTGTTGTACTGTGAAAGTCTTCTGTATTCAGGCTTTGAATATATTTAATTGATCTCCTTCAGTCAAAAATAATACATAAAACGTTTTCATAGAAGTGATTAAGTGATTTTTAAATGGAATAATTTGTTTAATAACTTTCTTTTTTCAAGGGGTCGTGAATACACATTGAAAGATGGCCAGTTGATTTGGATGTGTCACCAGGTATATCTTTGCGTGAATAACCTAATAATTACAGTTAAGTAAGATGGCAAAATGGCAAAGCATGTAATGTATGGAACTTGCACCAAATCTATGTAATTAAAGAAAACACATGATGGACAAATGTCTTTAAGCAGTAAAGATTTATATTATATTCTACATTTTGTCAAACTGTACTGTAAGATACATAAAACAGTATGTAAACAAATACAGTCTTTATTCTTTCATTAAAAGCTGAAGATGGGGGTTACTGTAGACTTTTGTCATACTTTAGAACAAAAAATGTATGAGATGCTACTACCCCACAGCACGTGTTGCAGCTGTTGCTGTCCTACTAACTTTGCTGAACAAATTCTTAAATACACTGAAAAAGTACAAACATAAGACAAAATTAAAAGAACCAGTGCATACAAAGGCCAGAGTGATGTAGAGTGTCCACAAGCATCACCACAGACCTGCAGAACAGAGAGCTGCAACAGATTACACTCCATATACACACATCTCTCTCTCTGTGTAATTTAAACATTATGGAAACAAACAAGAAAAATAACTTTGGTAACCAGCTACACATTTTCATTTTATAATTTTGGTATCAGTATTGTGCCACACATTAAAAAACGAAAAGTCAGTCTTCGGTTCACAGCCAGTGTGTGACAGACAGACTTCTGCTCTTTGGTCCACATGTACACCTGCACATTTGGGACATTTAATTTTCTCTTCAAGTAGCAAAAGCATTGCATGTTCCTCTGACATCTCTCTAAACTTACAAGCACACCACACACACACATTTGCACACATACATTTCTCACATTCTGAGGTAACAGTTGTTTGTAATACGTTATATGCCCTTTTTGAAATCATACTGTGTATAGCTCAATGTGAAGAGAATAAATGTTACATAAATCATATATAACCTTTGACCTCTCCTGGAGTAAAAAAGCCTTCAACAAAAAAGGTCTACCTCTGACCTCAGCTCACAGTAAATGTGGTAAGCTTTTTGCAGTCATAAAATCACAGTCACTGTAAGAAACTATGCACAAAAGAATGACAATATATAGGAAATATGTAAGAAAATATATATCAAACAGTAAATAACAATGAATCATCCAGTCATTGTAAACATTATTTCCATGTGTTACTTTTGAAAGATGACACACTAAATAATAAATTAAATAGGTTAAGAAACAAACTGTAGTAAACACCAAGAAGAGCAAATAATAATAATAATAAAACAATAATATTAATAAAAGAATTTGACTGTCTTTGTCATTTGTGGAGGACATACTAGACCACTGAAAGACTTAATCAGTGTCTATCAGCCCTGAGTACTTCAAGTCCCTGAATGTAAAGACCAAAGCCTGCTTTCTTTAAAAAATTATGTACACATGTTGGTGCCTTAGACTAAAGAAAAAGTCTGACAGCCAACGAGAAGAAAGCTTCCAATTGACTAGTCTTCCATGGCCTCCTCGGTCTCCCTTTTAACCTTGATAGGAAGGAGCGGGCTGCTGCAATGAACTTTGATGACAGAGGCCTCACAGCCAGCTTCATTTAAATGATATGCAGGTAATGGAGATGTTGGGGGATGGGTGTCTCCTACAGTGGTACTTTTGTGGTAAGAGGCTTTAAAATCCATCTCCTGCCAGATCAACCCAAAGATCTGCTTTTCCATCATGCTCTCGATGTCAAATCCATCCATTTCTTCCAACCTGTCGGCATTGTCACTGATGTCAAAGCGTTCAATCTCTTCATTGACACGGTTGAGCTCATCCAAGCTGCAGTTCAAAGAAGGGGCGGCTGCTAAGCAGTAGCCTTTGAGATGTAGCTGCAGGCTGATGAGGTGGATATAGTTGCGGTGACAATGTGGACACTGGTGCGGGCGTTCCCGTGTGTGTAGACGCTTGTGCAGCTTGAGGTGAACAAATTGTGTAAACTTGGCTGGGCAGATCTTGCACTGGTAGGGCTTTTCACCGGAATGCAATCGTAAGTGAGTTTTTAAGTTGCTGGTGCTGCTAAAGCGCTTGTGACACACCTGTGAAATAAAAGCAGACCTTTAGAATCTCATTCTTGATAAAACTTACATAAAACATACACAAAGAAATTACATAACTGGTTATGATGTCGCTCACCTGGCATTCATGTGGTTTCTCTCCAGTGTGAACCAAATAGTGTTTCTGCAGGTGGGCCAGTTGTGTGAAACCTTTATTACATGTCTGACACTTGAATGGTCGTTCACCGCTATGAACACGCAGGTGCACCTGGGTACAAAGACAGATAAGCTTCTTACTACCTGGCTAAGAAGACGCTAGGAGTACTCCCAAAATAATGAAGTATTACAAGGAATATAGTAGTTATGGTTCTCTGGCTCACCTTGAGATTAGACAGTTGACCAAAAGTCTTGCTGCAGACATTACACTCATATTTGATCTTCCCGTTCTGTTTCTTCAAAGGATAATCTAAACTTTTGTAGCCTGCAGAGCCTCGTTTTAACTTGCTAAGGTTGATGACCTCGTCCTCAGTGCGAATGGTACCCAAAAGAGCTGAGGTAGGCTTAGTAGGAAGATGCCCTGTGGAGGCTGCAGAACCAGCTGTTGGGGAGCCACCAGTAGGAGCGTAGGGGTGCCTATGTCCATGGAGTGGTTTGTCTTTCAAAGAAGTTGCTGCAGAAAAGGCACTAGTGGCTGCTGGGCGCAGGATGTCCCTGGGAGCTGGCGAGTCAGGTGCTATCAGAAATTGCCGGCCACTCTCAGATGGAAGCATGGCAGATGGGAAGGGTACATGAGGTGGTACCAAGCCACTGTAAAAGGGGTACACATGTGGGAATATAGTTGGCCCACTCACACTGCTAACAGGATAGTGGGGTATGAGGTAGCGTGAGTAGTGTGGGTTAGGGTAGAATGGCATCGAGCCTGCTGGTGTGTAGCCTGGGTAATGGCCTAGCCCACGACTATAGAGTGCTGGAGAGAAGGAAAGCAGGGTGTTCTTTTGCTCAAGAGACGTTGGTGTTGGACTGCTTTCTGGACTGCTCTCAGGACTGCCTTGTGCTGAGGGACTCGGTGTTGCAGAATACTGTCTGTGAGAGTGAGTGGGCACAAATGCTGTGCTGCTTTTTAAAAAATCCCCATTCAGGGTGGGACAGAGAGGGTAGAGAGCGCTGGAGTAAAGAGGTTGGTCTGGGCTGTTGAGGCAGTGTGGACGGGTAGGAAGTGGTCTGTTAGGTTCTTGCAATACATCCTTTAAAATCTCTGAAACACTGTGTTCCCTTTTTACAGGGTTCTTTACATCAGTTTGCTGTTTGGCTTCAATCAGGCTTTGCTCTGTTGACACACAATACAGGACATCAGTTATTATTTAAACAGGTTTAAATTACTGAATCTTTTTTTCAGTAACTGTTATTTTGAAGGCCACAGTAGTTGCCCCAGAACACATTGCTCTTTTAAAACCAAGTTTCAACAAACCACTCAAGTGGTTCATTTAGTGTGACAGTTTGACAAATTACCTTGTTTTAGGGTCTACAGACAGGATGTGTGGCCTGACAGCTGCCCTAGTCAGGGTGGGATGGATGCACTGATACTATCTAATGGGGTTCATTGAGTGGGTGTGGGAGAACTGATGGTATCCTGCTAATAGAAATCTGCAAGCCTAAATCTTTTGCCCTTAGTGTCCATAGAGACCCTAAAGGAACTTTATTTAGTGATGTATCTCAAATAAGGCAAACAAAGCCTCTAAAATGTCTTAAACCTAAAAGTATATGTTGTTAGTGGCTATGAAATTCTGAAATTCTCATGTTTGGGGCTTTAGTCTAAATGCCCATTATTTAACTCTACCCAACTCACCCACCCACATTAAAAGTGGATGTTAATTACAATTACTTTCCTTGCACTTATCTTGCATAGTTTACTGTTAATTTCCCTAAAGGGCTGTAAAAAATCTTCCTGCTCCCTAAATTCCCTAAACTTAACCAAAAAAAAGATCCCCTATACTTTTGTCCCAGCAGCTACGAGTAAACACACCAAGAGGTTATCAGTACTTCCCTCCCACTTTTCTTCCACAGATAAAACCAGTTTTGTTCCTCCCCAGAGAGTTTGTCAAAAACAGACAACCAGTGATCACAGAGATATCAATCTATCAGCACAGCCCTACCGCCAGGAAGTTTAACTAGTCAATGGAGATGTTATTATTCTCTCTCCTGCTCTTTTCAGCCTCTCCTCTCTTTTCAAGTGGCAAATAAATGAGGAAGTTCCTCCCATACCTCCTGATGCAGGATAACAGAGTTACTTAAGATATATCCTGGCTGAAGTATGCTGTCATTTTACCCCAGACAGGGTCAGTGAAATAGAAAGTTCCTATCTAAGGTTTCTAAATCATGAGGTAGGATGGTGTCAGTCATATCAGTCCATTGTTTTAAATTGAGTCATGTACTTGGTTTTCTGTAAGATGAAGAAAAGGCTGCCTTTTTTGGTGGGTCTCTGGGATATGGGTAGAAGCCATGAGTAAAAATACGTATTTACAGACTTTTATGTGTGAGTCTATTGGTGTTACCTACATCCAGTGGCCTCAGGGCATGCGCATGACTCTAAAGAGAGGAGTCACACTGGCTGGACTGATCACCTACCATTAATCCCACCCGTCCATGTATCAATCATTTCCTCTGTCTGTCACTTTACCTTTAAGAGTTTTATTACTGCTTCAGTATGTTGGGCAAAACAAACTTCAAGGCGCTTTCAGAAAATGATGTCTCCAACATTACAATGTTATTCATTGTAATTAGTCTGAACAAATACATTGTAGAGGAAGAAAACAGATAAATTGTGTAGTTCAAGGAATTCTGGTCTTTGCAGAGATGAAAGAGAAGAGGTTGTTGTGCTCTACAATGGGAAAGACACTTTTTCCTTGACTTCAACTTAGATAACAAAAAACAGAAGAGTGTGTCTGGGTCTATGGCACTTAAGGAAAGATCAACTTACTGAGTTTTTGCATCATAAGCTCTCCAGATGCTGGGTAGTTCAGTCGATGGGCAAACTCAGAGCAGTACCACACTAGGAGCTCCTGGTCTGCAGGAATAGCCTTCACCGTGTAAAAAAAAATGTTCATGCCATTTTGGCAGGCGGCAAGATTTTGTTCCTGCTGGGAGTGAGCTGGATTCACATAACGCATCCAGTTACTTTTCTCCTCGTCCAGACCATCCACAAAGTGATGAAACTTTCCATTTGAGTATATCTACAAATTTAAACAAAAAAATTAGGACCAAAGTTCCACGTCACAGACAAAGATGGATTTTATTACAATGTTTCATTCTTTAGTCTTCCAATGTCATTCTCATGTCTTCTAGACAAATGAGTGGGGTTTGATCTTATAAAGTCACACATGAGTCACACATGAGCTACCCCCCACACTAGTAATCAGAGTGTCTCAGAGTCTGTCTATCTCTGATGCAGTCTTAGATCTCAAGTTTGGTAAGTTTGGTATTTTCCTTTAGTTCACTAAGGAAACTAAAGGAAACTTTAGGTTGACTTTGCACTTTCTTTGTGACAGAAGCTACATGAGACCCCACATCGATTTTCAGCTATTGTTTACAGCTTGTGTGTATATTTTAATGTTATTGAAACATGATGTTTTTCTTGTGATAACTGTTTGCATTCATATAATCTATCAGGCTGACATATTCTCCATACACGTATATTCATAGCAGACGAGTCATTTAACACTTTCTGTTCCACTCGCTGAGCACTGCACAGTCAAATGAAGATTACGCTATACGGAATGAGTGGCTGTGTTCGCAGTGATGACCTCGCCCCAATGCAGCAATGAAGTTCCCAAAACAGCAGATCTTTACTCAGCAGTTTCTGAATGCTCTTGTACATAACCATCTCCATGATGATGTCAGACAGGAAGTCAGTCAGTGGAAAGGATGTTTCTTTATTTTCACTCCCACTTTATTGAAACAAAACAACTCACCCGCCAGAAGTACTTTCTGTTAGCATCTTTGGGGACGTTTTCTGCAGTATAACTTTCTCCCACTAGGGGGCCAAACCGGGTGCCTTTGGGGATGTATTCTCTGCTTACTACACCAATCACCTGGTTGAAAAGGAAGGAAAATAGGTGGTTAACAAAGTTTACTTCCTACTTTTCATCTTAAGTTCTGTACAGTTTAAAAGTCATTATGTCTATGGAAAGTCAACGTGTGTGTAGAGGAATTAATTGTTAGCCAGATGTGCACACTCAAAAGACATGGAGCCATGCCTCTCTTCATCCGTCACCTCTCGTAACAGCCACAGGAAACCAAAGGTCATCAAGGTCACATCTTAAGGCTGAGAGAGACCTGTCCTGTCTCACCTCTCATTAACCGCACAGACACAGTTTCTGAAGCAATTGCATTTTGCCTCTCTTAACAACATAAAATCATACAGGTGCTTTCTTTGGAATTAACTTTAAGAGTTAGATGATAGACAATTTACTATTACATTTATTTTTTCCTAAATTTGCTAAGCAGTAATGTACACTCTCATGAAATTGTAACTTTGAATGAGTTGCTAAAAGTATTAAAAGTATTCAAAGACCATTCACAAGCTTTGTGAATGATGAACCTTTCAGTTCTGTGAAAATGAGCACATATTCCATGTGTGCACGTGTATTACCACTGTCTGGAACTAGGCTTTATTACAAGCCTCTCCCTATCTCCTCTCTCGTTACCACACACACCTCACCACAAACTTCCACAAAGAGTGATTACAACTCATTAAACACACTTCATAGTATTTTCCCCATCAATCCTCTCTCATCATCATAATCTTCTTCTGCCACCACATGACTTTACTCACTCCTTTCCTGTTTGAACCTCAGGTGCTTCAGAAGAAAGAGTTAACTCTTTATCACCTCATAAATATGTGCTCATAAAAAGGGCTCACTTTTTTCTCACAGGATGAGATAAGACAGACAGAGTCACTGATGAGAAAATCTATAACCTTGTTCCCATTAATCTGTAAACACTTTCAAAATAAGAGAGGCTAATCTTAATCAAAGCATCAGCCATTATCCGCTTTGGAAATGTGAAAAGTAGTGTGTTTGTGGATTGTCATGAACACAGACACAGCAGTATGCTGCAAATAAAACACCTTTGATAGATGGCAAAGGACTCGCCTCTCAACTTTTGCACTCCTGGGCTTAAAGAGCTTGTCACATGCTGCTCTGATGTATGGATGTTTGTGTTAGCTGAGTAACAATGTGAGCTTAGGGCTTATTAAACACACTTACACATGAACAGGGCAGTTTTTTCTAGGAAACGTAAAGTTTAAAAAGCTTAGCAGGCAGATAAAGAAAATTAATACCAGTTGTGTGATGGGCAGATGCGGCTTTATGGAACCACTGTTTAAAGACTGTTTAAATCAGAAACCATCTTTTTTGCTTTTGAAGAAGCATCTTTAAATTTGATGTTATAATATCTTAAAGTGGGATTATACAGATTCACTGTAAGAACACATTAATACATAGAGATGACATTTATTGGCAGCCTGCAGCTGTAACCTGATGAATCTGGTGGTATTTTATCAAAAGAAAAACCCGCAGTGTGACATGTGAGCATCATGCTGTACCTCTTTGGAGTCTGGTGGGTGTTTGAAGGCTAGGTTTCGAGGTAAGGATGTCTCAGCATGAGTGAGGTCCACATTCTCCTGAGGACCTTCCCAGGTGTGATCCTTCACTATGTAGGTACACTTTTCCTCAAACTCTGCCTCCGTCCATTTTGTCATGTCTACATCCTCTACATTCATCTTGAGCTCCTCATTGTCAGCGGTGTAGGGTGCTTCCGAAGTCAACATTGCTGAGCTGTGATACGAGGCAGCCTAATAAAGTAAAAAAGAAATAAGAGTTAGATGATAGACAATTTACTATTAAATTTATTTTTTCCTAAATTTATACTCCACAAATAAAATTAAACAATTCTTTTATTTCTATTATTTGCAATTCTAGTATTTCTATACAGAATAAGAGAAGTATTGAGTAAATCAAAGTCAACAGCCATTCTGACACTGTCATAAAAAACAGGACAGATCAAAATTTCTTTTTCTCTCTGCCTCTCTGTTTATGTCTTTATCTATCACTTGTTCCTCTTCCCTTTGCCATATTTTATCCCCCTGGGTAGAAAAATAGCCTCAAACAGAAGAAAACATAGGAAGGAAGTCCAGTCTGCATCTGAATGTTGCTAAAATTGGAATCTGAGTGGCAGAGCAATGGAAGCACCAAACCATCCCAGAGTAAATTTGTAAGAGCGAAAAGTAATAAAGGTTCTCCACTGGAAGGCTCAGTAACAAATGATCTTCCAACATTGGCAAAATAAAACATTACTGTGTGCTGTTTAGAGTCAAAACCAACCCAGTCTGAATTTTTTTAAAATATGTACTGTTTTATTATTTGTTATATTAAACTTGTAGTTTTCAAATGTAAAATTTTATTTCAAGCTAAATAAAGAAAACATAAATACTGTTCTTTCTCTTTTAACTATAAATTATTTATTATTTACGTTAGCTCATATATACAAACCATGGCCAATAAAATACACATTTAAAAAAAATAGTTTTTATTATTTGACTAATTTTGTAAAAAAAAAATGTGTGTGTGTGTAGGACAGCTGTATAACCAAAACTCATAATGAAACTAAAAAACTAAAACCCATAATAAACATGGAAATAAGGTATATCAACCTGATATCTAAAATCCAATTTTATTTTTGTGTGTTTTTTAAAAGAAATCATTTACTTGTATAAATTATTTGGTCCAGCAGTATTATTTAACAACAGGAAAGTTTTCTAAAAGTTATTTTTATACTAAATAACATGCCAAAACTGATAGCATTAATTTAGCATAAATTCAGTGCTTAATTTAACTAAATATAATTAAGCACTTTTTAATCTACCTCACATGAGTAAACTACCACGCTACAATTCAATTAAATTTTTCTTTGTATAGCACTTCACAAAGTTTATTGAACCAAAGCAGCTTAACAGGTATTGAAAGACAACACTCAGTGGACATATAAAGATGAGCTACTTTTTAAATAATCAAATGAATAAAATATAAAGTGCATTTACAGGCTTTCCATCTCACACAAAAATAAAGACTTCAGGCGGCTCTCAAAAAAACAAAGGTCGTCTTACCAGGAGGTTGTGGTCCCAGCCACACATAGAGACTGTGTGTGATCTCTTCCCTGAGTTTGTATATTGTGTATGTATGGGACAGGTGCAGCTCACACTTTTGTCCCGTACCACTGCTAGTCCAGATGGAAAGTGACTTCTCGTGCAAGTGCCTGAGATTGACTGACTGCCTGAGCATGTTTGTCTGACTTGTTGAAGGCGGTTTAGCTCCGCCTACAACTCCACCCCCAGAAGACAATGATCTAACAATTACTCCACTGCTACATATCTCTCAAATCTCTCTCTCTCATTTTCTCTCTCTCTCCAAAATGACTTTCATCTATTCTTTATTAATAAAAACAGACAACTTTATGCCATCTAAAAAATATGTATTTAAAGGAATGACAACTCTCTTGAGAACTCTTGTTAAAAACACTGACATTACCAACAATGTACCTTTATTAGATTTATAACAATGTAACTTTACTATAGCCACATAAAAAACAATTTAATTATATTTCCTGTTACACAAGAAAAATAAAATATGGTAATAGAGGTTTTTTTTTGAGGCACAGAAATACATACATACACACACACACACACACACATATATATATATATATATTTACAGAATGGTCGTTAAATTATTATATGCCAGTGCTGTTTTGAAACAAAGAGCCAGACATAATGTCTTGTTTGAAAAGAAAAGCGAACATATTGATGTGTCTTCCCCTCTTTCTCTTCCTGTAAAGGAAGGACGTCCTGTTCCTGTGAGGGTGACTCAATTACCAGTGCCGTTTACTGGGAGCTGACTGACGTCCTTGTGACCTCACGCCCCTTCTCTGTTTAATCTTAAGAGTGTTACACTCTTACATCTAAAAGTAAGAAGTGGAGATTCTGAAAACCAGAAGACCATCTTATCTGTACATACTGCAATACAAAAACATAGAACATAGATACAAAAATTTAACTATAGTGAGGACTGTATAAAACTTGTTCTCTTTAATGAATCCAAAGATTGCTATTTCTTCTTTTGATGTAAAACAAAATACAAATGACTTCTGCCTGTCCCTCAGCACATATTCACAAAAAGACTCATTGCATACGCATACAGAAACACTCTCACCCATCCAAAATTCAGCTGGTGACAAAGAGCTGACCACATCAGTCACAGCCTACTATTTCCTGGCAGCAGACAACCGAGAAGATTGTTGGAGCCCCAAGGGCTGCCCAAAACCCACTCAGCCTATAACCCACCTCAATCTGGTCCACAGCTGCTCACACTGAAATCAGTTTAAAAGACGACCAGGAAGGATGAACACTCAAAACACTGAACAGATATCTAGAACGGGAAACTGGTATGCCTCGGCCAAGGCCATCGTTGCTAACATCCACCTCAAGAAAGTTAAAGCCTATAACCCTCCAGGGCTTGATCAGTCACCTTCTCTTTCTCTAAAGAAGGTGAGGCCAGGGGGCAGGGAGGATTCTTCCAACTCTGAAGTCAAATTCAAATGGACCTTTTTACTGGCTATATAAAGGGTTTAATTTGGCCTGAAAGAAAAGCAGCAAAACAATAGCGGGCAGATGAACCTCAACAGCAGCGTTGGTTTTACAGAGAACTCATTACATGCCCGCACCACAGGGGAGGAAAAGAGAACATATGAAAAAGACAAGTTAAATATTCTAAAGACAAAGGACATAGACCCTTTATGGTGACAGTACCATGTCCATTGTTTTTTGTTAAAATGATTAATTATTATTTTTTAAGACGTGTGTAAATGTATGCTTTAGAAAAGTCTGACCTAAGAACAAAAAAGCAGGTACACTCACCAAGTTCAGCTCCACACCATCAACGACAGACTTACGTACACTGATCAAATTTTAAAAAATTGCTTTAGAAATTCTACCTACATCATAACAACAAATGCTACAAATATTCTTTTTATAAATATTCTTTGTAAAATTATTTGTTATCATATAAAACTATTTTTTTAAAGAGAAAATTATAATGAAATTATTACAGAAATAAGACTAAAGATTTACCTTTTCAGTGACATATAATTTGTATTTCATTATATTTATACATAACAATCATACAGTTAGGTAACATCTACATACATTTCTCATATTTGTATATTACAACGTAAATGAAAGGTAAAATAAATGCTGATGTCATCATTCCTTAATTTATTTTTTAACATTTTGACATGACAAACATGTTTAGTCTACACATTTTAACAGTTTAAAACAATAGTTTTATATATGGCTGCTATGGGTGCTGCGCAGTGATACACAGAAACATTGTTTGAAGCGCTCATAGCTGTGCTCTATCATAAATAAAACATATCTATCAGAACCAAATCACAATCAAAGACAGAAACTAACCATTTTAGAAGTATAATTTCTTTTACCTGACTGTATTCACAACTGTATTCGTACCTTATAGTTTTTTAATGTCTGTTTCTGCATAATATCTCAGCTGTTTATTGTTGTTGTGCCAGTTTACACTACCAGTCAAAAGTTTTGACACAATTGACAAAAATGCTTCTCATGATCATCTGACAGTGTATATTTTAGTGTTTGAAATTACTTTCGTAGACAAAAATATAAATATGGCAACATATTAATTCCTTTATTTACAAAACTAAAATCGTATTTTTTTTTAATTCTTTCAATGCTTTTTTAAAATCTTCCAAGGTTGAGACCTCAAGAAGCTGGATAATAAAATGCCAAGAGTATGATTTTGCAAATTGTAGACAAAGGGTACTTTTGGAATGCTAAAATATAACCTGATCTTCATTTATTTTGGATGTTGTTATTCACAACATAATTCACACAGTTAAAAATTTTTATTTCATGGTTTTAGTGAGTTTAGTTTTATAAAATGTGGAAAAACAACAGTGAGTAAGTGTTTCAAAACTTTTGACTGGTAGTATATGTGCAGCTTATTGCAGAAGACGACAGTATTTTGGCTGTAGTCCTTTTAAGTAGGAAAACATTCACTCAGGTATTAGCTAATGTTATGTAGAGTTGATAATAGAGTCCATGTTTAGTGAGTCTACCCCAGCGGCATACTTCCTCTGCTTTCTGAGTCTCTCTGATCTTTACACGAAACAGACATACTGTTCCTGACCTAAACACACACACACACACACACACACACACACACACACACCGAAGTGGCACAGAAAAGTGTGTGGGAAGAACAAAGCCAGAAATACACTGTAAGCACACATGCCCTCACTCATGTGTGCACCTCTCACTAACACCAGCACTAAATGCATTCAGTTCCTCCTAACAATAATAATAATAATTTAATTGCATATCTTCTGAAATACTTAAGCAGTTACATGGATCAGGTGGCGCTTTTTCCCTTTTTATTATGAAAAATATTTACAGTACACAATATACAGTCAATTTAGTTGTGATTTTAGAAGATTCTCCATATTTTCTCAATATATGCATACAGGATCAGGTGGGTCTTACTCTCACTTTTCTGCTAGAGAGATGTGATTTAGATTGTCAGATTATTATTCACATTAAAATGAATAATGTCTCTGTGTTTGATAGATTAAATGATGTAAGGTGTATGTTTACTTGTTAATGTTATACAGAGACACAAATTCAATCCAATCATTACAGAGTATTCAGGGCTATAAGTTAACTTATTCTACACATTGCATGACAGAGGTTTAAAGTTTTATAGAACAAGCTAACAAGTTGCAGCATAAGTATAAAATGTCTGTTCTCGTTTCTTAAAACAACTACAAGTAGTGCAGTTCACTAAGGCAGTTAGGATTAATAAAAAAAGCAGAGCACAGAAAGTACAAAGCATAATGTGGCATACATTTTCAGACAAACTTTTATTGTTTTGCTTAAAAAAAGACTGCAGAAACATAACATCTCCTTGCACTTCAACATTATAACAGCATTCGACTTCAATTTAGCAGCACAGATCTGTGGGCAAACATCACTTTAAAAAATATTTCTCTAACACAATTATCACATCATGCATTTGGACCCCTCCTTAATCTCCTGGGACACTGACTGCCTCACAGGCAGATCACAGTTTGTGAGACTGCAGAGTTGTGTGTCTGAGCAGGTGGTGAGCAACACTGGTGCTCCTCAAGAAACTGTTCTGTCTCCATTTCTGTCTCCAACTCTCAACTCAACTCAGTTTTATTTGTATAGCGCTTTTTACAATTTGCATTGTTACAAAGCAGCTGTACAGGAAATATATAAACTATTAGCAATACATTAAATATATAAAAAAGAATAGTGTGAAAAGTAAAGTTAGTAAATACACTCCCTTTCACAGACATTATACATCACACACACACTCACAAAATGCATACACACTTACACAACACACCTGTACAAGACACACACACGCAAACACACACAGAGCAAAATACAATTCCACATCTTTTAATGCAACAAATACATCAGTTGTTATGGGAAATATTCCTGGTTCCGGTTGACCTAATTACTGTAATGCAGCCTGAAAATCCTTTGGAGGATTTTTATTATAGAACTGTTGAACTATGTGTATGCTATGTTAAAAAGATGGGTCTTTAATCTAGATTTAAACTAGAGTCTTCACTCTCTAATACCTCAGACTTTACAACTTGAAGTCATGCCATCGACAGACGTTTTCAGATGATCCTACTGTGGTTGGTTGGTTGTATTGAGGGTGGACAAGAGACTATATACATATATATACAGAGCACTGGGTCACAGCCTTGTGGAGTGGTGTTGAGTGCACCACCTACAAATTAACGTAACAAGAACAAAGGAGTTGGTATTTGACTTTAGAAGAAAAAAGGACCTACCTATATCTGTTTCTATATGACCATGACATGGAGACTCCGATCGGTTTCTGGCAATCCATCTTGACTGGACTAATAACACCAAAGCAATCTACAGAACGTCCAGAGCAATCAACAGACTGATAAAATATGTGACGTTCATAGCTGAAAACACCTACCAATCACTTTTGCACAAGTTAAGCTACATTTAAAACCGTGGGTAAAAAGACATACATAACTTTGTTATGGTTGATGATGATCTTATCCTGGATGTAATAATTTTATAGGTTAATGTAACTTTTATTAGTATTTTCCTGCCCAGGGACTGCAGATGATCTTCCACCATCCTATAACTATTGCATACGGCAATAGACCTATGGACAATGTGCAGCTGATATTACAGCCATTGTATTACATTGTAACATGGTAAAATGGCTTAATTAAAATAAAACGTTTAAATAAAATTTATAGATGTAATGCTTAGGTGTAGGGGGATAGAAAATAACATTATATCACTATATAAAATATTGCCATCTTTTCCTGCCATGGCAAAACGCCATATCCTTTCTCCTTCTCTTTCTGCAATGCATTGTCTTTCTTCTCTTTCTTTGCTACAGTAAAACTTGTGTGACATTCTCATTAGAGCTCATTTAGTATATATTTAGAGGATATGGAAAGGAGCTCTAATGTCACCATAGAGATAGATAACTGTTATCCATCAGCAGTGGTTGATGCTGTCTGGGGTGGGTGGTCTGTTAGGGTCTCTCTAAATGCTGTATAAAGTGGTGGGATGTTGATTTACCCCCAATCCACCTCTGGGTGCCCTCTTTTTGACCCAACAGGTCAAATGCAATCATGACCATCAAACACGCAATGGCAGGAAAGAGTTCACTGACCGCATACACACACACACTTATTAATAAAGCATACTATGTGCAGGCAAGCAGATGATCCCAAATGTTATGAAAATTAATATAAAAATGTACTACTAGATTACTGTAGTAATCTAGCACTCTGCCCTCTTTAAATCTGACAGGGCAGATTAGGGCAATAGAACTGCATTTATATGAATAAAAGCGGGATTTCTGAAGAATACAATACTGTGATTCTCTGGATTTAATAAATGAAAGTCACAAGGCAACAATGTTTACAACAAGTGTCGGTGCTGTTTATGTTACCAGTGTATACCTGTTTGATCACCATTCTAAATGAATGCCTATTAAGATTTTTAAGAAGGTTTAGAATGGTGATCAAACTGACTTGAACTTCCTGTGCATTAAACATTTTCGTTTTTTTTTTTGGTTGGTTTTATTGCACATGAAACAATATCACCAAAAATAGCATCACATAGTATCAAACTGTATCAAATATTCAGACAGACCATGGTATAAGAAAATAAAACTGACAGAAGGTTTTAGCATGTGGGTCATTGAGTCAGTCATTCATTCGATTTGTTCAAACAGCTGAGTCATTCATTGAACGAAGCAAAATTGACTGGTTAAATTTTGGAACTGGATCTGAATTACTGACTTACTCGATTTGTTCAAACATGCAGATTCATTCAGTAAGGAAACACAGCTGTTTATTGCTCAAAAATAGGTAAATGTTCAGCTGCTGGCTTTGTTTGGAACAATTTCATTTGCAAAAAATGACAATATGTTACTTACAATATTCAATTCTTGTTGTATATACTTAAAATCAATTTAAAATCTGATATGCTGATATTGGTAAAAATAAAACTCTGTATATAGGTTCTATATAATATACAATATTTTAATATAGCAAAGCAGATTTTGACTATTAAATCTTTCATTGGGAATCCCAATGTTCATTGTGTTTTATTTCTGGGGCTATCAAATGTATAGTATAAACTGTATGTCTAAGTAGCTAAAAATACCCATGCTGTGTGTATGTGTAAGTGTATGTGTGCGTGACTATATATGTGTAAGCAGCTTTAATACCCATCATTTGTTGATGACTGACATTAGACCTGTAATTACAGCGGCGCTCAGGAACAAAGCTGGAGCCCTCTAGGAGCGCAGAGATGTTTCTGTCACTGCCCCTTTAAAACCCCATTAATCCAACAAACTCAATAACACATACAGCAAACACACGCCCAGCACTGTTCATAAAGTCACAACCACATACCTGTAGTTAAAGAGTAAAATAAGTGTAAGTGTGTGTATGTGTTGATTGTATTGTTGAAGGACATCCCTTGACAAACACACAGAGACTGTTTGACTGGCCACTTGAAGTCCCCTGTGTTTAACATCTTTCTATGAGAGTAAGTCACACCTCACCTGAATGACCGAGTGACGCCGCTCATCTGAGACTAAATGATGACTTACACACAAACATGCCAATGGCTGGCAGCTCTCTGGCCACAAAATAATTACACAGGAAGTCATGAGAGCAAAACCTGCAATTATTTACGCAACTTCTTACAACAAAGAACAGAAAAACAGTGACCTCTGAGACAATAACACAAACACTCTTTGAGCAGTTAAAAACATAAACACACGCACACCCATCTTTATCAGTCATGAGTCAGTAGCACAAACTTACAGCAACATGAGTAATGAAGTCCTGAGTTAAACTGGTAGACACATACACATGTACAAAGTTCTCTGTATAGAAACAGAAAGTATCAGGGATAAGACACCTTTGACCCAAAAGTTGAACTAGCTCTACCTTGATTTTGAATTATTGCCCATTTAGTTCAGATAAAATTCTACCTGGTCTGATAACAGAGTGTAGATTCACTAGTAAAGGTATATTGACAAAGAACAACCAGTGGAACAGGACCATCAGAAAATGACTAAGCAACAATAAGTGTGTGTGTGTGTGTGTGTGTGTGTACTGGTGTGATGAGTATGGCACCAGCAGCTGAATTTACAAGTTAATTCTAATTGACAAACACAGAGTGACAACAAACAGGAACACACAGGTTGGAACAAATGGTTACAGAGAACACACACAAAGATCAATGGTCATACACCAGAAACTCACACAACATGTAATATATCAGTCAAACACTTCGGAGAGTATACAGGCAATTGAATTCAGTGCATTTTCTGCCATAATAAAATGTCAATTATTGAGATTTTCCCTGCTGAGCAGTACTCTATGCTAATGTTATCACTACACGCTGTACTATTCCGTGGATAGCTGCCAAACGCTGGTGTGTGTTAAAAGTGAGAGTGATTTCCTGTACACATGCCAGTGGAGCATTAACACTGAATATATCTTCTTATATGCACTTTTAGCACACTTGTAGAAAGTGTAAGCCTGTGTGTGTGAGCGGTGGCTCCGACAATCATCTGAAACATGAGAATATTCAGTTATCCTAAACAGGCGAATGGTAGCAGCGTCACCTGTCACCCTGCAGCATGCAGACACGCAGCCCCACAGCAGCTGAGGGTCACGGGTTCAGTGGTCGTCTGCCACACACTTGCCACATTCCCTTTTAACGACAGCCATTGTTTTTCTTTTCTTGTGTTCTGTAACCGAACTCCATCACAGCTCTCATCTTTGTATTTTTCTTACCCCTCCACCACTCTTTCTGCTGTTCTCAATGAAAGCATCTCTCTCTCTCTCTCTCTCTCTCTCTCTCTCTCTCTCTCTCTCTCTCTCTCTCTCTCTCTCTCTCTCTCTCTCTCTCTCTCTCTCTCTCTCTCTCTCTCTCTCTCTCTCTCTCTCTCTCTCTCGAGACAAGAAGACACAGATACAAAGGATTATATGAACAGTGTGTCAAAAATATTTCAGGATTGGCATAACATAAATGGTTTGCTCTCTTGAAACTCAACTGGACAATAGAGCTACAGAAACTGACCCCTGACAGACGCTCTATTCCTACCTCACAGGTCAAATGTCACCAACCTTTGCACCACTTTTAGAAACAATAAAAGCTGACACCAAACCCAAAGCTCAAGGTGAAACTTAAAAATGTGAAATGAGATGTAAAGTGACAGAGATGCAATTAAATCATGTATATATAAATGTATATATAAGTGTCACATGATCCTTCAAAAATCATTCTAATATGCTGATTTATTCTCAGTACTATCAGTGATGGAAACAGGTGTGCTGCCAAATATTTTTTTTGAACCTTTGATTCTTTTTTCAGGATTCTTTGATGAATAGCAAGTTAAAAAGAACAGCATTTATTCAAAATATAAATATTTTACAACAATGTAAATCTATGTTATCACTTTTTATTAATTTAACACATCATTGACGAATAAAAGTATTACTTACTTTAAAAAAAAAGAATAAAAGTGTACTGACCCATAACTTTTGAATAGTAGTGTATAGTGTATTTATACACCTCTCTATTTTAAATAAATGCTGTTCTTTTTAACCTTTTATTGATCAAAGAATCCTGAAAAAAGTATCACAGGTTCCAAAAAAATATTAAGCAGCACAACTGTTTCCAGCACTGATAATAAATCAGAATATTAGAATGATTTTTGAAGGATCATGTGACATGTGATCATGTGTATATTCATATAAAAACCATTATTTTATACCGTAATAACATTTTGCAATATTACTATTTTTAAGAAATGCAGCCTTGATGAGTGTAAGATACTTCTTTCAAAAACAATACAAGTCTTACAGATCCCACACTTTTGAGTGTGGGTGTATATAAAATCCGAATTTCATATTATATAAACAAAATTCTGTCAATGTGCCATCTCCTCCCTTTCTCTTTCATCCTTGTCCATTTCACCAAAAATGTCTTTTAGGTAAGCAAATCAACACAGTATAATGAACATCAAACAATGCATTGAATCAAACATCTTTGGGATGACTTTCCTTTTTATGCTGGGGTTTTGTAACCACATTAAACACATTAAACTGGGTTCCAGACAACACAGATTTCAGTTATTTTGTCCTACCTCCAACCTCAATGTGTTCCAATCAATCACGGCACCACACCAAAACAATATACATTATTTGATTTGTTTAATACACATACAGTGGAGACTTTGCTCATGTCCTTCCTGCAGTAAAATCCTTTCAAGTTTCGTTTTAAGTTTTTACATGATGTAGCTGACTGTAAATTCACTGGAAGCATCTTGGGCATACGTCAAATCCCCTGAGGTCGGGGTTGATCGATCTGCCATGCGTTCAGATATAGTATATTACTTAGATTGTATATTACTTATATTATATATATCTTTACCTTAAAAATAATTTACTAATATATATGAGATTATATTACAAATGATTGAACCACATTGCACGTTTGTCACATTGTTCTTCTGGTTGATATTTTGGTCCTGATAGAACCTACAGATTTTAAAGCGATTCAAGCAACTGTGTCATCCGCAGCAAGTTTCATGTAGATATATATTTTTCTTCAATGATCTGTGTGTTCATTAGACCTCTCTTCACGCTGCATACAGAAGCTCTGAAGCCATCATGAGAGATCAGGACATTATACATCTTTTATCTTTATAGCAGCTGTCAAGAGGAGGTCACACAAACACATATAGAAACACACGGAAACACACACAGGCAGTAAAGAATTTGAGAAGGAAAAGGTCTGACAAGTAATATAATCTGTAATATAATTTACTCACAGCTAGAAATGTGTTATGCTGTCAAATCATACAGCACATATACAGAAATATGCACAGAAATGCCCACAGCAGTGAACGGCTGGGACGGCAATCTCCATATGCTTTCTGACATCTGCTAATTACCTTAGTTGATAAATGAACCCCAGTGAGGCAGGGCAGTCTGCAACACATGGGCTGCTGTTATCATGGAACTATTGACTGTTGTATGTGTGTGTGCATGCACGTGCGTGATTGTACTTGTGTGTGCTTGAGGAACCTCAGTGATGCTGTATTGCTACCCAAAGGAGTTTCTCAAGGTAAATATTACACCCTCGGGAAATCTGTAGCCTTCTCTACTATTCTCCTTCTCTCTCTTCTCAATCATACCAACCATGTTGATGAAAAGGGACTCAGGTCCTAAAGAGCCTGTTAATCTTTAAAGGGATAGTTGACAAACAATTCTGTCATGTTGGTTCATATTGATACAACTTTCTGTCTTTCATGGAATAAAGAGATATTAAGCAGAATGTTTAAGCTGCTTGTTTTTTAAGCGTGTTAACCGCTTCCAAAGTAATACTCTTCAATAATAAACCTTTGTATAAAGTTAACAGCAAATACTTGATTAGATCTTGATTTAACTTGGTTAAACATAAATAATGTAGTGGTTTATTAATAATAAATAATGTAATATAAATATTATAAATGTTATAGTATTGGTTGATTGTTATGATCGTAGGGTAAATAGCATTTAGTTTGTTTGCAGTTAAATAACAGTACATAAATAACAGAACCAATGGTAAAAAATAATCCTTATATGATTATATATAAGGTGATTAAGACTGAGAAAAGAAAAAAAACATTTTTATTAAAAGAAGGGAGCAGAGCAGAAGAGAGAGTGATGAGGCAAGTCTAGCTGACCTTCAAGTGGACTGAACCCTTTTCATTAGTTGCCAGAGACAACTCAAGGATGGAGTCCTAGAGATGAATTAGAACGAGGGGCCACAAATTTGTCCAGGACAAGGCCTTTCCTGATTAAAACTCATCTGAGTAACTTCACCTTCGAAACACCCCAACCCCAATCTGTCTCCACCAATCTGTGTGTGTGTGTGTGTGTGTGTGTGTGTGTGTGTGTGTGTGTGTGTGTGTGTTTAGGCCTGGTAAATCCTATTTTTCAACCTTGTGAGGACATTTTTGGTCCCCAAGAAGAAAACTTATAAAAAACCTACTATCCTACTAAATGATGTTTATTTGAAAATGTAAAAATGCAGAAAGGTTTGTGTAAGGGTTGGGTTAGGGGTAGGGTGAGGGTATAAAATATACAGTCTGTACAGTATAAAAGTCATTATGTTATGGAAAGTCCCCATAAAACATGGAAATCCAACATATGTGTGTGTGTGTTATGAAGGAGAAAGAAATGAAAAGGTCACCACATCTGATTCAAACATTTTGAGAGCTTTTTCTCCAAGCCCAGATATTTTGATTTGCACATGCTATACCTAAGCTTTAGCCTGCATTTTGCTTTTATTGCCACACAAGCTTTACAGCTTTATAAATTACACATACCGTAAGATGCGTATTTCCGACACATTACATTACAAGTACGTTACATTACAGTACAATACATTACATTACCTTTAAATCATCAAATGACATATTATGAATTTAGAAATGAGAAGTATGAGTTTTACTGTATGTAAGTCTGGGGGTGTCACATATAGCCCTATATCTCTTTCTTTAATAAAATAATGAAAAATTGTATTATGTTTATTTTATTTTTATTTACCAGTGTAAATGTAGTAATGTTGTATATCCCCCACAGTCTAGTCTGATTACAAATTCTACTCTTAAGCCTCATTAAGCCCAGAGGCAGAGATGAAAAGGTAGAAGGAGGGTAAGAAGCAGTGGATGTTGGGGGTACTTTAGGGCAGCGTCATTGAAAATGTAATGGAAAGTGAAGCTTTTTGGGAAAGGGCGTGCCATGAATGAGTCACCACAATTATCATTTCTTTCTTTGAGGTTGACAGTGTTTTGGCATCTGGTTCCCACGCTTGTTTGTTCTTGTGTGATATAATCTAGCATTGCTTGCTTGCTTCGGCATTTCCTGTCTACATTTCATCAGCCCAAGAAGTCAGAGGTAAAATGTTGAGCTCTTTTTTTTGTTCTTTTATCATTTTTTGATGTTGTGATCATAAGTGCTGATTCAGGTTCAGTCTTTGGTATTTTGAGTAGTCCTTTACATTGATGTCTTAAAGGACAAGCTGCAGATCAAGTAAACCAGAGGATCAGAAAACATGACCATATGTTTCCAAATCACTTTTTGTATAGTTAACTAAGGATAAAAATGACCCACTCAAAGGAAAATAATAAAACGATCAAAAAAGAATGTTACGTTGGATTGCAGGTTACGTTGGATTGTCCACACAGACAGCACATCTGCTCTTTAAAAGAAAAACTGCATATTGTAGCACTGGACAGACAAGATTCCCCCTACCAAACAACCCACTTATGACAGAGAATAACTGTGTTGTGCTGTCTGTGCTGTGAGTGAATGTGTGTATCTGGAGTGATAGATTGCTAGATTACTCATTGATAGATATTGATTGATGCACAACTGGTAGACGGGTTACACTGGCCATGGTAGACAAGAGGTGTAAAGTCTCCTTCCAATTAGTGGCAGACAATCACAGGCCTGCAGGACAGGGTGGACACAGACTGGGTCAAGCTGTTGCCCCAGTGGGACGCAGAGCAGCTCACATAAAACCGAATGCCTGCCCTCAAGAGAAAAACAGTGAGAAATGAAGAGAAGGAAAGGCAGACACAAATGTTGAAATCAACGTTCAAACAAAGACAGGGGAGATAAGAGGGGTGAGAGTGTCAAAGTGAACAGGGTGTTTGCATTGAGTGGCTCCACTGTAAATACCACAAAAGCTGTAAAAGAGTAAAACGCTGCAGTGAGGGCAGCTGCCCGGTGAGAGTCAAACAAAGCCAATGAACTCCACCCATTCAACAGTGCTGCAATTACACCGCAGAAGAGTGAGTTAATATTCCACTGACACCAGGCCAGCACTGACCTCCTTGCTGCTCCAAATCCGTTACGGACATGTAAAAGACATTTAGGGCCAAAGTACTTAAAGGTGCCTGTAGATAAAAAAAAAGAGAGAGCACTGAGATTAAATAGGAATAGGAAGTCAATTGAAAAATAAATAAAAAATAAAATACCCATCAGGTCCTTCCAAGATCACACAAGATCTATATATGCTATCTATATAGAAATGTCACCATGTACTGATACCGTAGTGATAGGAGTTGTGACAATCATGGCTTTTACCACTGGCCCTGGTTTCTGACAAAGTTTTTTCTCAACCTCTTGGAATTTTTCCTGTATGCTGGACATTTGTGTTTCTCTCACTATCAAGTCACAACTCAACTCAAATAAATGTTTAAAAAAACATAAGTCCACACATAGGCACAATTTGTATTTGTCTGTCAATCATTTGACCATAAGCGCAGCAATCAGCAGGTTTATAGCAGTTATGTCAAATATTTTGGTCTAGTGTATTCATACATAAGTGATAGATGACAGATAAGTTCATATGGACTGCTTCCCATTCATCACTTTTTAAACCCACATACAATATTCACTGGCTAAAGTGAACCAAGACATTATCTGGTGTTTTTTAAAGAATAAGTAGTTTAATAAACAACTGAAACTAAATATCCCAACATGTGTATGCGTGTTATGATTTGAATTATGAATTATATATGTGGAGGAACTGAACTTTGAGAAAAAAAAACAGTTTAACAGGTCTAGGAGAACATTGTCTCTGTCTGTTGTTGTGCTGATCATAAAAGGGACATGCTACTGTTCTTAAATGAGCACTATGACCTCCTCCAGAGAGACATATGTTTTAGTGTCTGCAGTTGCTCAAATACCCCTCAAATCCGCCCCTCAGAGCCATGCCCAGCTTAAGGCCACACCTTTCATTATAACCAACTTAATTTATTAATGGAGCAAAAAATAAACACAAAGAATGGACTCCATAGTTTAGCTTTTATACTTACAAGCAACACATCCATCACTGTTTTTACCACAGAATTTGCAGTTAGGGGTCATATTGAGAGTCTTATTTGTGTTGGAGCATTGATTAATTCAAGGGACAAGTAAAAAAGCAACATTACATGTGGCCCTTTACAATAATGAGGTGACCTACACTATGAACAGCAACACCGCCAAATTACAATCATATTTTACATATTTTTCTTATTTTCTTAATATTGTTTTTAATTTCACATTTTTTATGACTGCATTATCATAATGCGCTTATACTAAATACAGTATAATAAATATTTTTTTATTGGATTAAAGTAAAATACTGCAAAACATTTATTTATCAATAATGTGTTCTTTCTTTTTATTTGGTGTGAAATATGAAAAGAAACATTACATCCAGGTTTAACCCTAAATCGCTTTTTAATACACCTTGTGAAAGTTAGAATTTTGTTTTATCCAAATAACATGTCTCCTCCTGTTTTCAGTGTTTTCCCCAATCTCACACACCTAGTAGAAAGAATCTGATGGTGTGTGATGGGTGGGCCAAGCAGTACAGGAGAGGACATGGACTCTCAAAGCAGGGATACACAAGCAAGTTGAGGGGCTGCTAATCAGAGGGACCCCACAGAGCACACAAGACTGGAGGCTTGACACAGGGGCACGACGCCCCCCAGCCCGCCCCTGCCGTGCAGTGTAGACAGCCCTGCTGAGAGAGAGGCACATACAAAAGAGATGAAGCCCAGCAGGGAGCTGAGCACTGAGCTGCGGGTTAGCATGACAAAGACCCTGTAATGGAGTCTACCACACCCCAGCCCTCAGCTAAACAAACAGCCATCCTCAGATTCCATTAAGATAAGAGCAGAACACACACTCATCTCTGCATGACAACTAACACACACTTAGCTACTGCACACACACACACACACACACACACTACAATGAATAAAGAAACGTTGCTTGGCATGCCCACGTATCAGGAAAGTTTTATTGAGACTTAATGAAGATAATTTGATTTTGAATGAATTTGATTAGAAAAGTGTTAATATTAAAATCTCTGATTTAAGATCATTTGATTGCAGATCTCAGGAAAACTCTAAAAGATAAAGAGATTGCTGAGAAACTCTATAGAGACACATGCAAGAATAGTCAGGTCTTTTTCTTAAGAGAAAGCTGAGAAACAGAAGACTTCAAGCAATTGGTCCTCAACTAACCCTTCTATTAAAGATGAATAATTATGTTATGAAAAAGATTGCAGTAGTGTTTTTTGATATACTGATATATTTTATTTGTTTAATTCAGTGACCGCAAAGCGCTCTTAAAAAGGTGTTGCCTTCCCGTTAGGATGGTGAATCACTCTTCCATCACTAGAGAAACCCACTTCCCTCCTTTATTTATTTTCCTCAACCTCATCCATCTCATTCATTCCTATCAGCACATCCGGAGCAGACAGCCATGCAGAAAGAGATATGGAACTTTATTATTGATATAACTGATCACTTTTTCTCTGGACAGGTGTGACATGTCTTTCCCCTGTCCTCTATAGCTGAGCAAAAGGACAAACCTCATGGGAGATGCACAGATGCATTGTGCCACACACATCAGAGGAGATGTGTGAACTTTGAGTCACCGGGAGGAAGAGTCTCCATTTTCCTCCAAACAATTCTGTGTGAGTGTGAAAGACTCAGATTACTATCACCTCACACTCAAACACAATCAACCAAACTTCATTCATTAGCCTGTAACAATAGAGTTCTAACTCTCCCCACACACATCAACAATCCACTTTAACAAAACATTTACCTGGACACATATTGTACATTTTGAAAGGATGTAAGGATGCTTTACATGAATAATCTCCCAAGCTCTCTCTCTGTAACACACATACACACAGGTAGTCTCCACTTCAAAGGAGGTCCCTCACCCCCAGGCGTGAAAATCGAGTGCTTCCATGAGGAGAGCTGATTTCTGTTATGGGTCAGGTCAGGTGAGCTAGCATAGATGCTTTCCCTTTCACACCTATAAAGGACAAACATAAACACACAGTCCACTGACTAAATGTGCACATGCGTGTCTGTGGGGGTTTACTTCACTATGGTCTGCAGAGGTAAACTCAAAAAACTCACCTGGTGTCAAAAATCACAACTTTAAAGGTCCTCTTAATAAGGTCAAATATGTCAAAAAATTACTTTGGGACATTTGAAGTGTGTAAAATGCCATGTAGGCCTACCAAAAACAGTTTTTAAATATTGGATTACTAGGACCAAATAATGAATAAAAAAGCAGCCAATAAAAGTCTGTCTTCAGTGTTGTTTAAAAAGCTTCCCAGGTTAAAACCTCAAGAAGCTGGATGATAAAATGCCAAGAGTATGATTTTGCAAATTGTAGACAAAGGTTGAATACTTTTAAAGATGCTAAAATATAACAGTGTTCATTAATTTTGGAGGTTTTATTCACAACATAATTCCCACAGTAACAATTGTGTTATTTCATGGTTTTGATGAGTTTACTGCTATTCTCAAATGTGAGAAAAAACTACAAGTGAGTAAGTGTTTCGAAACTTTTGACTGGTAGTGTATATAATAAGTAAATTGTTTTTCTATATAACTAATAATTTGTACATAATAAGTAAAAAAAAAAAAAATTGGGTTATGATTGTTCTGTACTAATCATAAGTGTATAAATCAATGGTCTGCCCTCTTGTTTAAACATGTATGAATGTAGAGTGGATGTGTGGAGTCTTAACACACTGTTGTGAGTGTTATATATATAGAAAGAGAGGAATATTACTTTATAAATATAATGTAAATATATAATGGCTGATCTCAAAGACATATTGCATCAGATTGATTTGCTTATAAAATATAAAAAATAGAAACAATGATTTTTAACAAACATGGTTTGTCTTTACTGATTCCAAAAATAATAAATGAGAGAGATCCTTATCAAAAGATTATGTTCAGTCTTGTAGAAAGTATTCATAATGTCTTTTTGAATTTCAACAGTAGCAGAAGCCTCTTTTGCATAACGATAAGAGAAAATGATACTTCCCATACTACATTTACCATGTGAAAAAGTCAAAATGCAAAACAGTTTATTTTTTACCTTTCAAAAAAACCTGTTCTCCAAGTGCCAGTGATTTTCTTAACAAATTTAGTAAATGAAAATTAAACGACAAAGGACATTTATCGTTTATAAACTGTCATTTATCTGTGCATTTATTTTTCCAGTAATATCTATTTTTGGTATTTACATAATCGTTTTAACAAACTGTACCTGCAAACAGTGCTAGACATACTTTACCAAAAAGTCTGAAAAGCAAATGTTACAGGTATCAGAAAAGAAGCATAAGTGAGCATGTGGAAGAAACTGTTTAAATTAAAAGGCAAGGCAATGCCTTGTGTTTTACAGGCTGGAATGTTTACATGTAAAGGCTTTTAATAAGAGGCTGGTAAGAAAGAGACAACAGGACTTCAGCTTTCATCTGGCAAGGCCACTTCTTATTTATGAGCACTCATGTTCTACTGAGCAAACAGAACACTGGCAGACCAGTGTTACACAACATCACGCACACACACACATTATGATCAACCACATGCAGAATATTATTGTACAACAACAAACATGTGTACTTTAGGTGAGATGCATGTCTTGCGTAACTGAGGGCTCATTGAAGTTGTTGTCTATGTATGTGCTCTAAATCAGTCATATATGGGTTAGGATGCTGACTAAAGGCTCATACACTCAGTATTTCTCTACACAATTAAGTGTGCAAGGCTATTAAAATCATTTATTGAGCATTATCGCAGATGCACATGTGATGGTGTTGCCACCTTGTGGACCCCTTAACCTACAGTCAGTTCACCCCATATCTGTTGTTGTCTGTGCGGGCAAAAAAATCGAGCTGCGGACAGAGAGTGTGCGCATACCTCAGACTTTGCTTATGCTGCAGAGTAATGTGAACAAGGAAAGCATACTTTGCTTTCGTAGCTCTTATGTGGGCAGTAAGACAGTAAAGCAGCTCACCAGTCTTAACATAACAACCCCATAAAAATAAAAAAAATAGGGGATGAACTGTGTAAATATTTCTGACATATTTCTATGAGTATCAATGAGTATGGTCACATGTACATACAATACAAATATATCTGATGTTGTAATGTTTTTATGCAGTTAGACTTTCCCTTTTGTTTAACATTATAAACTCTTCAGCATAAGAAGCATAAGAAACACCTGTTCTCTCATGTCTCTTTAACCCCTGCAGGCTGAAACTGCAACACACACGCACACACACACACACACATTAATGATAATACAAAACAGTGATGCAAATTTTCACATTTCATAAAGTTCCCTCCAGAGAGTTCCTCACTTCAGACTTGACATAAGCACACAGAACATTCACAACAGTGAAAAAACAAAACTAAATTCTGCAAATCATCCCTAAGATTTCAGTACATAAAAGTACATTAAAATTCTATAATTAAATAACCTTTTTGGTTTGTTGGTGGGATCAGTCAAACTGATATTCTGTCATACTTGTCAGCTAAACAAACAAACAAACATTGTTTTAGGCACTAGGTGTTAATGCTAGAACACCCACTAAACAAGACCCTGATTAGACTCCAGAGACAGCCTTAGAAAAACAACACATGTCCTGTAACAGCTGAGCTGGTCAGGTCCAGACACTCAGCTTCCTGCCATTTTGGACATGGTTGCTTCAGTCCCTGTTTAAACATGACAGGCTGATCTGTGATGTGGTGCTGGGCTTCAGTGACACCTGGCCTTATAGAGCAGCACACACTCCTCCTGTGACCCCACACGCTGCCCCCTGTGTTTTGCCAAGACGTGTGTCTGACAACCGGCCCCTAATCCTCCACAGAAGACAGCAGTAGGGCCTGAATAAGCAGTGAGCCACAAATATCAAGTGAATGTTGCTGGGCTGTGGTGAAACAGAGGAAACCTGAAACCTAAGACACAAGCAACTTACACCTGTAATGGAATGTAATGGGAATGCACACATACTTTGGCTTGCTTCATACTTTTTCATTGTTAAAAGAGCATCTTTGTGATGGCACCTCAAACATCTCATGTGAAATCAACTATCCCTTTCCCAGACCCTCTTTTAATAGACCAGTGAAGACTGAGGGTTGTCACTTTGAAGACGTTCTCGCTGTCACAATCTCTCTCTTTCTCATCCAGCATAAAGAGCCGCATTGAGCATACGTGCTGGTTTATCCTGCTGTCTGTGGGCTCACGTTACGCACCGCCCTTTGATCTGCGCCTCTCATAATAAAACATTTCAGGAGAAGGCATTGTTTATGGGGTCTAGACGGTAGCAAAAGGAGAAGCCGAAGGAGAGGAAGAAAATGCTTCCCTATTTCATTGAGGGGAAGTGGTGTCTTGGAGGTGACTAACTTTCAGACAGTCAGCGGGCCGTTGCTCACTGTCCAAGCCGCAGACAAAGTTAGAACAAAGGAAGGAGGTTTAAAACAAGGATGGAAAAAAATTGATCATCATTGAGCTATTGATAGGAATGTTAGCGAACATAGGTAGTGCTACAGAAACTACAGGGACATAAACACACTTTTAAATTTTAACTATTTTGTAAGCATTTAGATTGGTCAATATTAGCTGATTTTGCATCAAGAACCAAAGATATGAGAATTTTTTTTCCTCTTTTTTATTTTGCTTGGCAACTGTGGATTATTACATAGTTTGTTTATTTTAGTATTTTATATAGTTTTTTTGGTGCAACCCAATAGCTTAAAAAACAGATAATTTTACAGATGTTTTTTAATTGATATTTGTTTTCATTTTGCCCTGTTGCTACATTCCATTTTTCCTTTTCTTCATATTATTATACATTTTATGTATTGGTGCCATTAATGACATGCAAAGACACATTAGAACAACAAGTAAATATTAAAAAAATGTACAGACCAGAGACAAAATACACGGCCTAAATGAGAATAAGTGGCAGAACAAGAGTGACTGCAGAAGCAGCTGTATGTAAAGTAAATCAGACAAATATGAAAGAGGAATATGGATTGCCTTATAGGTTAAAAGTAAAAATTTAAAATTAATATGGTATGAATATATGCCTCCTAATGATGAGTACAGCCATGACCTACAAACAATCCAGAACTTTTGACACTAATATGGGACAGACCAGAAAATCCTATTTTGGCTACTTCAGTAGCAGCTCACAAGCAGTATTTTATCCTCTCTGTAGATGCAGCAGCTTTATGTTATTATGCCAGAGGAGAACTGTCCCTCCCGGTTGAGCATGGTCTCTCCCTAGGTTTTTTTTCCACTCTCAAACAAATATACATGTACATTTACAGTGGAGTTTTGGTTCCTTGCCACTGTTGCTCATTGGAGACTTATTTAACTTTGTGCATTATTTAACTATGCATTTAACTTTAACGTATACGTATTACATGTTATGGTATCATTGCAATATTTTTCCGGTATATTATCATTTCAAGTTTCCAGGACTGTCAATATCGCATTGATAATATTATAAGCAAACCAGCGCCAGTAACAGTAATATTATTATCAATGATGACGATATCACATTGATACTATGCACATTATGAAATCGTCAATAAATCAGCATCAGTAACAGACTGATATTGTGTTGTTATCTGATCATAAATCCAGCGTCAGTAACACTAACATTATTAACTGACTAAAGTTACGTTGATACTCTACACATTATAATTTTGTGAATATTAAAATTATTATTAAAAAAACTTTTTGGCTATGTATACTGCGTTTAGGTTAACTAAGACTAGTTTCACTGCACTTGGGCATTGTTGCTCTTTTGTTGTTTAAATTGCTGCTATTGTTTACCTCACTTCCAAGTCGCTTTGGAAGAAAATGACTAAATGTAAACGTTATTAAACCAGTTTCAATAACATTATGCATGAGACATATCATTAAACATGAGAACGAATATCGCGTTGCTACTCTGCACACTGTAATACTGTAAATTACCCAGAAAATTTAAATCTTGTAAATATTAAACACATAGTAATATTGTAAATAATGTAGTATACTTATACAATATAAAATTGTAATATACAGATATTTTCTAATAATTTTACAGCCCATCATCATATATTCATTACATTTTTTATATTCTCCTTGAATATTCACAATTTTTGGATCTTAATAAAAGTCAAACACCATAATCAAACACAGTGACACACACACATACACAGGCACATGTTGTTTGCACAGTTGTAGCTTAACACCTCCATTGCTATTGTCTCTCGCTCTCTGCTTTCATCGTGACTCTTTATTGATGAGAAAGCGATTTAGGCATCATTATGTGTAAATGAGAAGCTTAAATTTTTTATGGTAGATACATGTGACAGTGTGAGGTGTTACCTGCCAAAGCCAACATCTTCAGTTACTTGCAATGTATATAAGAGTCTGAATAAATTTAAAGGAGTTAGTTTATATAGAAGTTTTAAGTCCAGTTTCTGTATTTTAAAATAATATAATTAAAATACATTAAAATAGTTTTCCACAAAAAAAAAAAACTAAAAACTTTTAAAACAAGATAGGTTTTACTTTTTTGTGAACATTATAATGCTTAACATTATAATGTTTAAGTAATGCATTTTGAATTAAGTGAATACTTTTAATCTAATCAGTATGAATCAAACAAAAAAGTGAGGTTTTATAAAATACAGAAGGAAACATCGATATTGTGTCTTCTCAGCTGACATGAAGAGAAGGTTTCGTTGAAAAAGTGGCTTGTAAACCGAGAGGGAGACAATGTAAAGCTTATTACACATCCATATCTGTTTCACTGTCTGTCTTTAAGCTTCAAGCAGGACCGTCTTCAAGCTTAATTAGAAACTAATAAAGGAAATTCAAACTCAACAAGTAACTCTATAACTGTTGTCTTTGTCTTCTTTTTTAGAAACACTTACCTAATTAAGTCAAGGGAATTTTCTGGGGATAAAAACAAGGATGAGAGAGAGAGAGAGAGAGAGAGTCACAAAGTTATCAGTATCTAACTACAGTGCAGAAGCACAGGAATACTGCAGTAAACATCCACACAGAATAATACAATTAAAATAGACATTTATAAATAAATTGCAGAAAAAATGCAATCTGAATAAAGATATAAATAATTTGATTATGGAATCATGAATCCTTGTTTTATTCAGGCATTTAAAAGGGTAATTCTGTTTCCCATCTGCATTTTCATTTCCCTTTTGCTTTTCCTTACTGCTGTGTATTTAGCTTCGCTTTTTTAGCCTTTTTTTTCTTCTCTCCATGTTTGGATATGTTCTGCCTTAAGATTACACAAATTTTGCCTATTCATCATCAACATCAGACAGGGTAGTTGCTAAATACCGTCCTGAAAAAGTCCAGCAGAAATTGAATAAGTACCTGCACGATTCACTCGAGAATCATGAGTCATGTTCACCAATGCTGTCATTATCGGCATGACTGTCATTAAGAAATACATACTTGTAAAAGCACAATAAAACCTGGAGCCCAGAGAAATGGAAAATGGGTTGACCTTCATCAGGTGTTTAGCTCAGTTTATCTGCTGCGAACTGTTACCAACTATGCCATTACTATCTAGTAGCTATCTAGACAGTTGGATTCATTAGATCAGCAGTTCATGTTTTTGGTCATAAATCATCCATACAATATGAATATTGCTTATATTAACCTATACCATGATGTTGTTATGACCCAGAAAAACATTCATCCATCAATGATTTTGAACAAATTCAAGAGTGGTTTCATGAACAAATACATTGCATGGCCTCCCAAAATGTTGATAATGTATCAGCTGTTTTTTGGTCTGTCTGATCAACAGTTCATTTTGAAATGGTCAAAGAATGGTAAATTTCTGTTGTACCAACAAATTGTAAAGCAGTTCAAAAGATTGACAACTAATTTATTAACACTGTCTCTATAGCTTAGCATGATTGACAGAAATAATGGTTTTTAATTTAATGATGTTTTGAAAATATGTCGACTGTAAAAGTAAGGATCATAATTAAGACACAGTCAAGATAAAATTTGTGGTAGATATAGCCAAATTCAGATCCAACTATTTAAATGTGAAGTATTTCCTCATCAGACCAATGACAAACAACAACTTTCACTTCTGCAATTTAAACAACAAATGCACTTTTCTTAACTGTGATGCCTGGACAATGCTTAGAATTCACTTTCTCACACTTTCACTTCATATTATTTAAATCTACATCATCAAATAAGGGTTTACATTGTTTTTAGGGCCAGATGCAGTGAAAGGAACACATTAGGATAGCGATTTTGTGCTGTGAATGAAGCAATTAATGGAAATTTTCTAGCACACATTTACAGGCTCCCAAGACCTGTCCTATAGTGTTAAGATTAGAACAAGAAATGAGGCCTGTGCGTGTGAAAAACAGGAACTATTCTCATGTCTTATGACATCACCATTACTTAGGTCCTCAAATAGCTGTTTCTATAAATTATTTTTCTCACAAGCATCTCAGTCCTTCCCTCAGCTGTGAGAAAAGCAGAAGTTATAAAGAATAATAATAATAATTAAGATTATAAATCAATTATAAACAATTATTTGATTAGACAAGACGTTCTGAAAGTGTTGATATATAAAGAGGACAGCACTTTGACAACATTATAGTGCATTATAGTACTGTTGACTGTTTGCGAAATAGTACTGTTGAAACAGTACTATAACTGCTTAACCTGTTAACTATCACCGTTCCATGGGAGAAAAACTAGTTATTTCAATTTTTTTAAACTATGAGCATAAACAAAAAAAGGTTATTTTTAAAATACCTAAAATTGTAGTTGCAGTGCTTATGGGAGACATAGACACAGGGGCTACATGTGTGGCTCATTACCAACTGTCCTATGGCCACTGTGTGCACCGTGTTGGAGTTGCAGCCCACAGATTTGCAAGGGAAGGGGTGCACCAAGCAGTGGCGGTTAACTCTAAATGTTGATGAAGGAAATGCCCTTGTGTGCGTCTTGTGTGTGGGTGTTGTAAGGCCTTTTGAAGCGTAAAGCCACAGGAAGCTAAGAGGAAAAGAAGGAAGTCCTGTAACTACCCCCAAAACCTCGCTGGCAAGAATCAGAAGCCAAGACCACCCAGAACCAGTTATGGGAGGGAGGGCACAGGTAGAGAAAGAAATTTAGAGAAAATATAGTGTACTTGGGAGAGTTTGTGGGTATGTTTGTAGGGTGGTGGGACACAAATGAAAGAAAAACCCTTTGATTAAAGGCTGGTTGGTAAGAAAAGCCACACTTGCCTTTTAACTGATTTGGGGTATGGAGAGGAGTGTAGGAACCCTGTTATCCTGACCTGTGGTAGGCTGTGTTTTCCATCAGAAATATACCTTATCCTACAGTTTACACAACACCCCTCACCCCTTAACCTAACCCTCACACAAACCTTTATTTATGTTTTTACATGTTCAAATAAACATAATTTTTCATCGTCGTGACCAAATGTCCCTACAAAATTACTGGTATTACTTTATTACTTTTCTAAATAATAACAGTAAGGCACTCTGTAGGCTTTACCTGGACCACACACACACACACAACACACACATTTTAAAGAAAATCAAATAAATAAAAACACATAATCAAAAAAGGTTCTGAAGATTCCAAGGCTGTGTCCGAAAACTCACAACAACATTCCAAGGTAGAAAGGCAGCAAGGTATGTCTGAATCCATTGTTTGCTTCACTTCCTGTCCTGTACTCATCATAAAATTTGTTAACACACTGTATGAGAATGGATTGCTATATCAAACATTTTTTGATAACATTTTTCTATATGCTACATACCGAATGTTGTGCAAATTAGACGCTGTAGGAGTTTGAAAAAGTAGGGTTAAAAAATCATAAAAATCATAATTTTCATCACAGAAAATGACATCATAGTGTCGATTTGTCATAACACAATACATTTTATTTATAATGCACTTTTCATATACCCAATTAAACAGGCCCCACAACAGTTAAACTACAGAGTCCATACTATCTCCACACTAGACGTCACACAGCACCATTTAAAATATGCTAATATGGAATCTACTGTAGCTCATGACATCACAGTTGTGGCTGGTTAGCCCAAAAACTCTAACATGGACAAAATACCTTTTCTAACGCTTTGTGATGTTATGTCACATCTGGTGTGGACACAGTGTTTGTTCACACACAGATTTTACCAGCATACTGTCTGCAACCTAGAAAAAAATAATTGTCTGTCCATTCTAAAGGCAATAAAAGCTGTGCCCCGACAATAGCACATACATTTTTACAACTTGAATGAATGTAAATATATGATGTTGCTTGTAATGGAAGATACGCTTTACTGTTAGCCAAGTTGAATGTGATCTAAATTTAATTAGTTATTAATCTTTATAAAACTCCTATTTGTTGGAAGTACAAGCACAGCTCAGTTATTGTGCCCCTCTTGCTGTTCTTTGGGTGGTCAGTCAATCTGGGATGAAAAGATGAGAAAGCTGGAAAGTCCCAAAACATGTTAGCAGATTATTTGGTTCCGCTCTCCAAGACTATTTACAGCCATGAGTCATAGAGGCATCATGGATCTGATAAAGGTTCAGTTGTCTTGAGAACATCAGGGGGTAGAGGGGTCTGTTTTAAGAGTTTTCCCCATTCCAACATAGTCATTTCCCATGCATGTAAAACTTGAATATTAGCATACAGATATTCTCTGAACTTTTAATTTAAATGCTCTAAATTTGTTATCATTAGGGAGTTGTAAAAGTCTATTTTATCTGTTTTGATTTTGTGTTTAAAGTTAAGCAAGCAGTTTAAATTTTTGCTCTGACAAATGTTCGTATGTACATATTAAATACATAATTATTAAGTTAGTGGTGTAGTGGTGCCTGGAGAGATGGGTATACTCTTCATTTTAGCCCTGATTTTTTTTAAAGCGACACAGAAAAGGATGAACGCCCTGTGTTATAAACAGATAAAAGTAAGACGTGTCTTGCATATTCAGCTCACCAATCGGCCAGTAGTATTTGCACATTGTTTTTTAGCTTTTGCTGCTTGACTTCACTGAGTAAGAATCATTATGATGTTAATATTCCATGCTTGTTATAATGTAATAAGTAGTGCCCACGCTTACTAGGGCAGTGTGTCAAAACTACATCGTTTCTGTCATCCATTTTAAACACTAACTATAATTTTGTCTCAGTTTATAATGCAGATGTGGTATTGCCTGAAAAGAATAACCAATGCATTTTAATCAATTTACAAATTGTTATGTAAACCCCAAGAAAAAATTAATAGATTAACACATGGTTTTTGCTAATTCTATTGAATAATGCACATCACAGTGTATTTAGAAGTGGGTATTCGCAATGTCGACTGATAAAGAAGAGGGTATACACCGTTTTATACCCTCCCCTACATCACTGTAGTAAATGGATTGTAACCACTTTAAAAGCTGTTATGATATCTGATAAAACAACAGAAAAAGTGTCAATACATGTTACTGTCCATCAAATAATTACCCAAATAATCCTTTTTTATCAAACTCAGGATCTAAAATTCCAATGCTTGTTGACTATCCCTGTTAACTAAAATTAACCATGTTTTTATAATAAAAGTGTAGTAAATACATTTTTGTTGAAAATTAACCACATGGTTAATTTTCATAAGGGGTGTGTCTTATCTTGCCTGCAGCATGTAAAACAAACACAGATATATTAAGACATGTTTATGCATGATTAAATTATTTTTTTCATACATCTCTTTGGTTTGTATTTACTGTATATGGATTATACATTCATAGTGGGATGAAAATAGATGAAAATGTACATGTTTTCTATTCTAAATGTAACCGATTAAATTTACCTTGGCCATGTTTTTGTTTCTTTTTGACACTTGTTGCCTCAAACTCAGAACTTGAAAATGAACAAGTTGATATATTTTACTAAACCATCCTTCTGCATTTTCACACACAACACAAATTAACTCACAGCTTTCTGTCTTTAAGCTATAATTATTAAACTAAAAAACAACATCTACATTGATATATATTTAATTTGTTAGTTATTCATAGCTGACAATTCCAAAGATGAAATGATCTTTGTTATTTATATGCCTGTATAAGTTACTAATTACTTGTTTTGTTTTGTTTTAATTTCGTAAAATCATATCGACTTTAATATGCTTTCTAAATTTCATAACCACCTTATGTTTGACAGTATACCACTTTTCCTGAGACAGATTTCTCAGTGTGAAAGTAGGTTATGATTTTTAAAGTCACTGTAACTGTCAGCTGTCTAGGATGATGTTGAAACAGAAACTCGTCTCAAAAACAGTGTCTACTACAAATGAACCAAATGTGTTTAGCCCCCAACTGTAGTTTCTATGAACTTCTGTTGTGGTTTTTGGAACAAGCTGTATAAAACAGCCACTAGAAAGTTGTCCTTTCTTTGTTTTGTCTCCTTTTGGCTGTACAATTAGAATGAAGCCCTCTTTCATCCTAAGAGGAAGCGCTGTTTTTGAAGTTGCTGTCTTTCCTGAGTGCATTGGGCACACCTGTAGTCTAAATTGGCAGTGTTGTCACATGTCGTCCCCCCTCCACCACCCCCACTTCTGTGTCCAAAATACTTCCGTCCACACATCAAAGACACCACAATCAAAGGACAACATGGTGCTTAGATGCACAGAGACAAAATATCATTTACCTCACCATTTCCCTCATGCCACTGCCCGAAACACACACTTCAGACACTGATGATGAGTCTGATATCACACACATCCCCATGTCAGAGTCAACACAACTCACAAGTTTATTTCTGAAACTTCAAATGTATCAGATCACTCTTGCTCACCTTGATCAAAGCATATTCTGTATTATTCACCTATAAAGATGTTAAAGATGTATAGTTCAAATTTCAATACTTTATTGTTAAGAGTATTTATTAAGAGATTAAGAGTCCCATTTATTTTCTTTTTAAATAGTCTTTAAATTACATTTTGATTAGTGATAAACATTTTAAGTTATTAAGTTATTAATTCGGTAACATTTTACATTAAGGTTCTCGTTCTTAAACATTATTAAGTTGTTTATTAATAAGTAATTACCAATTTACAAATGCATTATAAATTATTAATATGCATTTACAACTGCATGAATAAAAAGGGTGACTTTTATAAGATAAAAATGCCAAGTGGTGACTCATTTTTATAAATGCTTAATAAATGTATTTATTCCTTTACAGAATCTGTTACAGTAAGAGTAAATTATGTTGTTTTGTTTTATTCTTAACATTCTAATATCTCATGCCAACTTTTCCAACAATGTTGCTTACCAGGTGGTACTCCGGATGTCTTAAGGTTCTCTGAAAAAACATTCAGGTCATGATTGCTTACATGAATTCACTTTAAGATACACTTAAACATGTTGCTAGCATTTATAACTCATAAATAAATGTTAAACAGGTGTCCACTTTAGATTAAGGTACATTCTGCAAATGAGAAACATTAATTTACATAATCCATAGTATATAGACCAACATTTCAAACATATGTACTTTAAAAGCTATAATTCATTTTCTGTTTTCTACAACATATCTCTAATCTACCATTTTAATTCAAATCAATACTCATTTCTCTATATTCGTAGACATAGAAGTGTATTCGGCCTTTACTATATCATTAACTAATGTCCCTTTTATTTAATATGGTTGAAAATTAAGAAATTAGACAATAAAAGTATGATAGAAAGTCATCATCTTACCACACCATGCTCTCATCCTGACAGAAATCAAATCCACCCCATCTGCAGGTAGAACTGTATAGCTGCACATGAACAGTCACGACATTTAAAACAGAGATCATGATCATGTTCTGTGGCAAAAAGTGGTTGTATAGTTAAACTACGTAAATTTTACAAATTTTGGTCGTTTTTTTAGCAAGCTCAGACGTTACATTTTATACCTTTTCCCCTCACAGTAAATAAGCAGTTTTATAAGGCACTAATACATTGTTATTTAATATGGCTTACTATTAATATTGCTTTTACTATTTAAGTATTGCATAAAAGTGTATCTTTTTTTACTGCTTAATTTACTGCTTAAATAATGATTTACATTATATTTGTAAATTAGTTAATAATGCTTAATAAAGTTAAAGTTTACCAAAATATGCCCTTTAATATTCATAATTGTTTATATTAAAAATACTAAACAATTGAAATGATTAAACTATTACTATTAAAATAGTGTTATTACCTGCAATTAACTGACAAGCATTTACATGTTTTATTCAAAATTTATTGGTAAATGCTTTTAATAAGAGGTATTAATCTCCAGTTAAAGATTACAGTCAATATTGTTGACAAATTGTTGCAGCTTCTAAGAGTTTTCAGATGCTTTCCTTTTATTGTACAAGAGAATCGCCGGCTGTGCTATGTGACGCACAGTCTTAATTGGCCACAACTGTATCTCCCACACAGCTGAGACCCACAGCTGAGCACATTTCTTGGAATCTTGACAGAATGACTCAAATTAATTTGAGAAATACACTGGCATACAAATGCAGTGGAAAATGCTCTGTAAGGCAGTGAAACTGAACTTTTTCATGAAATTCATGGAATCTCTTTATAAAAAAAAGCTATACAAATGTGTGCAATTTTTATTTAATGTAATTACAATAAATATGTGAGGGTAACATATAATAAATAGATGTATTTTCCTGTATCTTATTTTAGTTATCACCATGTTGAGAATGAGAATGCGAAGGTGATACAAGCTGGGATCCACATGTCGTCCTTCTGCTCAGAAAAAAATATGTGTGTATGTTTATCTGCTCTGATATTGTCTACATATTTCCCAATGTGCGGTGGACACGGGATGTTGTTGTTTATCAGGTGCACATCCTGTGTGGTGAAGAATCACATGCCAAAACAAATGTCAACTGTTCAACCAGATGAACTTTTCTTGTGTTAAGATGTTGACATTTGACTATACCCCTGTTTGACCCTGTAATTAAGTGAATTCAAATTCTTGTAAATGCACCCAGTCACTCTCAAATACCCCTCTGGACATTCTGCCATTTCACGTAAATTGCTTCCTGAAAGTCAAAGCCAAATAAAACGTGATGAGAACTGATCTCATAGAGATAACAGTGATGGATGTGCTTTCATTGGGCAACACATCCTGAGGCTGTTTCTTTAAAAGCACATTGATGAGAGTGAATTAGTATGGTGACTCAGTCCATATTGACATTGTAGTGCCACAAAGTCTCACTTGATGCAGACACATACCAATCTGTAGACTCTTGTTCTCGTAGCAGTCTGTTAGCAGGTCTCTCCTGTCATTATGGTGACCTTTAATGTCTCTTTCTTGTCAGTATTACACCTGTAAATTAAAGGTCTTTGCTACTCATGGTAAAACACGCCCATCCCTCTTTACCGTTTCTTTTGTAAATGTATTGGATGGAGCTCTGCATTGTGTTGTACAATGTGCTGCAGGTATTTGGTAATCTAAATCTGAAATTTTTGCGCGCAGGTCTAACTTAAGTGTTTGCTCATAATCAAGTAAGTTAAGAAAGTAGGTAAGTTAAAATAAACTTGTTGTTTTAAAAATGTTTTAACCTTTAACATGTAACATTCTATTCTGAACCTTGGTACATTTCCTCAGATTATGCATGTTGAAAAGACATATTGTGGTCTATTGTTAGAAATAATAAATTTCCTGTAATGTTAACACATTTGACGAACCTTTAATAGATTCGGTTCTCCTCTTGCAATACTGTTTGCTGACTGTTGTGTGGAGAACCGAATCTATTAAAGGTTCATGCATGATCAGAGAAGCAACATTCTGAGTAGCAGAGCTCCATACTGTAGTGCTCATAGCCATTTAATACGTTGTGCATTAATATCACTTTTTATCACTTTATAAGTGATCAGACAAATGCACCACGGCAACTATTTCAGGTTTTAAAGACACACAATCATTAATCTTTGGCATGTTTTACACCGGACACTTAATTTAAGCAGCACATAACTTTTCAACATCCTTTACAACATGTTCAAAAAGTCTAATTAGTTTAACATTGACATTATAGTCAATTTTTTTTCCTCCAGTAGTCTTATCTTTGCCACAGTTGCCATTACTTACTGAGGCCCAAGAGCAAATCTATGTTTGTATTTGTTATGCTACTAATTTAAGCATTATTCTCATACAGTTATTTATGCAGTTGTAACTGCTGTCCAATGCATATGTCAACCCATTTAACTGTCTGTGTAAATACATCTTTAGACATTTACAACATTACTGTATGATTTCTGTAAAGCTGGGCTGAAATTATGTGTATTGTGAAACGTTCTTTACAAATAAAAGTGGCTTGAATTGACTTGACTAGGGTATGGCAAATGATTGAAAAGGTAAAACATCCATTAGATTACATTAAGAGAGGGACACTCACACTATTGAGAGACATTAATTTTTAAGAGTGGGAGTGACTTAGCACCACTTACATTTTTTCTGTAATGCTAAAGTCTGGTTTACTGCTATTATTGGGAAAATGTCAATATTTCGAAATTCTCATCCTCTGTCACCTCTGTGTTTAGCCTTCACAAACACTCTCAAATGCTCTTACATACTATTTACACCATCAGTAAGGCACTGTAAGAATGTGTCACTCAGTAATGCTTCAGCAAATACACACCCAGCAACTGTGAATGTGAGTAAACGATTTACACTGTTTGCATGAAACTGGTTTAAGACTTTTTTTTACTTATTTCAGTTTCATGTTAATCATGGTTTTAAGACATATTAGTGTATTGGGGGTAGGATTAGTGGTGTTGAAACTGTCTGAGTGTCATTTAAGGATTCTTCATTTGGTAATTATTGTAAATTTCAGCCTTTTTATACAGCTGTGTGTGTGTTAATTCAGCATTCAAAGTGTTTCAAAATGGTACCACAAGTATTTATAGATGCTCAACCGGTGCAGGCATAGAAAAAAATAAATAATAATGCACTTACAGGAAACAAATGGAGTGACATTTTTATACACAATGAGCTTGGGAAAAGCTTTGTGTCTATATAAATGTGTCCAGATGTCTGTGGAAATTTTAATCTGATACTGTCACAGCAGAAATTGAGTATACACATAAAAATGCACAATGTGAACAACAATTTTTTGAATTGAACATTTTTGGAATTTATCATTTTTAGATATATTTTTTATGTTCAAATCTTTTAAAACATTTTTTTAATTTTAGGTATTTTTAAAAATTACAGTAACGTTGACATTTTTTAAAGTATTATTTTTTTGTTTATGTTTATTGTTTAAAAATTTGTCAAATATTTCATTTTGAGTATTATACCTTTCTATCAATTTTTAGTTTGTCATGATTAGATTAAAATTCAACCATGAAATATTTAGGTGAATAGGAAATAACATAGTTGTTCCTTCTGAGGAACAGTTAACAGGTTAAAGTACATTTCTATTCAGAATTTGTAACGGATATTCAGACACAGACACAGAGAGACTTTAAAACCCAGCGGGCGTATTTATTGAAAGAGGTAAGTGTAGACAATAGCAATAGCATGGTAATGGCAATGACAATTGTAATGGTAGAGTCTTTGGCAATGATATAGCAAAATGTCATTTGTTAACAGGAGATGCGTGGACCAGATGGCTGATATGCAGTATAAGTATGCAGGAATGTTTTTAGGTATCATGGTAGGAAGGAGGAGATACGCTGGAGAGCCAAGGGAGTACATTGGAGAACCAGGAGAAGACGTTGAAGAACCAGGAACACATGTTGGAGATACTACGAGCATGAAAGTAGTAATAAACTAGACAGGAAGTAGAATCTGTAAACTGTAATGGAGGTCAAGACGAGGACTGAGGCCCTGTTTACACCTAATAATAGGATGCGTTTTGGTCGATCGGATCACAAGTGGGCAAGAAAGACACATTCCTGTTTATACCTGGTATTTTAATCCGTCTCTTTTGTCCACTTTTGGCAACTTCTGTCCTGATTTGGGGGTTATTGGCAGATAAATCTAATGGACGAAATAAGCACAAGCTTTTTACATATGAACGCAAATGGAGATAACAGAAAAACAATACTGAAAGCAGCAGTTTTCATTACAGTGCTGACAGTCACAAGATTGTGCCGAACACTGTGCTGATCCGTGTTAGAAATCCTGAATAGTAAGATAAAATTGTGCTTGGTACGTTTATTTTTTAAACCAAACTTTAATATCTTCAGATCAGCCTAAAAAGTTTAAATGCCATCTGGCTAGCACACTTCACATAATGTTTATGCATCTGAAGGCAGAAAGTTGGTGGTCATCCGCTGGGTTACACTCTGCTAAGAGTCAGGAGCTGATGGATTCCTTTCAGAGAGTTTTCATCACTCCCACAGCACATCCTTCTTCATCTCCTGTCTACCACGCAAGTCCCATGGTTAACCCAGCACCCTACTGTGGCTTGGCGGAGGACTCCAGCAGTCCTCCTACTACAGGGTTCACGCACTCTAGAGATGCAACCGCATAGATTCCCTACCAAAAGAGCTAATATCTCCTCTATTTTATCTCTTCTCACAGACCATCTCTTCTCCAATGGTCAGAATCTCTCTGGCAGCAAAATGGTCCCGCAACTCAGCTTCTTGATGCCTTTATCTCACACTTTAAGGGGGTGTTTGCTAGACCTGTGGGGGATTCTTCTGATGAAGAACAACTATATTGCTTGAGGCAAGGAAAAATTCAGTGCAGGACCATGCCCTCAGTTTTACACTCTAGCAGCGGGCAACGGCTGAATAAGCGCTCCCTGTTAACTACCTACCATCAAGGATTCTCTGTGGTTGCATTTCTCAGCTTTTTGATGACGTTATGGGATTAGAGCAATTCATCCATGTAGGTAGACTGTACCCAACACACCCCGTTAAACATCATCGCCGACTGACTCGACACAACTCTATTTCAGTCCATGCCCTCACTGACTCTTAATTATCCGGCAACTCCAGCTCAAAAGAAAATGAAGTACAATTCAATATACATTTCATCACTGAAAGTCCGCTTGGTCGTGGAAAGGTACAGCATTGCGTGAGTCGGCTCCAACTCTAGATTGGTCTGCTCCACATGGAAGAGATCCATCTGATTATGGATGATTATGGATAATTTCACCACTGGGGTAGTCCTGGGTTATCCTTGGCTCTCTTCACATGAACCCATCGTTTCGTGAGATCCTGAGGTGGGGTGAGAAGTACTTCTGATGTTTTCCTAGTCTGCCAGAACTGGTCAAACTTGTTACTGAACTCATAGTTAACACCACCTCTGTTGAAAACCCAGTTGACAAGCAATCCTTGGACATCCCAAGCAAGTACACCCCTTTCAGTAATGTTTTCTGCTCAAAGCAAGCCTCAAGGCTTACACCGCATCGACCATGGGACTGTGCCACAGAACTCATACCCGATGAGTCAGTGCCCAGAGGAAAGGTATATGCTCTCTCCATTCCCAAACAGAACGCCATGGAGAAGTATATAGAGGAGGCACTCCACCAAGGCTACATCTGTCTATTCACCTTAAAAAAAACGACTTGTGTGCATTGACTAACGGGCAGTGAACCAGATCACAATAAAGTACAGTTACCCCCTTTCTTTTATCCCAGCTGCCCTGGAACAACTTCGTGGAGCCCGCATCTTCTCTGGTGTCCTTGGTCACACCTAGTAGTGGATTTGTGAAAAGACGTACATGCTTCTGATAAATTTACCTGTATTCCAGTTATACTGTAGTCGACTGATTTTTCAAAGCCTTGATGGTTTGCCCACTGCCATGGAAACAGCAGAAGCACTGTTTAATCATGTCTTTTGAAATTTCAGAATATCTGAAGACATTGTCTCTGATCGAGGTCCCCAGTTAATCTCCAGAGGATGGAGGTCTTTTCTCTCTCCCCTAGGTGTGACCGTCAGCCTATCTTCTGGCCACCACCCTCAGACCAATGGCCAAACAGAAATTAAGATTTCGGAGACAGGCCGTTACCTCCGTACCTTCTCCCACAGCCACCAGAACTCCTGGAACCATTACATTGCTTGGTCACAGAACTCTCTCCATCAACTATCCACCGGCCTCACTCCATTTCAGTATGTACTCTGCTACCATCCCCTGTTATGGAGAACCATCAGAGGTCCCATGCGTCACTTAGAGAGTGATAGGGTCTGAGAAGTAGCTCACCAAATCCTCCAGAGAGCCAAAAGATCCATGCTGATGCCCGGAGAGTCCCTACTCCATCATTCCAACCTGGTCAGAAGGTTTGGCTCTTCACCCAAGACATCCGGCTGCGTCTCCCCTGTAAAAAGTCCCAGGCTTATTGGTCCTTCCCTATCACCTGCCAAGTCAACCCGGTCACATATTGTTATATTTTCTTGATATCTGAATTACAAACTAAGATCAAAACATAATAAGTTCAGACATTGCAGATGACACTTAACTTACAGAAAGCTCTGGGAGCAAAGAAACACACAGACACACAGAGTGCAGTTGCTTTAAGCTTGTTTATTGTTTGTGACATCTCTGTTTATGTACCCTTATCCATGGGTGTGAATAAGAGTCAAAGGGTGTATAGAACAGATAAAGCATATACGTACAGAACGGTTACATCCTGAGGTGGAACAGGTAAGGAACAGTTCAAATGACAGGGCAATTCTAAGTAATGCTAGACAGAGAATGGGTGTCAGAAAAACATATTTTATTTAACACATATGAAGGTAGGTTTTGAAGTAGGGTCCTCCAGTCCCTAGGGTGGGTTCTCTCTATCATGAAAACCCAACAGGAAGTGTTTTTACTTTTTCGCCCCAATTTGCAAAACCCCATTTTTGTTCTGAGAAACATTCAGGAGTGTTTTAAAGATCATATGAAGAGTTTTGTATCCAAGTGGTCACTGCTAACACTAAGGTGGCTTCTCTTAATATGGCTTCACATTTGAGTATAAGTGGATATCTTTTATATCCACTCACACTAATCCTTAATAGTTTGATTCCCAACTCCCAACCAGAAGCCAATCTGCAAGTAATTGTTTCCCCTCACATAACTGAGCATGGAGCACAACCTTTCTGGTTATGGCCATGTTTTTGGAGGTCCTCTACTCCCTGTAATGAGCTTGTTCTGACTCTACTAGTCCATCCACTATAGACAATGAAACTTAGGTAGAGCATAATTTAGCACAGCAGGGTAAAGCATAATTGGGCCTCATCTCTTGGGGGTCATTATGCTCATGGCGATATCAAGTTTTATGGCTCTGTGCCAAGGCTGTCTTAGCATAAAGTGTAGTTAGGCCTTCCCTCGCTTTAGGGATTCATCATGCTGAGGCCTCTGCTCCTCAGAGTTCAGTTGTGTTCAGGTGCTGTGTTTAGGCCATGAGTATTGAGCTTCTTGTTTAAGTAATGGCCTTGTGGAACTATTATTTTCACTGGCTGTTGACATGGATCTTAGTTAGGCAGACTCTGGTCGTTAAATCTGTAGAGTCATTTAGTTTCTGCTCATGGTGGTTGTGTATTAACACAACTGATGTGAAAGTCATTCCTCCTAGCAGGATGCAGTGGGTATTTTGTTCTTCACAGCATTTTACCAGACAAACTGTGGAGTTTCTATGAAATGGAACATCTCTGGTTACATATGTAATCTTGGTTCCCTGAGATAGGAAATGAGACACAGCATCTTGTTGCCATGCATCGGGAGATCCTGCCAAAATCTCCTTCAGGCAAAGAAGCTGATGACAAACACTGCAGGTGCTTATACTCTTATGTGCACCTGTAGCACATCATACACTGTCATGAGGTAATAAGCAAAAAATTGTCATGATTAGACATGTGCTTTAGACACTGGTCACACTGTTCCCCATAGCACCAGACAGAGTGTCTCATTCCTTGTACTAGGAAACTGAGGTTACATAGTAATCAGACACAATCCTCCTGAACAGTCATGTACCAAATGTCATTTTCACAACATCTCAAAATCATTGTTCTGTGGTGGACGTTTCTGGAATAAAATTACAAATTTACTTGTCTTGACCAATTTCTAGTATCCCACGATAATAATCCTACAACTGTCCACAATAATAATTGTTTTAGAAACGTAGTTGTTATCATAGTATAAAAATAATTTGTTTGTCTAATTTTTATTATGATATTTCTATTGATGTTTAAAAAAGTTATTTAGTTTTAAGTTTATACAGGTTTTATATAAATTATACTGTATGTTTTATATAACTTATTTTTAAAGTTTTATTTATAAAATTAAAAAATAAAGTTGTATTTAGCCTGGAATAATTAGTTAAAATATCTGATAAGATGTTCAATATCTAGAGAGAAAAATGGTTTAAAGAAATAAATGCAGTCAAACAAACAAACAAACAACGACTTGCTTTTTTAACAAAGCCTTCAAAAACAAGTAGCTAATATGATTATTTTCACATGTACAACATTTTAAAATGCTGTCCATTTCTGCTGCTTTTTCTCTCACGATCTTATAGTGACTAATAAACAAGCCTATAAATAACACCAGAGCTTTGAAAAAACTGTGGAAAATGTTTGTTGTGGTTTTTTGTTTTGTCGTCTAAAGATCCTGTAGACATACAAACATGCAGGACAGTAATTAGTGTCTGTTTAGTGGCTGAGGAGCTGTTGGGTGGAAGGGGACGTTAAGCAGTCACGGCCTCCTTCGTCCTCTTCATAGCAGAGCAACAGTAAGCAAACTATAATAAGAGATTGATAAATACATTTTTGCAGGTCACATATGAAGTTAAATGCTTTTATTTATTAAGGCTTGCCACAAATGTTCTTAAATAAACGTGTAAGGGCTTTGAACAATGCAGAAAATGACGAGCAGAAATATTTGTCCATCTTTTCTGACGACATTGTTATTTAGTAGACAGAGATTGTTAGTTCAGACTCCAATAAACAGGAAGAGATAGAAAGTATTGACTAAGACTTATATACAGGTGTGCTTATGGGTAAGATGATTCTTTGGTACAGTACATATAAGTTGCAAAGGAAACACACACAAAAGACAGAGAAAGTGACATTTATTTTTGCTGTAAATAAATTTTGTTATGGCCGTTTCTTACTATTTTTTCATTAGTGCACTTTTCTATAATCAATATCATCAGCTAACATGCTCCTGCATTAGCAGCAACAAATCTTATTAAATAGATCTTATTCTTATTAAAACTGAGAAATGTATATAAGAATGTAAGAATTCATGTAATTATCTTATTAATTCTCAGAGTTTGTTACTGAAAGACTTGTGAGAATTAATGTTGTGCAGTGTTGTGCATGTTGTCGGGGCAAACACAGCTTCAGAATAGACACAGTAAAAGAGGAGGAAGTCTAAATACAGCCAGGACAGGAAGAAGTGTGTGAGAAGTATAAACACATCAGGAAGCGATGAATATCCATCTTCCTCCCTCTCTCCACTCTCGCCACTCTCTTGTGTATGGGACACACAATCTCCACAGTACAGAGAGAAGTTTCAGCCCTGAATTTTGAATTACAATCACATGAAATAATGAATCACATGCTCAAATGCTGATTTTCATACTCAGCTGATCTCATGAAGAGCCCCACAAAACTGTTGTATTTAACTACTGTAATATAGCTGTGCATTAATATAACAAAACTCTCTTTAATTATGTCCAAGTATGTGGAGAAAGTTATTATAAAATTTAGTAAGGTTAAATAATAAAAAAAGAGGGGCAGAAACTGCTGCACACATGTTGTTTCGGTACAGGTGTGTAACAGAGAGGGGAAACAGATGACCTCTTCCTCTCCCTATTTGTTTCTCTTTCCTTTTTCCTTCTCATTCACTTCTCCCAGCTGAAGTTGTTGATACATATCCAGGCACCACATTCTCTTGAGAGCAGTTATTGTTTCTCAATGAGCGGAACTGGAGAATGACAATGCTGTATTTCCAGCTGTAAAGTGCTGCCAACATGTGACGTGCGTCAACATGTATAATTTATAATTATATCATTAATGTTTTAATGGTTTTTTCTGCTTTAAAAAGCTTTTTTTTATGGTTTAGCTTTCCTTTCCACTCCTTTCTTATTTCTAAATTCATACAGAGGTTAAATAAACCTCAAATGTTGTAATTTCTTTCAAAAATAACAAATATTGAAATTTGTTGTTTTGGAAATAAATCTATAATCTAAATCTCAGTTTAACTTTTTACCTTTTGTTCAAAAGATAATGATACAATCATAATCATGAACCCAGTATTGTGTATTGTATCATATTGTGAGATGAGTGATTTGTTACACCTCTACTATGTATCCATTTATATGTGTAAGTTATTGTGTGAATTTATACAACTGCATAGTTGACACTAAATAACCATTAGTCATAGCTGCAAAGCATAGCTGCATGACTGCAAGACATGGTGACCTATTTTTATAGTTACTGTCACTGATGTACATTTCCCATGAATTAATAGAGCAATGACTATAATACTCTAATTGAAACCTACAGACAATTATTTATACAGATAGTGTTGCTGATTTACTTTTTTGCTGATTTATCAAATTATTGTAATGACTAGAATTAGAAAATAAATAGAATTAGATTTAGAAATCAACAGATTTGCTAAGAATGAACACAAAACCACAGACATCAACATCAACCAACGACTGACAAAAGAACACAAGGGCTATATATACACAAAGAGAATAAGGGTATAACAAAACACAGGTGAAAGTAATGTTGATAATTATAAATAACAGGTGAGTCCAGCAAAGCACTATGGAAAATGTAGTAAATGATGATAAAAGTCCAGAACAAACTCAGGGAAGCAGGGGACAGTTACACAAGGGAGACACAGGGAACATGATATAACTCCACCCCCTAACATTAGGTGTGTTAAATGTGTCAAAGTGTTGTTTTCATTATTATTATAATAGTGTTTATGTTTTAAATAAATGACACAGACAGGAAGGCATTTAAAGAGCCACAGTCCATTTTCTAAGGAGAGAAAGATCTTAATATAATCATCTGATAGTATATATTGTCTCTTCCTGAATATTTTGTCAATTGCTCATCATAGCACATTGTGCAGGTAGGTTTGTTGTTTGGGGTGGCATAGGTTTAATGCATCTTTGTGTAAGTGTTTATCCACCACTATCGCTGATTAGCAGAAATACACAATGTAGTTATCTGTTTGAATCTGTATACATCAGCTCGATTTTGACAGGATTTAGTGGCTAAATCCAGACGGGTTGATGTGCTGGTAAACAGCACATATATCAACTTTTTTTAGGATGAAGGCATTATGATTGGCCTGACCCCTCCTTGACCCTTGATCAAATTAAAGCTTGGTCAAAGGTTAGGATGGGTTTTCAGCTTTTCCACTCATCCAGCCAATCAAATATGACCTTTGTCCTAAACAATCAAACCTATAGATTTATTTTAGTATTGAGACTTATATCTTATATTACTTATATCATAGTATTTTCTCTCTTCATTTTCAACTGGTACTGTTCAGTCTTCTAGCTTACTTCTAGTCGAAGTAGAAAAGAGTGTTTACAACTGTTTATTCAACGCAGTAATTATCAAGAGTCTCAGGCTTCTCACTTTACTTTTCCAAGAAAAATACCTCAGTGTTTTGCCACTTTGAGATTAGTGAATGTTTGCATCTTTTGTAACAGTATGTACATTATGAGTCTCGAAATTGTTTTTAGGATAAACACATTTGGTTAAGATTGTTTTAGAGAAACATAACTACAAACTCCATTATATATCTTGTGCTGTGAACATGTACAATTACAACCTTCTCTAGATAATAAGACTGTTAAACACAATTTTTTTTACACATTTGCAGTAAAAATGCACAAGACAATGCACACTTGTCACACTTGCATAATGCCTATTAATATGTTGTACAATCACCTAAACTGATGTCTAAGTGCACTTTCTTTGACTGCAGTGCAGTCATGACAATGTTAAAGGTCATGATCTGAGTAGGTAGCAGCAAACAAAGAGAAAAGAGGGTACAGGTTAGATGGGGGAAAGGCTCCTTAGGGCCCTAATATGCCATAGGAAAGAGTAATGGTGGCTCCGGCCTTCCTATAGTCTGTGGTTGTCAGCCACCACTGACCGCCCCTTAGGACTGTGTGGGGGTGTAATAATTGTTGCCATCTGACCCTTGGTCAACTGAAACACTATCCTATTGCAAGACTGCATAAAACATACTTTGTTTATAGGTATCGTTTTTCATTAAAAGAAAATGCTTATTAAAATAAACCTGTCATAATGCTTATTTGTGATGAAAATTTGTAATGGAAGTTTTCAGTGCAGTTTTTTTTATTTACTTTTTACTATTTACTATTTGAGAGATGCATTACTGGAAATCACTTAGTACCTAAACCATGTGTGTAAATGTTTTTATTATTGCATTTTGGCAATGAAGTGTGTGATATACTGATCAATTCCAAATAAAGAACAGGGTGATATTTGGAGGGGGATCTATCTTGAGGGAGGTTAAAAAGGAGATGCTAAGGTCATACCGATGACAGAGGAAGGAACTTTGAAAGAGAAAGAAAGGTGATGATCGACTGAGAATGATAAGGAAAGGAATGGCCAGCGAGAGAGAGATGTTAACTGTGGAGAGATGTTTTATCTATGGATGACACAATGAGAAAAAGTAGGAATGCACTGTGACCTATAACCCAAAGTTCAGCAAAAAAACAAAGTCATTCTCTTTTTTTTTTGCCATTTCAAGCAATGCAATATTAATAATAAAACAGCGCTGATGCTTGATTCCATTCAATGCTTGATTTATTAGTATGAGGGAACTCCTTGTATTTCCTGCAAACCTTTAACAATAATACCAACCAAGGCTGCAAGGAACCTGGGGGTAATGTTCTGACTAACTTACCACTTTTACCACTCATCCACCACTCAACTAGGGTAAGTGTACCCATTAAGCCAACCAAAATCTAAGTTTAGGTGTTTTTTTCATAGATATTGACATGGTTTATAAGAAAAATAATTAGTCAAAATGCAAGATTCATCTCTCATTTAAAAATGTATTCATTAGTTGGGGTACATTTTTGAATATAAATTTGAGATATTTTATAAATAAAGTAAAAAGTCTGGCATGAGCCTAATTGGTACCCTGGTAACAAAGGGCTCATAAGATGCAAGTTTTTGTTTTCCTTTCTCTTTAGTGTGTTATGTAGCTGTTTGTGCATGTCTAAGACATGCAGAGTTAGGCTCAGTCACGCCTTTCTAAAACATTGTGTCGTTCTGAAGGGGTTTGTATGTTTATATGGTTTTTTTTTATTCATTTGAATATAACTGAATTATTAAATTGTGTTTAATAAAAATGTATAATATGAGTTAATGGACAACATATTTTTGAAATTTCTAATTTACATGCAAGTTTGTTTTATGATAAATCAGGGATGACTTATTTTATCTAACCTGCTGGCCCACTTTACCTAAAAAGGAATATGTATGGCCTGCAAAATCACAAAATGGTATCCAAATAACACATTGTATAATATAGGATTATATAATACAGCATTATATTATATAGCAACAATTATCGCTGCTATTCAAGCAGGTCCAGAATAGGGCCTCAGCTGGACAACTTTAAAGAACATATCTTGTGGAAGGTTTAAAATTATCTGATGTATCTGTTTTATGTATCTGTTTGAAGTTAAAGAATCTGTTAGGAGATCCACAAAGATAATGTATATCTACCAATTTTTACCTTTATTAACCATAAGGTAATAATAATAAAAGATAATTATAATTATATAAAAGATAAAAAATAATGATAAAAGATCTACTGAAAAAACATGATGAAGTTTTGCTCATCTTGAACTTTGCGTTACAGGATTTTGGCCGTTTAGTGACAATATATGCCACAACATGGATTTATTTGGCTTATATCTGCTAAACAGTCATACCGACTACAATTCTTCTAATAACCTTTGCTATGACAATCTCAAGATGATGCATGTCAAGATTTGAGCAAATCGAACAAACAGCCGGAAAAGTATTTTTTTTATTTTAGCCCACACAGTTGTAGATATTGACTTAAACATAAATTAGTTTATAGCGCCATCTGGTGCCTCTCTGACGTGTGCAGATGAGCCTGAACAGTGAGTTGGATTTCTGACTATCCCACCAAGTTCGGTCTCTTTACAGTTTACGGTCTTAAAATAATAATTAGAAAATCCTTACAAAAGGGGTTCAGTCTATAAATCAGTCGTCTCAACCTTGAAGTTAATCAAGGTAATAAATAAAATAAAAAATACTATTATGCATCTAAACTATACTTTACCTAAATTGACCCTAGTCAAGTGCATTTAAAAACATTTCATGTAACCACTGTCTCTTGAAACCAGATGCCACCTTATATATTCCACTACAAATGTCATGTCTAACTAAAAATGTACAATAAATAAAATATAGTGAATTTCAGTAAAAATCTGTGTGATCCACTCCTTCAGAGCTTTTTTTCAGTGAAGATCTCAAGGGCCATCTTAAGGGAATCTCAATTTAGAGAAAAGCAGTGTGGTTAAACGCACAATACACACGATTTTTCATTAAAGAGCACCTATCATGTCCTTTAAAAAATTCTTCTTTACTTTAAATACATGCCTTATTTTCCAAGTGATCAAGGGCTTCGAGCATTCCCCTGAAACCTATTTCAAGTGTTTCGCCAGAAGTGGGACTCGTGAACCGTAAGCATTGATGACGTACATTGGAGTCAACAAAACTGAGTAAAGTTAATGAGGGATTTAAGGGCATTGGAAAAAATGGACTGTAATGCAGCCCATACCTGCAACTGCAAGCTTCCGATTCTCACTCGGTTGTGTACGTGCTTATGCTGCATTCCAGACAACTCTGATTTCGGATATTTTGTACTACAGCTGACCTCAATGCGTTCCACTCATTCACGCTTTACGGCACATTGAGCGCCAAAAACGATATACATTATTTAATTAGTTTAATACAACTTCCAGAACAGACTTTGCTCGTGTCCTTTGTGCAGTAAAATACTTAAAAGTTTGTATTTACGTTGTCACATGATGTAGCTCACTCAAATTGACGTCAAATTACACGCCCCATGTGGTCTGGGTTGATCGACGTCAAATGTCGTTCAGACGTTTACTTCCGCGTTTGATGAGAGCAATATCCGAAATCCCAGTTGTTTGGAACACAGCATTAGAGTGTTCCAGAAAAGTTCCACTTCTTATAAACACGCTCAGCTCAGACATAAACAGTAACAATAAATTTCGCCTCATCAGTGGATTGATTAGAACCACATATGTATGAACATTTTATTCTACTAAATTACTATTACAATTATGATTAAATTATTAATTATGTATTTAATTAGTTAGCCAAACAAAAAAGGAAAGAACAGACAAATGTTTGACATGCTATGTATTATCAATATCTTCAAGCCCTCATGAAACACAGTCAATATAAAAAACTGGATGAGTAGCAACTTTCTATTGTTAAACTTGGACAAAACACTACTCATTGGCCTGAAAGCTGTCATATGCAACAACCAAGAATTTTGCCTATCTATTGACAAATGTTCTACAAAGCCTTCGTCGCCAGCTAGAAATCTGGGCGTTTTATTCAATAGTAATCTGTCATTTAAAAGCCATGTTGCCAACACATGTAAACTGCGTTTTTCATTTTAAGAATATAAATTACATTATAGACTGTCATTATCAAATACAGAAAAGTTAGCATTCATTCATGCATTCATGACGTCAATACTAGATGCATTATTAGGTGGTTGCCCTGCAGGCTTTTTTAGAAAAGCTTCAGCTAGTTCAAAATGCAACAGCTAAAGTTCTACAAAAACAAAAATGTATGATTAGCCCAGTTCTGTCTACACTGCACTGGTTATCTATTAAGCAATGTATTAACTAATCTTACTGATACCTATAAGGCCCTGCATGGTTTTAGCTGCTGACAGAAATGGCCAGAGAATAGAAAAACACAGGTGCAGCATAGTTGTGCAAGGGGGTTATTTTCCCAAGTATAAGTTGCTAGTAGGGATGCACCAATATAAAAATTCTTGGCAGAAGCTGAACATTATAAAAACACTAGACCGAAGGCCGAATACTGAACATGGTTTTTCGCATTTCTTCTATTTATTTTGCTAAAATTTCCACCATTGCATAAATGTAATAGTCAAAATGTGCATTTTAATATTCTGCCTTGCTTTTCAAAGACAAAATTACAAAACTTAAATATGCCAGAACTAATTATACCTTTAAATAATTGTCAGAATTAGAACATTGTTCATTATAAAACACTCTTAACTTGCTGATTAATAATGCTAAATGTAGATGTTTCCAAAAATGTTCTCAATTTTTCCATTCATAACTGTAGGTTAGTTGGGGATGTGTAGCTGTGCTCATCTAAGTGCTGTGGACCCAAGGTGTCACTTGATTTAGGTGCTTTCTCTGTTGTGAATCAGTTTCTCTTTGTCTGGAACAAGTGTCATATGGCAATGTGTTTAGTGTGGACAAGACATTCTGGGCTTGCACACAGGCAGTGCCAAGTACCAGCAGTAGAATTGCATGTAACCATTACTCCCCAAGGTGATTATAGTGGTGAATAATATATATATATATATATATATATATATATATATATATATATAGTATATATATATATATATATATATATATATATATATCATATATATATAGTAATGGTATACATATATATATATACTATATATACAGTATATACAGCCTATATATATATATATATATATATATATATATATATATATATATCCACATATGATATATATATATATATATATATATATATATACATATATAATAGGCATATAATAATTGAGCTTGTGCTCGTTTTGCCTCTTTAAACAAACTGCCTTCTTTGCTTCTCCTATGAATTTGAGTCTTACCATCTCACTGAGGAAACTTGGTTCCAGGTGCTCCTCAAATGTAGTGTCACAACAATAATCTAGTGAACGTAGATGTTCACAAAGACTAAATGTGTGTCCACTCTGTAGAAGCAAGTAGCTGTTATTGGTGACACTCCTCCAACTTACACCTAACATAATGAGTTTTGTCCCATGTTTTTCTCTGTACTTGTACAGAAAATGTTTTTAGAAAATGGTATTACTGAAGCGTGCTAGTTCAGCTACAGTTACTGTTAGCTTAAATGAATAAAAAAAAAGTTAAGCAGACAAGCTTACACATACAAACAAATAGACGAACATAAATTTGTGAATGTGTAATTAGACTCTAAATATAACATCTTATCATACTTTAACAAAACATATTTATATCCAAACGGCAATAACTCTTCAGCAAATTTGTTTTTAATCCAACACTGCTTCTTAGGACTCCACATGAAACGGCGTCTCAGGCAGCGGAGAGTGCAGGTGTCGACTGCAAGTGATGTCACAGTGCAGAAAGGGCAGCACCACACCATTAGTTATTTCTTAAATACTTGCATCATACCAGGACATTGTTAGTTAATGAACTCAACAACTTGTACAAAAATCTTCAGTCAGTTATTTTACAACTAGTGTCATTGTGTCATTGGTTGTAATGTTCAACGCTGAATACAATTCTTGTATACATATATACATACATGTTGTGGTTGGTGGTATTTTTGGTTATTATTGTCATGGTATTTTGGTCATCACAACATGGACGGCTTGTGTATGGGAAAAATATTTTGATTTAAGCAGAATATCAATATGTCATATAAATGGTCACAGTTTGTGTTTCATCCACAAGGTGGCAAAATACACATGAATGTTTAGTGATTCTTGGTCATCAAGATGTGAAGTTTGTGTTGTTCAATAACGTGTCCATTTGCTAAGAACAGACTATGTATCTTTTCCATTAAGGACCAACATAATAATTATAATTTCATTTTGAAAATGCTGAGTTTTAAAGGGCATGTTGAAATTATGTTTAAGTGGCTCTTGACTGTTCTTCTGTTTCTTGTATTTTCATCATTAGCAGACAGGACACCCCCGCGGTCCTCCACTGATTAACATATAACCCTCTATGACTAACATGCACACTTTATAATCTAGACAAGAGGACAGTTTTAGAAAGTCTTGATTATGATTGCAGAGTGCTACCCTCAGAAAGGTGTAGGAGTGAGATGGACACATTGCAGTGTTCCTGTGTACAACCTGAATTACAACTAACCGATAAACTCTTTATCTGATGACTATTAATCCAAAATGTCATAACTGATTACCAAAGATAAACAATAGATAACACAGTTATTTTGTAAGCAATGTTACAATGTTTAAAAACATGAACATGGAGTAATTTTTTGTTAAAATATATGAACACTAAGGGCTTACTTTAGTTTGTCTGCCTAGTGTGATTGTTCCATACCATGCCTGGGAGAGGCACTCTTAACTGTGCCCTGGTCTGACTGAAGGGATGGGTCGGTGGGTTGCCATGTTTTCCATACGCACAATTACTTTCATATTTTGGCCCTTTCACAATAAAAAAGTCATATTTCTGTTTCTTTCTTGTATGCTACACAGTTTACCTTACAGCTGAGCAGTGTTTTGTATTGTTTTAACTTGAATGCTTCGGTTTTAAATAATAAAGACAAGGTAATAATTATATTTTATATTTATATTGAAGACGCATACTATATAACACTTTTACAATCACATTTTCGAAGGATGCAAAATATCGTCTGATTATTGTTAGCATCAAAATATTGAAATAACACATTTTTGCCAATATCGCAGACCCCTACCTGCACTGTATGGCTATAGCCTACCTACCGGTTCCCTAGGAACTAATTCACCCTGGGACAACTCTTAGCTTCTCACATGAAGAAGTACTGTTTGTGCTTACAAACAGACACTCAAAGCTAGGCCATGAGAGGAGCTCAAACAGCATCTGTGCTCTGCCCCATGCCTGACCTACCAACATTCAAAGGAGTTCCTCTAGACAGCTGAATATGTCATCCATTACCCTAGTGCTGGCCTACACCAATGGCATAGCCAAAACCAAAGGGATGACAACCAAAGCTGACAGGGAACCTTCTTTAAAAGTTATGTGAATGTTGGTACAAAATGTTCTTAAAGTAATGTTTTTGGAACGCTCTTGTAATGTTATTAACGTTCTCATAATGTTGAGAGAAAACGTTCTTAAAACAACATTCTTGGAATGTTTTTGTGATGTTATTTGTACTTGATGAACATTCCTGTAATGTTAAGGTAAAACGTTCAAAGAAATAAGTTCTTGGAAAGTCTATTTGATGTAAACAGTGCTTCCATGATCTGCTCACAATAATATAATAAAACGTTCTTAGAACAACGTTCTTGGAACACCCATATGATGTTATTTGTGCTTGATGAAAATTATTGTAATGTTCAGATAAAACGTTCTAACAAAAAAGTTCGTTTTGATGTTATTTCATAATGTTTTTACAATGTTATTATAAAACGTTATAAAAATTTAATAACCCATGAATAAAAATCGCCTCAGGTCCCTGAAGAGGGAACGAGAACAGCCCACAGCGTTGTGACGCTATGGGAACACTTTTGCGTGACTGCGTCTAAAGCACGTGTATCAAAATTGTCGAATGACAGGCTGCGACGTCATAGGCGGGATGACGTCAGGACCAGGAAGTATAAAGCACCCCAGAACGATCTTATTTCTAGTTTCTAGGCCGAAGCTGCGCTCAGGGATGCAGGGAGTATGGCAGGGTGACGCAGCGTCTTGTCCCTCTTCAGGGAACTATGGTTACATACGTAACATATGTAAGTCAGCGTTGCGACGCTATGGGAACGAGATCCCAACGCCGCCATGCGAGCCAGTGCCTGATATCGTGAGTCTGTAGAGCACATTGGTGGGTACCTTGGGCACGTAGCCCTGTCTTGGATACAGAAATGCTTTAGCCATGCCTGGAGCAAATTCCAGGCAGGAAGGAGAGACTGACAGAGCTTGGACATCCCCAACTCTCTTCAGCGAAGAAATCGGCAACAAGAAAACCGCCTTAATGGTGAGAAGTTTGGCCGACGTGGCCTCAGTGGGCTCAAATGGAGCCTTAGATAAGCCTTCCAGTACCACCGCCAGGTCCCAAGCAGGAACCCTGGCGTGGGGTGCAGGCCGCAGGCCTCAGCCTCAGTGTGCCACGGAGGAAGCGTGTGACCAGCGGGTCCCGACCCACAGACTGGCCATTGAGAGGTGCGTGGTAAGCAGAAATGGCTGCCACGTACACCTTTACAGCCGAGAGCATCAGCCCCAAAGAAAAACGGTCTTGCAGGAACTCAAGTACTGTGCTAACAGGACAGTTAACTGCATCCCGCATCCGACCCCTGCACCACGAAGTGAACACTCTCCATTTCAGTGCATACAGCTTCCCGTGGTAGGAGCTCTGGAGCTAAGAATGGTCTCCACAACCTTGGTTGAGAGACCTGCCTCTATGAGTCTGGCCCCTTCAGAGGCCAGACCCACAGCTTTCACATCTCTGGGCAAGGGTGAAGGATTGTGCCCTGCGCCTGAGATAGGAGATCCCTCCTGACCGGCAGCTCGAGAGGGGTGCCGTCTAGGAGTGCTATCAGGTCCGAGAACCAGACTTGGGCCGGCCAATGCGGTGCTACCAGTAAGTAGTAAGTAATAACTCGGTGCCCTGGTTTGTGCTGGCAGGGACCAACCAAGAGAGAGTAAGACGTGCTTGGTTGCACGCTCACATCCGCAGGAGACATCTGTTCCCCGAAGCACTGAGCGAGTGAGGACGCTGCCGAAAGGGGCAGAGATAGGGCGCTGCCCGTCTCCAACCCCATGGCCAGCACCCTCGAGTGCTGACTGAGCATGCCCCGCTCCCAAACACGCAACACAAAGATTGTGTGTGTCCCTGCCCGTAATATAGCGAGGACAGGGAGACACACACGGCTTAAACTGTTCCATTTAAACTTTTCTCTCAACAACACGAGCAGCTGAAGGCACAAAAGCTAGAATTGCGATCGTTCCGGGGTGCTTTAAAACTTCCTGGTCCTGACGTCATCCCGCCTATGACGTGGCAGCCTGTCATTCGACAATTTTGATACACTGCTTCAGACGCGGTCACGCAAAGGCATTCCCATAGATGTCTCCAGCGGACGTCAGCGTGCAACCAAGCACGTCTTACTCTCTCGGTTGGTCGCCCTCGTGGGGGCCGCAAGTGGACCTGGCCATGGAGTTGGAGATGTCTCCGCCCCTTTCGGCAGCATCCTCACTCGTTCAGTGCTTCGGTGAACAGATGTCTCCTGTGGAACCAAGCACGTACAACCGAGCGTACAACCAAGCACGTCTTACTCTCTCGGGTTGGTCCCTGCCAGCACAAAGTTCCCTTGAAAGGGAACTTACTAGCTGGAGCTGGCAGGAGGTTCAAATTAAAAATATAATTTGAGAAAATATTGAGATGGCTGATTTGTTGTTCTTATATGATTAAAGAATGTTCATTCCCTTATAATGGGAAAACTGGAAATATATTAAAACTTCCCAAAATCAAAATTGAGCAAAAGGCAAGTAACTCATAGATTAACTAAATAATAATAACGATCTATTGTGCAGTTTAAATTGTGTTCATTTTATTACTGTTTGCGGACGCTGGCTGTGATGTCTTTGTATTTAAGTAAACAGTGCTTTGTAAGTAAACAGTGCATATAATTATTTTTCGGCATATCTACAATCTTTGCAATCATGCAATCTTTGGTATCATAAGTCTATTATTTGTTATTTGTTCGAAATTTCAACATAGTTTCTCATTATTATGAGATAAATAAGTCATTATTATGAGAAAGTTTCTCATTATTATGAGTAACTAAGTCATTATTATGAGATACTAAGTCATAATTTCAACTTACTTTTTCAATATTATGAGATACTAAGTGATAATAATAAAAAACAAAATAAACTAATTTTCCCAACCCTGGCGGAAACGGGCTTCCATAGATTTCCAATAGCAGAGCAGGTAAAATTGACAATCAGTTGATTATGAAAATCGCTGTCAACGAATCTCATTATTGATTAGTAGTTCTGCGCATGTGACGTTTGAGCATAGCGTTTTGGGGAAAACTTTAATACGTTGGAAAAATACAGAGAGTACAAGCATAGCAGTAAGTGTGTGACTGAAATCCTCAAAGGCATGGGAACATGTCACATTAAATTCCAGAAGGAATACGGCTGTAAGTTGTAAAATTGCAAAGCAGAGCCTATGTGGCACGCAAGCAGGACAGTGATGAATGAATACATGAAATGAACGCATGTGTGGACTGTGTGTGATTGTGATGCACGGATGAGCTCTAATCCGCTGTTAAAAATAAATGACACTGCACCCATGAGCATTGCGCACTAGCAGCACATACAGTACAGGCAGAGCGTGTAACATAATAAGTAAGTAACCTGTTTCATCAATGTTGAGTAACATGGGATGCAGCACTGTTTTAATGGTTCATTATGTCTCAGGGATAATGTCAACTGTCAGTCGAAATCATTAACTCGACAATGACATGGGATGCAGCACTGTTGCTCAGGGATAATGAAATGACTGAATTCTGTCGACACATTTACTGCCTTTATCAAGTGGGCATCCCTTCACTCTACACTCGTTGCTATGTGATCAAAACATCATTGTTCGGTAAAATATATTTGGTCTTTTCACTTATTCGTCCGAATGCCGAAAATGCTTTTTTCGGCCGAATAATTTTGGTTGCCAAACATTCGGTGCATTTCATATTGATGATAACTAAAGGTACACTATGTAACTTGTGGCCCTTTAGTGTTAAAAAACAAAACTAATTTACACATAAGAACAGAAATTACAAGTTTCAGTTTCTTCAGGTATGGAGCGCTGTGCTCTGCCAGACTCCTTAGGCCCCATCTGTACAGTGAACAGATTGGCTAATGTTACTAATAGTGGCTGTTATTATAAAATGTTTATGAAATAATTAGTGTGGCTACTCCATAAAAGGTCTCCATAAAACTATAAGTTATTTGGGCTGTGTACTACAAATTAAACCACATGAGATTCAAATGTAGCTTGATGTCATAAATGTCATACATGTTCTGTTCTGTTCTTGCAATGTTGTATCTGGAATGTAAAATAAAAGTAGAAACAATGTTGCAGGAACATTATGTTAACCTTAAAAAAACATTTTGATAACATTACAAAATTAGACTAGTATTGGTAATAAAATTTAGGGGGAAAGAACATTGCAGAAATTTTCTGCTAACCTTAATATAATGTTTCATCAACGTTAAGCAAACTGGACATTTTAACATTTGTGGAACGTTATAAATCAACGTTCTTGTAATGGTGTATTGGTAATAAAAATTTAGGTTGATAGAATGTTGCAGAAATGTTATGCTAACCTTAAGACAACCAAGCAAAGCTCATTTGCAGAGCATAGATGGCGGGATGGGACGTAAACTTGTTAGAGGTGAATTGAAGTAGGAGGGCCTATTTTTGGACAAGTGTCCTGTAGGCCAGCATTTAAGATGTGAATTTGATGCGGGCAGCTACAGGCAGCCAGTGGAGTGAGATCAGGAGGGGTGTGACATGGGCTCTATTAGCCTGATTGAAGACCAGAGGTGCTGCTGCATTCTGGATCATTTGCAGAAGCTTGGTCGTACTGGCTGAAAGGCCAGCAAGGTGGACATTGCTTGGAGCTTGGACAAGAAGCTGTGTGGCATGCTCTGACAGGAAAGGTCTGATTTTTCTGATGTTGTACAAGACATACCTGCACGACTGGGTGGTAGCTGCAACATGGGTGGTGAATTTCAGCAGGCCATCAGGCATCACCCCCTGGCTCTCTGCAGCCTTAGTTGATGTTAGTGTTGAGCCAATCTGAGTGGTGAATTGGTCATCTATTGAAGGGTTTGCAGAAAATACAAGGAGTTCGGTCTTGTCCATGTTAAATTGAAAGTGGTATTCCTTTATCTAGGAAGAGATATCCTTGAGGCATGCAGAGATATGAGCAAAGATGGTGGGGTCATCATGCCAAAATTACATGTAGAGCTGTGTATCGTCTTCATAGCAGTGGTATGAGAAACCATGTACCTTAATGATAGGACCCAGAGAAGTTGTGTATGTGGAGAAAAAGAGAGGAGCAAGAACTGATCCTTGAGGAACTCCAGTGGTCAGCTGGTGAGACCTGGATGTTTCTCCTTTCCAGGACACTTTAAAGGATCTGCCTGTAAGATACGATTTAAACCAACTGAGTGCCGCCCCTTTGATGCCCATGTTAAAGAAGGTGGACAGTAGTATCTGGTGGTTTACTGTGTCAGCGGCAGCAGAGAGACAGAGAAGAATGAGGACAGATGACAAGTAGTTGGCTCTTTTCTGTCGCATATTTTTAACAACAGACAGGAGGGCAGTCTCTGTAGAGTGTCCTTTTTTAAAACCAGCTTGTAGACCATCTAGTAGGTTGTGTAGTAAAAGACAGGTGAATAGTTGGTTGAATACCACCTTTTCTAACACCTTTCAGAAGAATGTTGGAAGCGAGACAGGTCTATAGTTGCTGACTGTTGTGGGGTCAAGTGTTGTTTTTTTATCATTGGGGTTACCCGAGCCTGCTTGAATGAACTGGGAACACGTCCGGTAGTGATGGATGTATTTATGATATGTGTTGGTTGAGGCAGAAGAGACAGCGCTATGGCTTGTAGAAGATGTGAGGGGATAGGGTTTAGTGGACAGGTGCTTAGCCTGGTAAAAAGGAGGATTTTAGTGACATCAGTCTGAGAGGAGAGAAAGAGGAGAGTTGAGGATGGCGAAGAGTTAGTAAGGCATAAGAGATACATGGTGCCAGGAACATGGTGCTGACCTGGATTTAAGAGGGCAGATGTTGTCAAAACAGGATGTTAAAGTTGGAGCCTCTGCTGATGTAGAGCAGGTGGTGCTGTGCTTGTTGTTTTCCTTGTGTATAAAGTTTTACGTGTGTGGTGCCTAGGTTGGATGAGCTGGACACATATGTTAGTAGCATGACAGATAGACAGGAAAGAAAAATGAAATGGAAATAGCAAAAAGGATTAAGTAAGGACTTAGCATAGTGTCTTGCCCTAAAAAAAACGGAACCGGGAACACTTCCCTAACAATCTGATGTACTTGTTGCATCTAAGGGTGTGAAACAGTATTTTGCTCTCAGTTTGTTTGTTTTTTATTATTCCGAGGTTGCATCCAGTCCATACCCTGACCTTGGATCTGACAGAAGGAGGCGGCGACCCCCAGGAGAACCTGCACTCACTATAACTAATGCTAATGCTAGTTACTACATTAATGATAATGCTAAACAGTATTTATGCTAATCTCTTTAACTATTTAACTTTGACTAATTAACTACTTCTTTTCTGTCTATGTCGGCAGTTTGATGTTATAGCTGCACTCAGTCAACTCAGTCATCCCCGGCTAAACAATTCTTTATTGTATATTATTGGCCTTATTAATTACTACTTAGTTTAACATACACACAAGCTAACTGTATCACAACTACCACAAATCAGACCCAATCTTAATTCAGTCAAAATCAACAACCCTAATTAAACTAATAATCCAGATCAACTCAAAACTCAGACCTACATGGCTTTAGTAAATTTAGTACATCACTTTAAACCAAATTATTTTTATCAAACTACTGACTGCAGCTGTGATGCGTCAGAGGAGAAATGACCCTCCAAGTGAGTCTGGGTTCTCCCGAGGTTTTTTTCTCCATATATATATATATATATATATATATATATATATAGAGAAAAAAACTTGTCATTCAGTTTATTCTTCTGCTGTAAAGCTGCTTTGAAACAGTGCTACAAATCTCTCTCTCTCTCTCTCTCTCTCTCTCTCTCTCTCTCTCTCTCTCTCTCTCTCTCTCTCTCTCTCTCTCTCTCTCTCTCTCTCTCTCAAACTGCCAAGATTTGCTATGTGGCAAGTATGGTGAAGCAGATAAAGTTGTCTTTTTATGGCCAGGAAAGTATAGCTTAGATTGAGATATGATTGCTAAGTGCTCGCTGGTCGAAAATTAGTTGATCGTTACCTAACTTTATTGTATATCGTAACTCCTGATGATCAGATTTTACAAAATATGTATACTTAATGACGATTAATTATATGTATTTTCCTTTGAACTAAATCATAAATTCCCTAAGAGGATAGTGTTTCAATAACCTCTTCCCTGATTTTGCTACATCTCCTTTACATATGTAACCCTTGTTCCCTGAATGAAAGAACAGAGACACCGGCTCAGCTCGGCTCCTCAGCAAAAACCTAAATGTGCATTGCACCTGCTTCCGCATTTATACCCCCAAATTGCTTGTTGTGTGCTGCAGTAAGCCCTGTTGTAAATAAAAGCATCTGCTAAATGAATAAATGTAAATGTATTTGCTCTTATTGTAAGCTGTGAGGCCTTTTATAGAGAGGTGTCTTATCAAATCATGTCCAATCAATTTAATTTACACAGGTGGACTCCAATGACGGTAAAAATCTCTCTTTTCAGTTTTTAATAAATTAATAAAATCCAAAATTACTTTGTCATAATGGTTTACTTAGTGTAGATTAATGAGAAAACTAATTATTAAAACTAAAATTAATGAGCTGCAACATAAAAAAATGACCAAAGGAAGGGCCTGAATTTTTACTGAATGCACTCATAATATTAAGAGTCGGTCAAGTTTCTCACTTGAAATGTTTATTTAATGAGATACAATTCAAGAAACATGCCACCTACTGTCTTAGCTCACCTCTCATGGTGCTCTACATTTCTCTGCTATAGTGTCCTTGGTGGCAAAATGCTGTTCTTTTAGATAAAAGGGACAGTTCACCCAAAAATAAAAATTATGTCATAATTTTTAATAACAAAAAAGAAGATATTTTGCAAAACGCTGTCCATACTATGAAATACTATTTTGCAAAATATCTTCTTCTGTGTTCTACTGAAGCAAGAAAGTCATACAGGTTTGACATTACATGAGGGTGAGTGAATAATATAATATTTTTTGGGGGGAGATGTATTTCTTTAATGACCAAGTATGTACATACTGTATGTAACACACACACACACATGAATAAATAATTAGATTAGATACACAAAAGAAAATTAATGATGTCATACTGTAGACTTTCACACACAGTCTGATTGCTTTGCTCTAATTCTCCCTATTGCTCTCTCTTTCAGACACACACACAACCACTGGCATATATACCAGGGTCTGATTCTATTTATAGATGTGCCGGGTGTCTGATTGCTTGTATAAAGACAGAACTATATGTAGCTGGCTCTCAAAAATATCAGCTTTCTTTAAAGAGCTGCCTATATTTTTACTATACTTTTACAGAAAATAAAATCACAGAGATAATGGTATCACAGAGGATATGATGTTCCATACACAATGGTATAAAAATCACAGAGATACAGAGGATATCAGGACTTCAACACTAGGTTATTTGAGATGTAGCCCTTGCTTGTTTTAGGATTCCGGAGCCTGTAGAGAAGATTTGCCCTCAATTTCTCAGGTAAGGTTTGTGTTCATACCCCAGAGTGAACAAAAGGCACCTTCAGCTACCAGGCGGCAGAGTGGGTGTGGGGTGATAACTCCATGAGTTATTTTCAGCCAGAACAAAACTGCCAGTGCAAAAATACCCCAATTTGTCTTTCATGAAGAAAAATCTCAACCCACTGTCATACCACACATCCCATGGCTTGTTATAGTAGAATGTTTTTCCCCCTAAAGAATATCTGCCCTCTAAATTCACCCTTACGTTACACAAGTAGAGATTTATTACTTTACTAACCTAAAAAACATGTTTTATGTCAGATACATATGCAGTCATGTAAAAGATTTGGACACCATGAAAGCCTGGTTAAACATATGGACATTTGATCTTAATTTTAACAATTTATTGGAAGATTCAAGTAATATAACTTAGCACATAAAACCAAAGAAAAGTCTTTTTAAAATGATCTAGTAAATGTAAAAATCCAATTTCTTGTGAGGATAAAGTAAACCCCCCCGCATTTATTTGTATTTAAAATGGCTTTCACATCAGGTTCAAATTATTAGAACATTGTTATTTATTTTAAACGATGCTTGTCTTATTTAAACCTCAGACATTTAGTTTGGTTTGCTCTTAATTGTTAAAGTGAGTGGTATCACCAAGGTGACATTAAAAAAGCTTGCTGAGGCCTTCAGAAAGAAGATTGTTGATGCTTATGAGTCTAATAAGGGATATGAAAAGATCTCAAAATAATTTGTAATTAGCCATTCCACTGTCAGGAAAATCATTTATAAGTGGAGAACATTTAAAACAACTGCCAACATGGCCAGGTCAGGCTGTCCAAGCAAATTCACCCCAAGAGAAGACAAGGTGCTTAAAGAAGTCTCCAAAAAAAGCCTAAAATAACATCACGGGTCCTACAGCAAGCTCTTGCTACAGTTGATGTCAAAGTGCATGAGTCTACAATCAGAAAGAGACAACATCAATTTTCATGGGAGGTGTACAAGGAGGAAACCTTTGCCGTCTAAGAAAAACATAAGGACAAGACTGAAGTTTGCTAAAGAACACAGAGACAAAGGCAAATACTTCTGGAATAATGCATTTCGGACAGATGTATAAAAAATTTATTATTTGGACATCATAACATAGGGCAGGCGTAAACCAAATACAGCCTTTCAGCAAAAAAAACAACTGTGAAACATGGAGGTGGAAGTGTTACGGTCTGGGCATGCTTTGCTGCAGCAGGACCTGGCCAGCTCACCAGTCCACTATAATGCCTACATTGTACAAGAAGGTGCTTGATGAACATGCAAGGCCATCTGTCAAAAATTGAAGCTGAAGTGACACTAGACCTTGCAACACGACAATGACACAAAAGATACCACTAAATCCTATTGAGATCCTGTGGGGTGATTTGAAATAGACTGTGCATTCCAGAAACCTCTTCAAGAAGCTTTCTTCCTGTTGATGCAGAAACTGTTAGATGGCTATTGTTACGGTTAAAGGTGGTGATGGATGGAGTGATGGAACACAGGGTATGGTGGGTGAAGTAAAGGCTTAATTGGGCGACAACAAACAGGTGAGAACATCTGCATGTTATGGTGACAGGTAGATAACATCCACAGGCAAGAATCATCCACAGGCAAATAAAATCCACAGATAAGTATAACATCAACAGGCAACAGGATTATTATTTCATTCACAGGAAACAATAAAACAACTCAAAACCCGATCTCCAGGTCAGAACACATAAAATGAACAGACCAAAAGATACATATATAACACATCCGAGAACTGACAAAGAATAAAGGCATAACCAAAGCTTAAATAGAGTCTGGGTAATGAAGAACAGGTGAAGACAATGAAGTTGCTGACAGGTGACGACAATCATAATGGCTGACGGCGGTGCAAAGGATGATGGGAGATGGAGTTCAGCTGACAGCTACAAGAAACGTCTCATAGAGGTTATTTCAGCCAAAGTGGGTAACACTAGATATTAGGTCATAGGGTGTCAAAAAAAGGACAATCAAAAAAAGGGTGTGGCATGACAGTCAATCACAGAACACAACCAATCAGAACACACCCTCTCTTAATGCAGCTGAAGAGCCTGTACAAGCACATACTGAGGTGCTTTCTGTATACAAAACCAATGTTCTCATACAGCAAGTACATATAATAAAAATGTAGAAATGTAAAAGAAAAAAGTAAAAATGTATAATTATTTAACAGAAAACTATGAAGAAACTATTCGTTAATATCATGTAAAAAATCTGCATATATCAAAGTCAAAGTGGGGTTTATTGTCATTTCAGCCATATACAAGTACATAGTGAAACGAAACAACGTTTCCCAGGAACAAGGTGCTACAGTACAAAGAAACCCTATATACATAAAGTGGCCAAAGTACAAACAGACAGCACAAGACAGTAACGCAGACACAGTACACAGTTTAAGTACAAAAAATCCTATATCCTATATACATAAAAATCCTATATACATAAAAATCCTAAATCCTATCCTATATACCTTTATACAAAAATCCTATTTACATAAAGTGCACAAAGTACAAACAGACAGCACAAGACAGTAACGCAGACCAATACACAGTTCAATACACAGTTTGAATACACAGTATATATGCTATATTTAACAAATTGTGCATAAATCATACCATATTTCATGAATCACTTACAGAACACATATGAGAGAAAATACATGCTTGTTTTTCGACAGTGCAAAAAAATAATTAGTTAAGGTGGTAAAGGTTGCTGTGTAAGAAAAAAATGTCATCAAAGCTAAATAAAGCGTATTGCAGGATGGAGACAATGGAAGGGGAAGCATGATGAGTTTGAAAACGTTTATTGAAATTGTGATAAGCATTGAGTGCTTACTTATACAATAGCTGTCCAGCAGCGCTACAATGCTTAATGTTGCAAATCACACTGCAATTAGAAACCAGCTCTTTAGACAGAGCTTGAACACAAATCATAACAGGACAGTGTAAAAGCAGCTCCCTCTTACCTGAGTTAAGTCAAAATAGTCTTGGATACTGGACCTGCAATCCTAATTCCTAACCCTAACCCACGCCTATTGATTCCTGAACAGCAAGTGACACGTGAATAATTATTCCACACGTTACATTAAATAGCCGTTCACCCTACATAGGGTACCCTAAATAGGGTAATTTAACGTGTGGAATAATTCCACGTTTTTTGTTCCAACAACATCATATTATTTTCGTTATTATTATATTAACTAGAAAATCAATTTTTGAAATTTGTGAATCAATTCAAATCGCTAGAAGACTGAATCGCGATTCATATGTAAATCGATTTTTTCCCACCTCTAGTATCAACGCAGTCAAATGACAAGCTGCAGCTTCATGGGCGGGGTGACTTCAGGACCAGGAAGTATAAAGTGTTCAATCACATTTTAGCTTCTAAGGCCGAAGCTGCGCTCAGAGATGCAGGGAGTATCATAGACAGCCCATCAAGACCCATAGATGCATCTCATTCCTTTTTAAGGAACCATGGTTACATGTGTAACCTGAGACGTTCGCTTTCAAGAAAACCTGAAGAAGGCCTTAGCCATACCTGGAGCGAACTTCAGACGTTAAGGAGAAACAGAGAGAGTGAAATTAGATCCCATAACCATATTCGGGCCAGCAATAGGTGCATGCCGCCCTTGTGCACTCTCTCCAGAACTCCTGGAAGCAGAGCGTACAGGGGAAAGGCGTACAGGTGTAGCCTTAGCCATGCATGTCTAAAAGCATGTGTGAGAGAGAACCACATTGGACAGTGCATTGTCTCTTGAATCACAAACCAATCCAGACTGCTGGGTAAAATCTTTCCCAAATTAGATTCACCACCTCGAGTCTCCATTTGTCTCCATTCGGCCTCTGCATCGACAGGACATCTGTTTTCTGGTTGAGATGGGCCAGGGCCCACAGGAAGATCTGATGTGCCAACTTGCATAGTGGGCATGATCGTAGACCCCCCTGATGGTGTATGTAAGACACGACAGAGGTACGTGTCCGTGCAGACCAACACATGTTTGGGCCTCAGGTTCGGAAGGAACTGCTTTAAAGCTAGCCACAATCAACTCCAGGCGTTTATGAGCAACATGAGTTGGGCCTTCCATACAACCCTGGCAGAATAGCTTTCCATAATCACTCCCCTAGCATAATTCAACAACAAGTGGGCCCTGGGGCAGAAAACCAGGCTGTTTCCACACAGCCAATGCTGGAAGACATTTGTGCAAGACAGTGATTGTGTAGAGAGGGTTGCCCCTTGGGGAAAACCCTTTCGTCTTGAGCCACCACTGTAGGGGTCTCGTGCAGGTGGTCCGAAAGTGAGTCCTTATTCTTGAAATTTTAAGTGCCTTTGCGCTCTATCTAATGACCCAATAGATGGTATTTTGTTTCACATTTCAATGCTCTTTAAATAAAAAATTCAAAGACAATTCAATGCTCTTTCAATGACAAAAACTCAGATATTTTGCTACCAACAAAACAAATAATTTGATTACAAATAGTTAGTTAAAAATGAATAATAGATAATGATTAGATTGCTTCCTCAAAAGGTTTTAACCTAAACTGCTGTGAGATTCACATGAATAATAGTTACTTGTAAACTTCTTGTATCCAAAGCTTTTACAAAGACACATCTTTTTCCCAAACAATAACAACAGTTTTCTTTTTTACTTTTGCTTTTTATTTTTCTAGGATGATTTTCTTATAAAAACGTCTCAAACTATGCTCAGAATTGCCAATTTAAGTCAGTTTGCAAAGTTAGTTTTACAAATGTAAACAAAATTTTTTTATGTAGGCTGGAAAAAAGAACAGGTTCAAGAGCGTGTCTGGTACTCAAAAACAGTATTTAAAGAACTATGGGTGCTCCAGAAGTGGTAAATTCAAATTAAAAAAAAGATTCTTCCCACAAAATAAACACAGATTCCATGCAGTCACTCACATTTAAAAATAATATCGGCCCTAGCAGGCTTTTATCGGGTGTCAAAACCAGTATAGGCTAAATTAAATTTCTTTTTACAATTATATGGATCGTATAGTTCCACATTAATTTTATTGCTATAAAACCTTACTATCTTTGAACAAGTATTGCATTTGTGTCTATTTTTATGTCTGCAAGGGAATTTTAAGTAAACGTCTGATAAAAGTGAATCATAACTGAGGTCTTCATAATAGTTTCCTGTGCTGTAGCTGTAAGAGGGGTCCCCCATGAGCGCAATAAGGAGCTGTCGGTCTGCGGGACCTTGAAGACAAGAAGTCAGATCATATCTCTTCAGAGGAATATACACTGCGCTTGCTAACGCTGCATTTATACCTCAACATATATCACTCGTTATGGATCAGTCGATTGTTTTGCAAGGGAATAACTTAAGTTTGAAAGGAGATGCGCTTGAATACCCAGTGTGCTCAGAATGGAGTGAAGATCCAGAAGGTTCAGTTTTTCATCTCGCCAATATATTGCTGGTTTTAGGATTCATGGGCGGTAGTGGCTTTTATGGATTGCTATACATGTTCTGCTTTCTGTCGCTCGGATATTTTTGTTACTCGATCTGGGCATGGTCCGACCTCTGCACAACTGATTCCTTCTCGTGGACTTTTGCGCTTTTTGTCATTTGTTTGGCACAAGTTATCCATGTTTCATATCGACTGCGAAGCGTCACTTTTGATAAGGACTTCCAGAATCTTTATGATTATATGTTCAAAAAGCTAGGAGTATCGCTGACGCAGTTTGGGAAAATCGTGGCGTGTTGTGACGGGGATATCCACACTATAGAGAAAGACCACTGCTTTGCTATTGAGGGAAAAACCTCCATTGACAAGCTGTCAGTTCTTCTTTCGGGCAGGTGAGTTTATGGACATACGACACTGGATGTACTACTGCATACGTGATTAAATAAAATAATAAACTTTTACCTACTCTTCAACAGGATACGTGTGACGGTGAATGGAGAGTTTTTACACTATATTTATCCCCTTCAATTCTTGGACTCACCAGAGTGGGATTCCCTAAGACCATCTGAGGAGGGATTTTTCCAGGCGAGAGATTTTTGAATATGCTTAAAATTCATAGAACATAATTTAATTAAATTTAAAAAGATTTTTAAAAAACTATTTAAAAGTGTTTGCAAGGTAAAAAATAAAGGATGGTAAAGTTTGATGAAATGTTGTATGGGGGCAGTTAACATGACAACCAGGATGCATTTGGATTTCTATGTGCTGTACAGGAGCAGTGGCTATAGATGTAAGAGAGAACCAGTCAGAAATTCACAATTCAGTACGCAAATAAATGCATGAAAAAGTAGCAATGCAGTATATGCAATAACTAAACAAAGTCCGATTGCACTGTGTGATTGTTACTTTAACGTCGCTGACGCTTGCCTCTTTTTATAAGGTGAAAAACTATACACTAGGGATCCAAATATGACTATATATGATATATGAATCCCAAAAGATATTGGAATTAAACTGCAATTTTCTTGCAAACACTTTAAAAAAAGATACTATAGGCTGCAATGTAAATCTGTAATATTGTTTGTTTTATTGCAGGTAACCTTACGCGCAGAGAATCGTTGCACGTACGTTGCGTGGAGAAGAAAAAAACTGTATCTGCTTTTCGCGCAGCACCGCTACATCGCCAAGATCTTTGCGCTGCTTGTGCGCAATGATATCGTGGACAAACTCTTCTCTCTTAACGACAAGGCTTTCGACAGCCGCGGATTCCGCTATGATCTCCGGTTACCAAGCTTCTGTCACAGACCAGAGCCAGAAATAGAAAACACACGTGAAACTCGAGCAGAATACAGTAAACCCAATCCAGCAAAAGAAGACTCATAAGAAACCACTGGGGTTCTTATTGTATTTATTAAGTGTTAAATGATATGTAACTATCAATTTTTATAATTTTAAAAAGTATAATTCAGTCTAATGTCTCTGTCAAAATGAAATGGAATAAACGTCTTTGCAATTAAATTATTTTAACTGTATTAAATCAAGAAACTTTACACAGAATAAATGATTCAGTGTTAAATTCAGTAACGGGAGTCATTGTGAATAGGGTATATGATATTTAATAAAAACCTTGTGGACACAGACTAAATATTCATTTTCGTCTTCATGTTCATTCATATTAATGCATTATGATGATACATGTGATATATATGAGAAACAAACAACAGAATTAAAGCAAAAGCCTGGGTTACTTGTTCCGAAGTCCGGGTCCCTGAAGTAGTGTTGTAAGTGCGCAGAGGAGTGGCCGTTCCGTTTGTGCCCATTTTAAGTAAATGGCTGTCAGGATGTGCTGCTTACACACTCCAGGTCTCAGATCAGTCACACGAATCCGTTATCTTCTCTCTCAACATTCCTCCTGACTGCACCGATTTCATCGACAGCAGCGGTAAGCACGCAATGTTTCATTTCATGCAATATTCAGGATAAAGTAGTTTAATTATTAGCAGAATAATTATTAGACAGGAGTCTATGTTAGCGTGTGCACTGCGGGACAAATTTGATTATGTGTTTTCTGTAAGAGACTTTGAGTACCAGTTAAGTCATTAAATGGCTTATTTTCACAAAAAATCTTATTTAGGCTACCACAAAAATGAACAGTTCTGATGAACATGTCATACAGCAGAACGAATTTAGTTTAAGCAATTCACTTGATCTTTACATTCCTAAAAAAATGTTACTACGTCGGATCTTTAGATCGGTTTATTGGATTCTTTAAAGCATAAGTGCAGTACATTAATGGTTTTCCAGAGAACTACAGAGAAAAGTTCATTGTCAAATGTTCTTCTATGGCACCAGGAATTAAAACCATTTGGGTTGCAATTATAGTTTCAAAAAGTCAATAAGGCAAAACACAGAACCAAGCCATTAGTCCTAATAAACTTGTAGTAAATACATAATATGTGAAATAGTGCTTAACCCTTATATGATATCCATTATCATTATGTGAAATAGTTTTTGCACTTGTAAGTTTGTTGACTTTAGCTGCGTGGTACCATAAGAATGCTGCCAGGATGGGCACCTCTGTGATCCCTACTGCAGTAAATAGAATGAAATTTAATTTTGAGATTGTAAATAAAATGTGTATGTGTATGTGTATCCATTATAGTACAACCCAATTTTGTAGCCATTATGGTACAACGTTCCATGTTAACATATAGGCCTACTGTATATACACTGGTAGTGGAATGTATCAGCAGTGTGTAAACTTTAGTTGGATGGAATTGAGTATTCCCTACTTCACGAAAAAAAAAAAAAACTTTGATGATTTGCAGATTTTATTTTGTTGCTACAAGCTAAAGTTGGCCTATTGGACTGATATAGATCTTTGTTGAGGATAGTTGTCTTTTGACATAAATGTTAATATAATTGGTCTATTTTTGAGTTCAGTGGTGTTTTAACAGTTGCAATGTTTGCATTATTTCTTTTTATTAGTTTGAAGATCTCAGAATGTCTGATTCACTTTACTACACAACATCTCCACTGCACCCCAGTGTTTCAACAGTCACTGCTGATTCATGGTTAGAGTCGAACACCACAACATGTCAGGACTGGGAGAAGGCACATCACCTGCTCTTTCACCTGGCCAACCTAAGTCTGGCTCTGGGCTTCCTCATCCCCACTACATTAGGACTTCATATGATCTTCCTCAGACTGCTGCTAATCACAGGTATACAGCGCCCTCTATGGCTTGACAGGAGAGTAATTCAGCTGATTTCATTTAAAGGGGGGGTGGTGTGGAGAAATTATCCTTAATATTTCATTGTTGAATTTTATTCTAATCATGACAAACAAAAAATTGATAAATGGGTATAAGACTCAAGATGAAATATTTGACAAATTTTCATAACAATAAACACAAACAAAAATAATAAAAATAAAATGTTAACATTACTGTAATTTATAAAAATACTTAAAATGAACATTTTTAAAGACTTAAAAATGTTTGAAAAAATATCTAAAAATGTCTCATATGCAGTTCAAACAAAAAAAATCTGGTTTATGTCTCACCTAATTTTATATAATCAATATTACTGTTCTGTCGATCAAAGAAGTTGGCGGAGCACCAAAGGCTGCCAAAGGGAAGCATTTAGTCTGACTTTTTGAGACAATGTGTTGAATACATTGTAGAAGAAGATCATAAAAATGCTTATTTTACAGCAAAACCTTTTTGTAATATTATTATTACACATCAGGGGAAAATAAATGAAAGAAAATTCCATGCCACCTCCCCTTTAAGTCTCTGGTCACAGGTAAAACATTTCTTTGTCAACAGTCATGAATTGCCATCCATTCCACCAGCAACTCTTTCTGCACCAGATCCTTTCACTAGTTCCCACTCACCGCACTTTTAATAATGGACTCCATTTCCCTTTATGTATTGCACCTCTTGATTAGCTTCACACCTGTCACTCATTACCAGATTCTTTATATTCACCCATTCTCTGTTTGCATGATGAAAGCTCTTGATGTTGTTAACATTTGTTGTAATCTTGATTTTTATTAAACTATGAGTGCACTGAATGCGTTGTCCTGTTTGGTCCATCACTCATCACCCTAATTGTAACAGTGGGTTTGTTGGATCTGAAACATTTGTCTTTTCTCACGTTTCAGGGTGCTCTTTGTTCATAGCGTGGGCCACATTATATAGATGTACACTTGATTTGATGGTGTGGAGTGTGGTTTTCCTTCTCGTGAACTTCATGCATTTCTTCTTCTTGCTTTATAAACGCAGACCGGTGAGTACAATCACTAATAAAATACCCAGTGGGCATTTAATGTTGAAAAGGCATCAAAATTTAGGTAAAATATGCAAATCAAACTCAAGACAAAATGTCCATTCAACAAAAATGTATGACTTATTCTTGACAACCAAAATAATGACACTAAACGTAACTAAATGTAAGAAAAGTTTAAGTATTTATCCATGTTTTTTTGGTCCACTGAACTCCAGTCTTGAAGTGCAACCCAAGCCCATCTACTTTTTATACAACAAACATTGTAATTATAGTGCAATGTTTATTTGCTGTGTGTATTTTATAATGATAATGAATTACGATTCAATGTAGTGGAAAATCAGTATCATTTTTGGTCAAATGTAATAATCACTCTATAATACACTACTGTGTACCTTCCATTTTAGCATAAAGGCTATAAAATTAGAAAAAAGTCTGAAATTATTATTTTTTAAAATTGAGAATTTAATTATTGAAGAGAAAGCGGTTATAGATCATGCACAAATCCAGCTATACACTTTTAAAAAAATCAGTTTAAAGCCTCAGTTAAAGGTGACCTATTATGCTCCTTTATACAAGATATAATATTAGTCGTAGGGGTTCACAGAATGTGTATGTGAAGTTTTAGCTGAAAATGCACCACAGATCATTTATTATATCATGCTGTAAATGGGAACACTTCAGGCTCATTAAGTATGCGTCAGAGTTAGCTGCTGATCTCTGCCCCCTTCTGGAGATGCATTACTACTAATCCACTGAGTCTTCAACGGCTCTGATGTCAGGAGTAAATGAAGACTTTTCAGTCTTATATCCAACAATAAAACACATGAAACGTGTTTTTTTGTCACTGCAGCTGCTCTGTAGTGTAACTCTGGTCGCTTATATCACCACAAAATACATATCTTGCAGAAACAGGCATTGACCCTGGGTCTCTGGTATAGAAGCTAAGAGCCTTGCCACTAAACCACCCAATCACATGACAATATACACTGTTCACACTTTTGTAGTCTGTCTTGGCTGTCTGTGTACAAAAGTGAGTACACCGCTAAGTGAAAATGTCCAAATTTGGCCCAATTAGCCATTTTCTCTTCCTGTTGCCATGTGACTTGTAAGTGTTACAAGGTCTCAGGTGTTAATGGGGAGCAGGTGTGTTAAATGTGGTGTTATCGCTCTCAATGTCTTATACTGGTCACTGGAAGTTCAACATGGCACCTCATGGCAAAGAACTCTCTGAGGATCTGAAAAAATAATTTTTGCTCTACATAAAAGTAGCGTAGGCTATAAGAAGATTGCAGAGACCCTGAAACTGAGCTGCAGCACGGCGGCCAAGACCAGAGGTTGGGTTTGGGAAATAGACGTATGAGTGCTGCCAACATTGCTGCAGAGGTTGAAGGGGTAGGGTGTCAACCTGCTGAAGACAAGCAGACTAAGGACATGGATTACTGGAACCATTGAAACATGTTTGATTCAATGCGTTGTTTGATGTTCATTGTACTGTGTTGACTTGCTTACCTAAAAGACATTTTTGGTGAAAAGGACAAGGATGAAAGAGGAAGGGGGGAGATGAACCTTGCTGAATCAATGACTACAAAATACAACTAGAAGAGAGGATCAACAAATTTTAATAGCAGATTAAATGTAATGCTGTAATGTATGTTGTACGGTGTGTATCCGTACAGCTTTTTCTATCCCTTTTTGATGTATTGAAAAAAAACCTTCCTGATATGCTGTAATTTCCTTTTTTGCCCCAATATTTTGTCAAATACCTTGAGGGGCGGTTTCCTTGGCAAGGCTTTCATTACACCAGGACTTTGTGCTTAAATTACTGATATTGCTTTGATGGTGATAATGAGGCCACTTCCATACAAAATGCTGTTGTACCTCAAGATCAAAATGCAGACTGTTTCATGTGTAGTGGTAAGGCTTAAGGTTATCACATTGGAGACCTGAGTAAGAGACCTGTAACTTTCTTTTGTGCTATGCTGATAGAGTCGACCAGTTACACTGCGTGTGACAAAAATGTCTTCCTCAACAAACATGTTTCATGTGTTTTGTTGATGGATGTAAGACTAAAGAGAAAAGTCTTCATTTACATCTGACATCTGAGCCGCTGAAGACGCAGTGGATTAGTAGTAGTGCATACTAGAGATCTTCTCGGGTCCAAAGATCTGTACCCAACCCGAAATTACCCGAACCCAACGCGCATATATAAATAAAAAATAAAAAATACCCAATATAACTAGACCTGAGTCTTACCTGTGCCAGCGGCAATTTTTTTCAAAACCAACTGAACCCGAACTTAAACGCCATCGACGTGTGTGCTCCATGCTTATCTGCAAGGTAATCGCAACAATGTACATTTAAAATTGATTGACATGTCTGGCTCAACGAAAATTAGCCTACGATCCATACACACGATGATGCAAGAGTTCTTTGCAAATAGAGGGGTTGATAATGGACTCTATGCGCGCACGCACTGTTTATGTATGGAACAGTTTGGGTCTTCTCGGGTCTATTCAGCAAAAACACATTTATTTTAAATTACCCAAAACCTGAGGACACTAATATTAAACCTGAACACATAAAACTTTTAGACCTGAACCCACTTGGGTCGGACCTCAGGTTTTTTGGATATTCGTAGTACGGTGAAGACCTCTAGTGTTTACATGTGCTGTCTCTGCTCTCTTTCCAGTAGGGGACTCACTTTTTTTACACACACCCAAAACCTGTAATACTTGATGAGCCTGAAGAATTTACATTTATAGCATGATATAGTAAACGATCTGTGTTGTATTTTGAGTTGAAACTTTACAGACACATTCTGTGCACCCCTAAGACTTATATTACCTCTTGTAAAAGAGGATAATAAATCACCTTTAAGTTATGACAGCTCAAATGACCATTTTAGTCTGAGACTAGACTTAAGTCCTGTCCAGGGAAACCGCTCCTAAAAGTTCAGTGTTTTGTCCATTTTGTATCTTGCACTTCATAATTGATGACAGTTCAGTTTAACTTTAGGAGCACTGAATGAAAATATTATACAAATATTACCCCCAGTCAGCACTTGGCCACTCATGTATGTTTTGCTCATGTATGTTTTGTATGTTTTATTCCAGATTAAGATTGACAGGGAGCTAAAATCAGTGTACAAGCGCATGTTCGAGCCCCTGCATGTACGGGAGGCTCTGTTTCAGAGACTGACTGGCCAGTTCTGCACCATCCAAACCTTAAAGAAGGGCCAAGTGTATGCAGCAGAAGATAAGACTTCTGTTGATGAACGTCTCAGCATCCTTCTCAAAGGAAAGTATGTGCTTTACTTTACTAAGAGTGCAAAATTGTTTTACCCTATATTTTACACTAACAGAACACTTTTAGAAACATTGAAACTGCTAGCTAGTACTCTCCTTTGCCCTCGAAGCTACTAGATTCTACTATAGAGAAAATGTTGGCAGGTCTCAGAATTATAGCATCAGCTGTAAAACTAATATAGTGAGATAACTCAATAAACATTAAAACATCCATCAATGTCATATTTGGTCTGTTTTTGTTTTGTTGTTATCTGTTTCCATTTGTCATTAGTTGCCATGGTTATTTATTGTTTTTTATTAAAGCACATTTTGTATAGAGTTTGTTTTCTTGTGTATTCAACTCTTTCAGGGGGGTATTCCAGAAAGCAGGTTATGTGACTTACCTGGGAAAGTTTGAGAATAAGCAGCTTTCGGTTATACGTTTATACGTTTAGTTTAAATACTATACATAATTGTAATTATACTTATCATTAAAACATCTCCATACACTGACTGCAGAGCGAAAATATTCTGTTGTGGAGAAAGAGGCCCTAGTCTGTGTTTGGCCTGTGGAATGGTGGCGAACATTTTTTGTGAGGGCGGCGGTTCACACTTTGCGCGGATCATCAGGCTCTAACTACCTTGCTGGCAACTAAAGGTATGGGCCGTGCTGGAATGCGCATCGCAAGATGGTCTGCCCGCCTGCTCTGCTAGGGTCCGAAAATGTAATAGCAGACTGCCTCTTATGCCTACCCTTGCCCGGCTGTGAGGATACTGACTCCACCATTGAACCCAACATGGTGGCATTTCTCTCAGCTGAACCCCGTGCTCTTTCATTGGAGGAGTTCTCCAAAGAATGCACTGCTTGCCCTCAACTGTCAGCATTGCGTCAGCAGCTACTTACAGGCTGGCCTAAAAACAAGAAAACCCTTTCACCTGAGCTGCCACTATACTTTCATATCAGGGATGAACGGCAGCACAAGACAGCTTGGTCTTTAGGGGTTCATACCGCTTGGTAGTGCCCGTATCTCTGTGTGGAGCCCTAATAAACTTAGCTCATCAGGGTCACCAGGGTATCGTCAGGACCAAACAGAGTCTTCGTGACTTGTATTGGTGGCCTGACATAGATCACTCAGCTCAGTCCGCCATCGCTTCGTGTCAGCTTTGCCAAGCCCACGACAAAAGTGCCAAAACACATTCGCCTCCCCTCAGCCCATATCACTTCCCGCTGCACCCTGGCAAAGGGTGGGACTGGACATTGTTGGACCATTTGAGTTAGGGACCTGGGATTGCAGGTATGCACTCTTACGTTAGTTGACTATAACAGTAAGTGGCCAGAAATAGCCTGTCACTACTGATACTGTTACAAACTTTCTTGCCACAACGTTCAGCCAGTTTGGCAATTTACATCTCTTACCTTTGCTGAATTCCTCACAAGCAGGAATATCAAGCACGTTCGTACCTCCCTGTACTTTCCACAATCTAATGGCGCTGTGGAGCGCATGCATTTTGTTCTGAAGGATTGTGTTCAAACAGCAAGCTTGGAAGGAAAGCCCTGAAACACTTCGGTGAGGGACTTCTTGCTGCACTGCCGTATCACACCGCATACCACCACAGGTTTTGCTCCCAGTGAACTTTTGCTGGGATGCCAACTTAGAACAAACTTACATATTCTACTCACCAGGCCCTCAGCTCCGCCGTCTACAGCGTTTGGACAAAAAGGCCAGGATACATATATCCTGGATGATAGGAATGTGTGGAACGCAGTACACCTGTCACCATGTCTGGGACAAAGCCATTCGGATAATGAACCTATAGGGGTTCCAAAGTTGGTTGTCACACCAGAAACCCAAAGACAGCCCAGAAGTTTGGCACAAAGACTTTGTCACATAAACACACACACATGATGATGATTCATCATGATAGTAGGACTACAACAGTACTGCAAAGTTTAATTTTCAGATGTTACATGTTGAATAGTGGTTCTACATTGTTCTGCTGCTTTCGTGACAGTATGTGTTATGTTGAGGTATGCTGGAGTTTGTACTTGTTGCTGGATATGAAGAAATATTAATGTCTTATGTTATGGAATAAGAGACCTTAATGTTCTTTCCACATTATAACATTGGTGAATTAGGTATGGTTAAATAGTTGTTCTTTGGCTATGATTTTGTTTAAAATGTGGTAAAAGCCATGTTAAATACTTTCCACTGAGTAATATTCTTTAAAAAGTGGGAAAAATGTTGTGTTGTTTTAAAATGTTATGTTATGTTAACATGCTGCCACTAGGTGTTACTGAGTTACTGAACCAGCATTTTGCAAAATATCTTCTTTTGTGTTTCACAAAACTATCCATTTATATGTTTGCCTTTTCTCAAAGAAGTGTACAATACAAAGTCAGTTTTAGCAGGTGGTGAGCTGATTTGAACACACTAAATCTTTTGCAAATAAACATGTATGGTTAACATGTATGGTACATTATTGTAAATACTGTTCACGTTTCTGTGTTTACCTCAGGATGAAGGTATCATATCGTGGCCATTTCTTGCATAACATCTACACCAATTCCTTCATTGATTCCCCAGAGTTCAGGTCGACTCAGATGAACAGGGGGGAAAGGTTTCAGGTAATGTGTTCAAAATCCATCTTCTTAAGAAGGAATAAGTTCCCATTTTAGATATAATCATTGATATGTAAATAACAGGTTACAATCACTGCTGAAGAAAATTGCAAGCTGCTGTGCTGGTCCAGAGAGCGTCTGACTTACTTCCTGGAGTCAGATTGTTTCCTGAATGAGGTTTTCAGGAACCTTATCGGCAAAGACATTACCAACAAGCTTTATTCACTCAATGATCCAACCCTGAGTGATAAGGTTGGAAAATCACTTTTCTCTGCTACTGACTGTAACAACCATTATTATTATTATTATTATTATTATTATTATTATTATTATTATTATTATTATTATTATTATTATTATTGTTAGTGTACACTCTTTCTGGTAAAGTCTCATAATAAAAAGCATGAAAAAAGTTTAACCAAAAAGAAATAACCAATTATTAATTGTTCAATGTCAGGCATCAAAGAAGATGGACCGTCAGCCGAGCTTGTGCTCTCAGCTGTCTATGATGCAGATGAGAAACAGTATGGCCAGCACCAGTGACACGGATGATGTGCTCAATCAGATCCTGAGAGGTGGCTCAGCTGGGTCATCACTCCGTAAGTCTCAGTATACTTGCTCCTCTTTGGTTACCTGTCACTAATCTGTCAGTGTCAAGTTACTATATATTTTGAGCACTAACCAAAAATGATGGAATGCTATGTATACCCTGATGTTAGACACACTATAAACCAAACCAAAAGTCTTGTCCAAGTCTAAGATTTATTTTAACCATCAATACACTTTATACTTACTTTATGTAATTTCAGTTTTTCCTCATTTCCATTCACTCTCCATCTGTTCCAGTGAGAGCTTCAAATAGATACTAAATATGTGGTGTTGCACAACACACTGATGTAATTTCACATGATTAATATCTAGTGTCAGCGAATGTCAGCATATTCCTGATGTTCTGTCCTCCTGTTCCTTCTCTAGCGTTGACCTCAGATCGGGCCTGATGGGGTGTAAGATGTTTTTTTCTTTCTCTTACTGTTTTTTTACTTATCCCACACCACCAAAATGACCCAGTTATTATCTTGAACATACCTAGATTGTAGGGTAACTGTTCTTGTAAACACCTAACCCCTTTAATGCTCAGAACGACTGATCTCTGATAACCAGGTCTCTGTTGTCTGTTTTTAAGTTAACCATTAACATCCAAAATGCTACAGTCTATAACATATCATAAAAACACTCTCCATACTGTATAACGTTTATTTAAAATCATCTTATCCATATTTCAAATACTGTAAATGTTGATACATCACCTAGAAATGACTATTTAATGGAGAATTAACCCAAACTTTGTGGGTCTCAGTTATTACATTTGATAATTAACGCACTGCAGAGAAATATAAAGCAAACTTCAATATACTTGACACATCTGCCAGTTTGAATGCTCTTCTGCCCCATCAAAAGGGCACTCCTCACATCACATGGACTGATATTATTACTCTTTCCATAAACCTTTGCTGGACTCGTCATCACTAATTACTTCCACCTCCCTACTGAAAAAACAGCCTAAGCTGGTTGGCTGGTTTTAGAGGGGTTTTGGCCACGTTACCAGCTAGTTAGGCTGAACCAGCCAATTCGATCTTCAACCAGCTAAGAACAGCCAGGCTGGTCAGAATATTTCATATATATACAGTATATATATGAAATGTGAAATGCTAAAATTTGATTAGGTGCCATGTTTTTTTATTTGTTCAAGTCATATTAAAAGTATATGTTCGGACATACACTAGACTATGTATACCTATTTTCAACCTCATCAACCATACGAAAGTGGTATTATTAAGGATTTTTTTTGTAGCGCCCTCTATGGAAAAAATAGGGCAACACTTAGCGTGTATCCAAAAAATATACTCATCTTTAGGCATACCAAGTTTTGTCTAGCTTAGACTTTGCATTCCGAAGATATTGGCTAATTAGTGAAAGTGGGCCACGCCCTGAGATTTCATTGGCTTATATCTTCTAAAGTGTTTCACTGATCAGAACTCTTTTGATAACTTTTTGCCATGAGGGTCTCAAGGTGATGCATGCAAAGATTTGTGCCATTTGGATAAACGGCCTAGGAGGAGTTTGAAAAAGTAGATTTCAGAAACAATTCAAAATAGCGGAAAAATTTTCTAGACGGAAATGAAATCTGAGATATACGAGCATGTTTCCATCACATATTTATCATACAACAGTCTTTGAATCTGATTGTACAAGAAACGCTTCCAGAGTGCTGATTTTAGACACTTCGATGTGTTATGTCACTCTGCCACATGAAACTCTTTCTAATGATGATTGGCGGCTTAAAACAAAAATGACAGAAACTGAATAATTTTTAAAAGAAAGTACTTCCACAAACAAGTTTTCCTTATTTTCTTTTTTTTTTTGACAAATACACTTGTATAACAGCAATAAAACAATATGACTGAATTATAGGCATACTGATGGGATATAATACATACTTGCTTGTGTGATATATTTTTACAAGGCTGTCTGGAATACTTAATTGTAATAACTTATAGTGTGAAATATTTTTTTGCTAAACTGCATGATTCACTGCTGTTTTTCTACATAACTGCACTTTTGGAATTCATATCATTATGTACATTTGGCAAGGGATTTTGTAAATAATGATGCAATACATCAATGACTTGACATCAATGATGGTTTATTTTGCGATAATGGCTGGCTGAATGTACTGTACATACAGTGAATATATTAAGAGAAAAGTTAAAAAATACATGCAAGTCTAAATCAAGTGTAGGTTGAACAGAACTAAGAAACAATGAAGGAAAATTATGGCTATACACTAAATATGCTACATGAGAAAAAAATGTACAGTTTTATTCTTTGCATGATTTTGATTTGTAATTGTTAATGTGACAACTGTTAAACTGTAATACCCTTAAATGAATGATTTCAAGAACAATATATAGTGCTTATATTTAGTAGGGTAAATTCTATAACCTAAGCTATTTTTTCCTTTCCTTTATTACCTTTTTTCACATAAAGGGTAAGATGAAAGATTTCTATTTAAATTTATTTCATATAATGTGTTGCTTGAATGGTTTATACTGTACCATTGTCTGATCATGCATGCTGGTCTGGTAAAAAAAAATAGAACTTTATCTCTCTTTTTTTTTTGAAGATTTGAAGTGGGCAGAATACAAAGTAAAAAGTGTGGCTATAAGATTACAGAACATGAAAAACAGTGACGTTAGTGAAGCGAATTTTAATAGTAAATGTTTTCAATAGCTGTCTTACTCTGTTTGCAATTGTAACTGTGTAACTGTGTAATCTTTATGGGTAGTCCATGGTGATCAAACTGACTGATACAACCTTGTCCCGTATGCTTGGGTCACCAGCATGCTATGGCTGCGTTTTTGTGGATGGTGCATGTCCATCATCATACTGTCTCCTCTGGGGACCCAGGTAAGTGTGGCACTGCCTGGGGACATCTCATATCATCTCTTTTCTCGGCCTTGTGTTGGATTGGATGCCATTTCCCTAGTAAGTCTCATTGCACAGGTTCTTTGCAACTTTTGAAGAGAGAGAGAAAACATATGCCGTTAGTAGCATCATATTGTCTCAACCAGATCTGGTTCTCGGACTTGATGCTGCTCTCAGCAGAGCCTCCCTGGGCAATTCTCCTGAGCAAGGACCTTCTTTCTCAGGGGAGGGGCATGTTATGCCGATAGATTTTGTTGGTCCTTTCTGCGAGAGGGCTGGACAAACATCTGTCACCCTAAGTGGCAGCTAAGTGGCCACAACTGCGGCTTATCACGATCTGGTACAGTGGAGGTCGCTTGGGCACCACAATCTGGTCATTAGATTCCTTAGAGGCGCTAGGAGACTCCAACCTCCCAAAATCCTCTTGGGATCTCTTTGTATCCAAAGTTCCTACCACTCTCTTCAGAGATCAGATTGTGAACTTGCAAGCGCTTCCCTCAGATGAGGGTGAACCTGCCCCAACATTATTGTGCCCAGTGTGAGTGCTTCGCTTATACCTGAATTACACTTTGGCTTTTGGGCAATCAGATCAGCTCTTTGTCTGCTTTGGACAACAGCAGAAGAGGAAGGTCTGTCTTAAAACATAGGCTCGCCATTGGTTAGTAGACGTTATCAACCTGTCCTACCAGCCACAGAATATACCCTGCTCTCTCTGTGTTCGAGCTTACTCTACCAGAAGGGGCAGCTTCTTTGTGGGCCCTAGCTAATGGTGCTTCATTGGCAGACATTTGTAGAGCTGCAGGCTGGGAAACACCCAAGACTTTTGCGAGATTCTACAATCTCCACATAGAGCCTGTATCTGCCTGTGTGTTGCAGAGCACTTAGCAACACTGTGATTCCCAGCCGGTAATCCCGTATGTGTGTTTATCCACCATAGAGTTTTTCCTTTGGTAAACCCAGTGTCTTCCCCTTGGCAGAGTTAGGTGCAGCGCTGCAGTAAATTAATAAAGAGTTTTAAATATTTGTTTACCATAGTTTAGATCCTCTCTAAATTACTAGAGGGCCCTGATGGCATCACAGTGTAAACTATGCAATGCTCTCCTTTTACAGTACACCACAGAAACACCTTAGGCCCTGTTTTAGAAAGGTTTAGTGAAAGCTCTGAGTATGTTATCCCTAAAATGGGGGAAACTCTGGGTTTTCCAGTTCAGAATGGGAGGTATGTCATAGGTTCTTAGGTCTTCTACCTATTTTTAAAGTGCAAGCCGTTTTTAAATGTCTTGCTTGTTTGTTTAGTAAATGTATTTATTACATACATTTTTATCATAAAGACTTGTCTGAATGAATAAAATGGCATCTCAGTTTTTAGAAGGTCCTGTAGATGAGGAGCCTGGAATAATTCGTAAGGAATTACATTTATGTTGCAAGAGAATTGTGAGGGTACATTTTTTGTAATGTCCAGATGCATTTTTATTTGAGCGGTACAGTCTTTACAGTCAATCAGATACTTCAGAAACATCGGCCATCATGGCAATGCACTTATTTAAACTTCATCTTATTAAAAAGCTGGAAAAGAACAGTAAAGAATCTGCTTAGATGTAACTCCTCAACTGGCAACTAAAAATACACAAGTTTGAGGCAATATCTTGTAGTTCTACATGAATACAACAGATTTAAATTCTTTTTTTGAGTTTAAAATTTACTGAACATGCAACCTCCAGAGGACGCAGCCTTCAAAATGAGACACAGTTGAGAATCTTAGAGTAAATCAATTCAAAGCCTGTGTCTTTTTTCAAAGGCTGTGTCCTCCAGAGGTCGAATTCGAAGGCTGCATACGTCATCCAGACTGTCTCATTTCAGAAAAGCAAGTAGGACACTCAGAGTGAGACCTTTGAATGCGCCCTTCTTTCACAGGAATTTGGAGGATGCATGAGATATATCCTTCGCAGCACCAAATAACCCACAATGCGTCGCCACGAATAACGTTTTTTTTTTAAGATGGCAAAAATGGTTACAAAATCATGGATTTTTTATGGTAACCATGGGTTAACTATAGTAATGATGTTTTGTTAGCTTTAGTAAAACCATGGTTATTTTTTGTAAGGGTATAATAATATAATACTGTGTATACTGCATAAAATAATATTATGTATATTTAGAGAAATGTAGTTATATAATTATGGTCTCATTAAACTATAACTTACCTCAAATCTCCTCAAAACGGATAAACGTTAACTAAAACGGATAAAATGTCCTCCTCTTTTGTCTCAGTAACAGCTGTTGTACGTACTCTGCAGCTCATCAAACACTGCATAAATTAAAATAACATGTAAACACGTTTTCTTTTCTAATTAATTTCCAAATGAATTTAACTGGTGTGACGCTGTAAATGTGTTGACATAGCAACTTGCTACTTTCTGTTTCCCTTTCCACTTATATATGTCCTACGAAGGATGTCTAATTTAATTCTGGGTTGAAGACTCTCCATAAACCGCATCATTCACAGGATGAGACCTCCAAAGCATACAGGACACCCAACCTTTCTAAGAGACACAGCTAGAGTGAATAGAAAGCACAACAGCGACCTCTGCAGCCTCCCTATATTACTGTTTATTAAGCAAAATGCCTTCTCATTGGATAAAAACTAGTAATAAACAACTTTTCTTTCATTTAAATTAATTATGTGGAACCAAAAACATCTCTGGTAAAATCTCAGAAAATGTAGTGTCAGTGTTTCATTACACTTTACTATGCTCTGACAGAGTATACCTATTAAGCGCAATACACTTTACCTGATGGCCCACTTTACCTGAATTTACCCTACTTTTCAAATGTAGGGTTTTAAATTCAAAAAGACATGTTACCCAGTCTTCATCCATTATTTTTAATACACTACACTTTTGAATATTGGACAACATACTGTTCTAATGAGGGCAAAAAAAAACATTATATTTGACTAACACATAATTCTTCTGTTTTTTTATCTTTCCAGAGAAAACTCAGATAAAAGCATCCACAACTATGATGCCAATTGAAGAAGGAATGGAGGATGATGTGTTTGTGTCTGAAGCCCCCACCACTTCACAGAAAATTGTCAAGAAAGACATTTAAAAAGTATATTTTATTACACATGCTGATATTAAAAGGAGGATTAGACTCTTTCTTTTAAAAATCATACAAAAAACATACAAATGTTCTACATGTAACTGGAGTCAAACTTGTTTTAGAAAAACATTTCAGCTTGACTTGAAAAACAGCTGCATCTCTGACTAGATATCAATTTATTTAGAACAGTATTTTGTTTTTTTACTTTGCTGAGACACAGAAAGTCAATTGCATAAATACTTGCTACAGTTGGAAGACAAGAAATACTTTTTTTTATTTCTCTTGAGAACTGTTTTAGTGAGACAAGGGAAATTTGGAGATTGGAGGGGTGCAACTTACTGTAAAGCAGCAGACGAGATATTAAAAGTATTCCATAGTTTAGCCTGAAATATAAATGCAGCTGGAGTGGGGCAGACCAAACATACACTGCTAAATAGCACTTAAAGTGGTTATTTGCTTGTATTCATTGTGGAAACCACTTTAAGTGCTATATAGCACTGCTACTATATAAAGACCTGTTAAGCACCTGTATGGTTTTTAGTTGTTCCTCAGCGGTTCTTTGGAGTGGATGAAGGTGCTATATGGTACATCTAATTGTCCTATATAGCACCTTTTTTAGAGTGTAAAGCTATATAAAGTTGAAATAATGTTTGTTGCAAATAGGAGTACAGTGTATCCAGTAATATCATGTTTGATTTATATAGCAGCATACATAGCACAGTTGTGTTAATCTATATCAAATGTGTTAACAGTTTCCTGTATGGTCCTTATTTCTTTCTTCTGTGACACATTAACACTCAGATGGTTGTACTGCACTTCATGATAACACATTTTTTACACCAGTGTGTATACCAGTGTTGGGATGTTATTTTGTAACTGCACCTTGACGAGCAAGCAACTTATAATTTAAAGACCTATAGTAAAACTACTTTTCTAAGCTTTTCAGTACTACTCAATAGGAAACAATAGTTGTAATGGGGAATGGGGAAGGCTACACACTTTAAAAGTAGCTGAGCTACAGTATATTTTGGAAAAAATGTATTTAAGTTAGTTATATTGCTAAGTCGTAAGGTACTTCCCAACACTGCACAGTAGCTGTACCAGTTTTGGAGACATATTAATGTTTGTGTTTATTCTGTTGTTTTAGTATTAAAAGAGTTTCTGTTACATTGGTGGTTTTAGGAGGTTAGCACTGTGCAGAAGAGAAGAATTAAGACTTTCAAAAAAAAACTCACAGAAATTAGTACATATTTAACAAGATGATTAACAATCATCTGCGGGTTCCCGCAGTTAAACAAGTTGTTTAAATTTGTACAGTCTCATTTGTACATTTTGGTATGTTTGCCTTCTCCCCAGTGATTTTAAGGTTAATGTTGTGGGTTGGCCATTATCATTGCTTTTTATAATAATTGTATGCTTTAGTATAACTCACATTATACAAATTCATAAGAATTAGCCACCCCAATAAATTATATATACAAATTTCATCAGGTTTGATCATTTGCTTAGGCTAAGAACCAACTTACTAAAAACAAGTCATAACTGTAATGTTGCTTTAATCAAAATGCATTACAGTAGAAATGCATATGCCACCATCAGCTTTTGCTTTCATTTAAAAATATAAATTGGGTTTAACTTGCTAGCATGTGCTCTTGGTTAATAGCAGTTAAACATGAATGAATCCTTTAACATGTTAAATCTTATTTAACAATCTTAATGAAAAAAATAAATCTACACACCCCTGTTAAAATGGTAGGTTTTTGTTATGTAAAAATAAATGAAGCCAAGATGAATTCTATCTAAACCTGTTCCACCTTTATTTTGGAATTGCAACCTATATATTAAAGTGGAGAAAAATAAGAATCATTATTAAATGAAGAATCATTATTAAAAATAAATAAATATAAAAATGTGCAATAATCTGGTTGCATAAGTGTGCACACCGCTAAATTAATATTTAATAATAGTTGAAGCACCTTTAGATTTTTATCACAGAATGCAATTGTTGTGGGTAAGAGTCAATCAGTTTTGCACATCTTGACTTGATATTTTGCCATTTTTTCAGACTGGTTGAGCATCTCCTGTGAAGGTCACACCACAAATATTCAAACCCGAAGTCTGGCTGGGCTATGCCAAAACCGTAATTTAGTCAAAGTCAAAGTCAAAGTGGAGTTTATTGTCATTTCAGCCATATACAAGTACATAGTGAAACGAAACAACGTTTCTCCAGGAACAAGGTGCTACAGTACAAAGAAACCCTATATACATAAAGTGTCAAACAGACAGCACAAGACAGTAATGCAGACACAGTTCACAGTTTAAGTACAAAAAATCCAATATCCTATATACATAAAAAACCTATATACGTAAAAATCCTAAATCCTATCCTATATACCTATATCCAAAAATCCTATATACATAAAGTGCACAAAGTACAAACAGACAGCACAAGACAGTAACGCAGACCAATACACAGTTCAATACACAGTTTGAATATGAAAGTGACTGTAGTGATTGTTGTAAAGTGACAGTGTGAATATTTAAAGAATAAATAATAAAAAACAGTCCAATGGCAGTAGTGCAATTTGTAATGAGTTATTTTGAGTTGAGCTGCCTGATGGCATGGGGGAAAAAACTGTTGCAATGTCTGGTCGTGAGGGACCGAATGCTTCGGTACCGTTTACCAGACGGCAGGAGGGTGAAAAGTGTGTGTGAAGGGTGTGTGGGGTCATCCACAATGCTGGTGGCTTTGCGGATGCAGCGTGAGGTGTAAATGTCTGTGATAGAGGGAAGAGAGACCCCGATGATCTTTTCAGCTTTTCTCACTATCAGCTGCAGGGTCTTGCGGTCCGAGACGGTGCAATTCCCAAACCAGGCAGTGATGCAGCTGCTCAGTATGCTCTCGATTGTCCCTCTGTAGAACACTGTGAGGATGGGGGGTGGGAGATGTGCTTTCCTCAGTCTTCTCAAAAAGTACAGGCGCTGCTGGGCTTTTTTTGCTGTGGAACTGGTGTTGAGCGACCAGGTGAGGTTCTCCGTCAGGTGAACACCAAGAAACTTGGTGCTCTTTACGATCTCCACAGGGGAGCCGCCGATGTTCAACGGAGAGTGGCTCTCTGTGCACTTCTGAAGTCAACTACCATTTCTTTAGTTTTGTCCACGTTCAGAGACAGGTTGTTGGTTCTACACCAGTCCGTTAGCTGTTTCACCTCCTTTCTGTATGCTGACTCATCGTTCTTGCTGATGAGACCCACCACGGTCGTGTCATCGGCGAACTTGATGATGTGGTTCGAGCTGTGCATTGCTACACAGTCATGAGTCAGCAGAGTGAACAGCAATGGACTGAGCACACAGCCCTGAGGGGCCCCAGTGCTCAGTGTGGTGGTGCTGGAGATGCTGTTCCCGATACGGACTGACTGAGGTCTCCCAGTCAGGAAGTCCAGGATCCAGTTGCAGAGTGAGGTGTTCAGGCCCAGCAGGTTTAGTTTTTCATTCAGGTGCTGAGGAATGATGGTGTTGAATGCTGAACTGAAGTCAATGAAGAGCATTCGAACATATGTGTTTTTATTGTCCAGGTGGGTGAGGGCCAAATGGAGGGTGGTATTGATGGCGTCATCTGTTGAGCGGTTGGGGCGGTAAGCGAATTGCAGGGGGTCTAATGAGGGGGGCAGCAAGGTCTTAATGTGCCTCAAGACGAGCCTCACGAAGCACTTCATGATGACAGGTGTAAGTGCAACGGGACGGTAATCGTTGAGGCAGGACACTGGAGACTTCTTTGGCACGGGGACGATGGTGGGGGCCTTGAAGCACGTTGGAACTATGTCTGTAGATGTTGAAGATGTCTGTGAAAACATCTGCCAGTTGGTCTGCACATCCTCTGAGCACCCTACCAGGAATGTTGTCTGGTCCAGCAGCCTTCCGCGGGTTAACTCTGTGTAGAGTCTTCCTAACATCAGCTGTGGTTAGACAAAGCACCTGGTCATTGGGGGGAGGGGTGATCTTCCTCGCCATTACACCGTTTTGTGCCTCAAACCGAGCGTAGAAGTCGTTCAGCGCATCTGGGAGGGAGGCATCACTGTCACAGGCAGGTGGAGTCGACCTGTAGTTGGTGATACTCTGGATGCCCTGACAAGCGGTCTGTATGCCGGAATTAGCATAACAGAGATGTGGTCTGAGTAGCTGAGGTGGGGGCGGGGCTCTGCCCGGTACGCGCCGCAGATGTTTGTGTAAACAAGATCCAGCGTGTTTTTCCCCCTCGTTGCAAAGTCCACATGCTGATGGAATTTAGGGAGCACTGACTTGAGATTTGCATGATTGAAATCTCCAGCAACAATAAACAGTCCATCAGGGTTAAAGTTCTGCAGTTCGCTTATAGCCCCATATAGTTCATAGAGCGCATCACCGGCATTAGCGCTGGGTGGAATGTAAACACCGATAATGAGCACGGTAGTGAATTCCCGTGGTAAATAAAAAGGTCTGCATCTAACAGTCACAAACTCCAACTGCAATGACCAGTAACTAGAGACTAGCACTGAGTTCTTGCACCATTCCGTGTTGATGTAAACACACAAGCCACCACCGCGAGTCTTACCACACAGAGCTGTGTTTCTGTCGGCATTGAAACGCGGTTAGCCTGTCTAGCTGAATGGCGGCGTCCGGAACTCTTTCGCTGAGCCATGTCTCCATGAAAACAAAGACGCAGCAGTCTCTAAACTCACGCCGTGTAGTTTGCTGGAGTCAGATGTAGTCCAGTTTATTATCCAGGGAGCAGACATTGGAGAGTAGGATGGACGGGAGAGCCGGCCGGCTTTTTGGCAACAATTCCAAAATTATTTTGGTGATGCCATTCCTTTGTTGATTTGGAGGTGTGCTTCGGGTCATTGTCATACTGAAATGTGAAATTCCTCTTCATCTTAAGTGGTATTTGGAACTATTCATTATTCCCTCCTTGATTAAACCCCTAGTTCCATCTGAAGGAAAGCAGCCTCAAAGCATAATGTTGCCACCTCCATCTTCACTGTGGGATGGTGTTTTTCTGGTGATGTGTTTTTTTTTTGCAGCAAACGGTATTATGGTATACTATAATTTTGGTATTGTTGCCAAAAAGTTCAACTTTGGTCTCATTAGACTATTACACATTATTCCACATGGTTTTGTGAGATTGGATCTATTTTTTGGTTAAAAAGGCTTGCCACCCTTCCTTATAGCCCAGACACATGAGGAATTTTTGTCACATGTAGTGAACAACTTGTACTTGCCAGAAATTGCTGCAATTCTTTTAATGTTGCTGTAGGCCTCTTGGCAGCCTCCCGTACCAGTTTTCTCCTGGTCTTCTCATCAATTTTAGGGGGACGTCCTGTTCTTTGTATTGTTTGTTTTGTGCCATATTTTCTACACTTGTTGATTATTGACTTTATAATACATTAAAATGTAGAGTTTATTTTAATTCGGTATTGTGCACGAGAAAATGTTAACGTTGATTGTTGTTTGCGTTGAAAAGTGCATGCATCTTAGTGCACCATCCACCCTGCCTTAGAGAAATGAACACTTAAAGCAGTAATGCAAGTGCTTATAAATGCTGATTGTTACGAGAATGATATTAAAAATGGAATGATCACAACATTAAAGTGAAATGCAACTGTTGCGGTGTGAAGGAGAACAAATCAGACAACAAGGCTGAGTCAGAAATACGCCAATGTTTAATAACACAGGTATTTCAAAAGGTGTATATATATATATATAATACAAAATATACATTAAATAAAGAAATAATACAGGGTGTCGCTAAATACAAGAAATAAATCGAAACAAACCCCATTAACTAAAACCAAACCCCTAAACTAACTACCAAAAGAAAAATGCTGAAAACAAACCGAAAACTTCGGTGTATGCGACACCTTTACTAAACTATACTACGTAAATAAGCCAAAGTACAATTGACGCGAGCACCCCCACACTACCTAACAATGATTAGGCTGCTACCTATCAATTCATACCAACGTAAATGAAAACAAATTAGCACTAAACATGTGGATTCATAACAAAGGACTATATCGCGGACGGGAATAAGTGAAAAGCACGCTCCTTCTCCCAAAAGGAGCAGCAATACGCAAATGCGTCTAATCGAAACAAATTCACAAATACCATCGCAACCACAGATTAAACACAGCCCTAAACACGCTTGCTGGCTTCTAGCTTGGTGAGTGAGGTCCGAGGCCAAAACGCTCACTGCAGGTGTACTGCCGCCACAGCCTTTTAAACCGACAGCAACCCCGCAGATTGGCAGAACACTGGTCACGTGGCGATGACATCACCAAGATAAGTGGGTCCAGTTTGATTCCACATATCCTAATGCGATCAACCTAAGAAAAACTCAAACAAAATACAAAACATACGTGGAACGTAACACTGATGTTTACTTTTTTCGCAGGTTGCGAGACAGCGGAAATGTTTAATTTGTATGTGTCGATCCAGCACACTAACCATCTTTCTCCAGGCTCCACCTCATCCGCTGGAGCCCCGCCAGTAAAAAACAAATACACAAATACCAAGTACCAAGTAAATAACACAGTATGATAGTCATATTAGTATATTAAAGGCTATAGCAGGGTTTCCCAAACTGGGGTTTGCGAATCCCTGGTGGTTCACAAGGGAATTGCAAGGTGTTCGTGAGTTGATCTGAAAAACAATTATTTATACAAAAAAATAATACAATCTGAACATTTTATAAATATAAACACTTACCAACAATTTTTGTTTGTTTAATCTGCATGTCATGTAACTATTACACATAACTACAATATATTAGAAGAATGAGAACTAATGCAAAATAGACAATTAAATGAAATAAATGAAAATGAATGTATTTGATTGTGCTGTTCTCTTCTCCGACAAACCAGTAAACAGGTAGGGGAAAAAATATCACTTCTCACTATATTACATGGCGCAAAATGACAGGCTGTCCAACAGGCCACCAAACCAAATTGCCCAAGGAACGAGTCCTTGCCCAAGAAACGAGTCACAAAAGCAGCTCAAGGTTTCCCCCAAAAAACTAAAGGTTGTTACTTTTCAACTTGAGAAAACCCCACAAATATAAGAGAATAGGTCCATAATGTCAATTTGATAAGGTTTTAGTTGTATTAAGTTTTAGTTACTTAGTTGTACACTGCAATTTACACATAATATCCAGTGATCATAATTAAACATCATGAACATCAAGTGCCTAATCATGAAAGACTCCAACTGTTTCTTTATCAACAAGTTAATAATAAGGGAGATAATTGGCCTTGAGGGTACAGGTGGATTGCAAAACCTGTGAAGTGCATGCTTATACAGCAGACCACAATAACACTATTTGCAGGCTGATCCTCTCAAAAAGTTTTTATTTCTTTTGTAGGCTGGATGAGATTAAAAAGGCAGAAATAACAGCCTTGAGAACATTAAACATAGAACTGCAGAAAAAACTACTAACCTTGTCCTCTTCACCCACTGAATCCAGTGATCTCAGAGAGACCTCTTTAGGTAAACCATGCATTTTTACACTAAACTAAAACTTATCTTTATCAGGATTTTTTATTATAATACATTTAACCTTATGCACCTTACAGTGGCACAGACTGAATCTAACAGTCTGGCTGAAGCAATGATTACACGATTACACATCATTCCATGCACAGATGAAGTATGTGTGGCAGAAAATCCAAAGCAAAACCAGGGACTCTTTATTCATTAAAGAGCTGGCAGTGGGGTTTTGTGGGGTTTTGTGTCCAACCACAAAATCCAGCCGACAACCACTGACTCCAAATAAGTAGAAGGTATGTCATTGCAGGCAAAAGCATGAAATATTGAAGACAGTAGTAATAGCATACACCTTTTAAATGTGGTTTGGGGTGCAATAGCTTTTTAATATGGGCAACAATGCCATTTAATTGTGTGTTAACAGAGGCACTTTCCCATTACCCTAATTTAAAGTCAGCATGATATCAACATTGGCACTATTTGCTTTCTTATAATACACAGTTAATGGTATATTGTGAATGATTCCTCTATTCTACAGTTAAAAACAGTTTTCATAATCTGTCATTAAATTGCAAAAAAAAAGAAAAGAAACAACTTTCCTTTTCCTTTTGTGTTGTGAATGTGTGTATGATGTGTGTAGTGTGTAAATGTGTGAATATATATTCCTTTATAGCTTCTTTGTATAAATGCAAATTGTAAAAAGCGTTATACAAATAAAAAATGAAATCCTACATTTGAAGTAAAAGTTTTTTATTTAAGATGTAAGATATACTGATTTGGCTATTTGCAACATAGTTTAGCATCATTCAGAACTATATTTACCTCTCAAACGGGATTTTAATTCAAAGTTATACTTCAAGGAACAGTTTACCCATAAATAAAAGAAGTAGTTTACCCACCCTGATGTATGTTTTTATCTTTTAACATATTTAATGATTTTATTGTATTTGTGTACTCAACTCTGAAAGATATGTGTAATGGTGTCCTGAGAGCAAAAGGGGGCAGCAAACCACTATAAAATATTTTTAGGCTCTGCCCTTAATGATTCCACTGATTCTGATATACAATAGATATTAAATAAGCAAGAAAACGTTTATTCTGTGCTTTTTAAAAAGAACAATAAAGTGGTCCTCCTAGTGTTTTTTGTGTATTGTGCTGCATGTTTGTATTGTGCCATATTGTAGTTGATTTTAACCTATGTTAAGATGTTCGGTATGCATTACCTTAATGGTTGTGCCATGTTTGCAGCAGAAAACACAGAGGAGGATTTCAAGGGCTTTCTGATGTTCATCTCTAGCACATTAAAGTGCTTAAGCATTGTAAACCAGGTACCAGTCAGGTCAAGTGTTTATGCTAGAATAAGAGCTGTCTTTGCTTGTCTCCTCCTTGTCTGCACTTACCCTGTGATCAGAGAGCTCAAACATAAAGCCTGTTCAAATGATCACAACACTACTATCAGCGCCACTTCATGCACAAAAAAGTTTCATGGCTTTCATTTTGAAGTAACTACTTATTATTATAAAAAATACTTCATCACTGTTATCTTATTGACTCTTTGATCAGCCCCTTTCTCTCATATTCTTTCTTTCTATCCTACACACACACACACACGCACGCACGCACGCACGCACGCACGCACGCACGCACACACACACACACACACACACTCTCTAAGCGTAATAGCATAGGGTAGATAATTACAATTTCAAAATCATTTGCCAGATCATTACCACCTAATCCCCTGTTTCATCTTATGAGTCACGAGTCTCATTTGACATGATGCTGGACAGCTCAATGGCTTTTTCTGCATTTTTTTCTCAATAAACAGCACTGTCTCCCATCCTCTTCACAATAAAGGGAATGCGAAGCACACTACACACTGACAGCAAGTGTAACAAGTTTATTGTTAAATACCATAAAAAGTTTAAGGTCTCTGATATGTATTTTGAAGATGCCTTTGTTGTAGAAATAGCAGTGAGTAAATAAAACGTAAAGAGGTGCCCACTAAATATTGCTAAAATATTTTCCTATTGGCACTGATTATTCCTCTTCTGTCACTCACTCGATGCTATCGAAACTATCATCTCTGATCTGAATTTGAAAAGTACAATAGGATATTGGTGCATGGAATTTGCAGGCCAGACTCCGCCCCATAGATTTGGATATAAAAGGAAAATGGCATGCTCCACCCGTTCAGCTTTTTTGCACAGCATATTCATTCTTGCCAAGACATCATCTCCTGGAACTTTCTGCTTTCTGAAAGTCTAGCCAGTTTTCAGTCGGACCAGTAGTGCAACAGTAGGAGCATTCCCATCTGAAAGAGATCTACAAAGGCAGTGTGTGTGTTTATATAGGTATCACTCCTTTTCTTTGGTCTTTGATGTGGACATCTCACCTACTGATGGCCATGATGTCGATTTCAAACGTTTTGAATGCTAAGGAAGCATTTGTGTTCTCACTGTAATAGTATGTCCATAAGAATATTGTGGATCGTGATTTTATTTCTAAGATGCAAGCCACCCTAGTTTTCCATTGTCAAGTGGTTTGGTGAGCTTTGTGGATGATATAGGGATGCTATCCCTCAAACCCCCAAAAAGTCTTCCTAGCGTTGTATGGGAAGCAGACCTAAATCAGTAAATTTAAGTCAGTTTAAATCTAAATTTAGTATTGTTTGTCACCTAACATAACATTGTCCCTTGACCAAGACAAAACAAATCCCCACCATGTCAGAAAAAGAGTTCTTTGGGGAGTATCTTGGGAAATTTCAGTTGGGCTTAGATCAATCTGTATGCCTCCCCAGAAACCTCCCATTGTTCAGCTTGTTAGCCCTTTACCAAGGCACCCCTAAGCACAGGTCCAGCACCCCAGCAAACAGCCACCCAGGGATCTTCTCAAGTATGCCTTACCCCCAGTGAGCCTCAGGGAAGAGGAGCATCAAGACACTGTTTAAAAAGGTGCTTCAGAAGTTGCTTCACAGTGATGCCATAGAAGAACCATTTTCACCTGAATAGTTCCATAAATATAAATACCTTCCAAAGAACCTTTCTGTTTAAAAAAAGTGAAAGTAAACAGTTGACAGATTGTCAGAAGGTTCTTTGGGGAACCAAAAATGGTTCTTCTATGGCATCACTGTGAAGCACCTTCTGAAGCACCTTTTTTTTTAAAGAGTGTTGGTTCTTGGAGCCAATGCTCCTGACAACACCTTCTCTCTGGCCTATTTCCCAGATGAAGGACTTTCTTTCTCAGGGGGAGGGCACCCATGAACAGACCTCTGGAATCTACACGTCTGTCCCCTGGATAAGACACAGAAGGTTTAGTGCACATGCCACTAGGGATGCAGCAATTAACCGGTTTTACTAATAACCGTGAAGTTAAACGTCACAGTAAATTAATTGGAATGGCTCTGTTACACCACATGTTTCTGATCACTGAATGGAACTGTTGTAGCTTGCAGAAAATGAAAACAAAGTTATACCCGTGGTGCACCATCTTTTCCTTTGTTATAAACCAAATGCTTTAAATGTTTGTTTTATATTGTTTTAAGAAAAAACACTACAACAATACAACACTGACCACCGGTAACGTTAGTATATAGAAGACAAAATGTAGTCCTCTCAAGACCTTAAGTCAGTGACATTTAACGTAACATCCTGTTGCTTCCTCCCATCTGTGTTAGGCTTCATATGTTAATGTGCCAGGTGTAAACCACTGAGCTTAAATAAAGAAGCTAATTGCCTATGAAATCATCCACCACAGAAGCCACCACACCGCCCTGTTGGTATACCCAAACATTCTATTGGGAGGATTTTATTCATTAAACCATACCTTTCCAATCACTGTCTTTATATTTAAAGTCACCCTGTATATTCTTACAATGCATCTAAATTATTATCTTTTTTAAACATCTAGAAGTGTTGCATGCCTACCTGCCATCAGTGGTCCACGCACTAGAGCTTCCTCAACAAGGTGGCTCTGTGTGCTAAAATGGCACCAAAAATTTGTGTCTTGGTGTTTTTCCCAGGTAGAAAACCATGAGGGAGTACTTTTCTTGCTTCAGGGGAAACTTCAGGAGTACATCCGTCTTCCTCAAGGCTCAATGTCTATATGGCAGCCATTTCTGGTTACCACGTGCTGCTTACCATGTGACTCTTGAGGGAGAGTCTTGACCTGGGGCGGCATGACCTGGGGTCTCATTTATAGTGCATAGAATTTCTACTAAACGTACACGTGGAGTGGAGAATGGCATACACAAACAAACACGCACTTTCCCTTTATAAATCAACCTGAGAATTAGCGCATGTAAAAAATATCTTGCATACTGCCCTCTACACACCCACATTTAAACATAACTAGTCAATGCAAATCATCTCATGAATGTTCATGCATATTAAAATAATGCAGCTAACAAAGTGATTCAATTTCACATTGTAGAGGAGTAGAAAAGGTATTTTGGTTGATTTATAACCATTGGTATACCAGCAGTTCTATTATAAATAAAAATAATGGTTTAACTATGATTGTAGCAAAACCATTGTGGTTTACCATAGTCAATATCTATAGTACCATGTTTTTTTTTGTGTTATTTGTAGTGAAACCTTAATTTTTTATAAGGGATTAAGCTATATGAACTCAAAGTGCTGTATGGCTGGATCCTCTGATAGAGCATGCTTGAAGCAAAGTCCTTTGCATTTCATTTCTGTGCACAACTGCTTGCCTGCACTGTACATAGTATGATTTATTAATAAAGTGTGTACTAAATTGTGTATTTTTAATATCATTGTCTTAATCTAAACCACACTAAGCATCATTTTTATAAAGGTTTATTATGGGAAAACACTTAATGTGAAACTTGCTTGTTACAGCTCATCTGCTTATCTGTAAATGGTATGAATTATTGTTTTGTACTGAATTTAGTAACTGTTTTGCAGATCTGAATGTTCACCACAAGACTCCAAACAGGTTTACAAAATATTACGAATTTAATCCCGTAATCTTTGTTAAAACATTTTAAAGTGACTCTATATTTCTTATTGGTTATCAGTCCCTCAGCTCACCATTCGGCGTTGCCAAACTGCTCTGTCTCCAAAATATGCGTACACATGGGTCAGAGTTTGGGTGCATGTGCGCAAATTTTCCCATCAAGTTTATTTTTTATGACCTCTAGTGTTTCCCACCTTTGCTGAGTCCTGTGAAATGGCTGATGTGCTTGACTTCATGAAGCAATGTGAACATTTTCTTGACATCAAACAACTACAGAATATAGAACTAACTGGAACCTTGAGTACTGTGTTGACTGGGCCTGCTCAGTGTAACGTGGGGTTCCAGGTGAGAGAGAGGCAGACAAGGTGAGTGGTGTAAATGATGATGGTTTACTTTAAAACAGATGACTGGAACAGCAAAAAACAAACATCCAATGGGAACAGACAACAGGTAATCCAACAGGTGAACATCCATGCATACAAAAACCAGCTAAACAGAAGCATCAGCCTTAAAATTGTATGAGCTAGGGAACTCACTCCGTACACATACGAGAACTGACCAAGAATGGTGGAAACAGAGTCCAGATAAAGTGTCCGGGGAATGAACAACAGGTGAAAACGATCATGATGGCTGACAGGTGACGGTAATCAAAGATGGCGGACGGTGCTGGTGCAAAGGATTCTGGGAACTGGAGTCCATGGGGAGGTGCAGGGTGAAACCGTGACACTCAGAGCTGGTGGAACACAGAAAAAAAAAACTTTTTAAGGATTCTTTACTGTTGACTATTTTACAGAAGTGGAAGACAAGTCAAGGTCTAGGTCAAGGACAAGTCTAGCAGTCAAGACAACGTTTGAGGAATTTTGCATATTTGAGTACCTAATTCTATGTCTCAAGTCGAAACCAGAAATATTTGAGGACGAGTTAGTAGGTCATATACTTAACAACATCAACCACAGAGTCGATGTAGAGGGACTGTAAACACAGTAGAACAGCTATTGATAGACCATGGGTCCATGGTAGAAAAAGACTGCTTAGGTGCAAAGCACTATTGCTAAAAGGTTGGGTAATAAAGAGAAGACCAGTATGAAATCCACTGACCATAATACCAATCTTCATTGGCTCCCAATAGCCACCTGTATTAAATTCAAGGCTCTGCTGCTAGCCTACAAAACAACCACTGGCACTTCCTATATCTACATGCACTAATTTGGTCAAATTAGCCAGATGCTCACGTTCTGCCAACAGCGTCTTGTGGTACCTTTTCAAAAAGGCACAAAATCACATTAACTTACCTTTTTCTAAACTTTTTCCCACTGGTGGAATTATCTGCCTATTACTGGCATTTATTCAGAACAGTTGGATCTTTAAGCATCTTCAAGAAACGGCTAAAGACACATCTCTTTTCCCAACACCTGACTCAATAATAACACTTGCATCTGCTTCTTTCCCTGTTCCTCCTTTTCCCTATTCCACCCATTCTACAAAAAACACCTGTCTACGTACATTTACATTTTACATTTATTCATTTAGCCAACGCTTTTATCCAAAGCGACTTACAACTTTACCAGTGGCACACTGGGAGCGATTAAGGGTAAGGTGTCTTGCTCAAGGGCACCTCAGTTGTTTCCTGCTGGTACTGGGAACCAGCAACTTTCTGGTTGCAAGTCCAACTCTCTAACCACTAGACTACAACTGCCCTACCACATACACTGTGTTAGGTTAACTGAGACCAGTTCTAAAACCAAAAGATGCAAGTTTTTTTGTTGTGCTTTGTTTCTCTCTCACAACACAAGTTATAATTAAAAAGTGTTAACAGAATCTACAGAAGATAATCTAATAACAGCAGTCTCCCAGTGAGCACTCCAACATGGTAACAGTGGCAAGGAACCCAAACTCCAATGATGAATAAATGGAGTAAAAAAGGCTCAACTATGAGTTTTGGTTCTCCTGTGACACATTACAGCTGCAATCAGTAACTTATAATAAAGGTTTCTGATTAAATGTGATGCAATTCAAATTGTGGCCCATATTCATTGATATATATTACATTGTTTTCAATTGTGACTGATATCAGACAACAGATTTACGTAAGGCGTAGCCTTAACATCAAACTGCTATCATAGAGAAAGAAAATAAATAAGTAGCATAAATACTGTTTAGCATTAATGCTAAACAGTATAATGACAATGCTAATGCTGAACATTGTTTGAAGTCCTGTTGCAATTATTCATGTTATTCAATTTGAAAAAAGGATCAACAATATAATAGTTTTTACCCACCAGTTTGTTGTAATTCATAAAAAAAAAAAAATTAGTTTTTGTGTTGTGATGAATAATAAAAAAGTGAACAACAGCTTTTTAAATTATATTAATAAAATTAAGGAGAGGATCTACAATTTTTTTGAACAAAGAAGCTTGGTAAGAAGGAGACAACTGTTGGTGCGATTATTCAGAAATGGAAGAAGTACAAAATAACCATCAATCGCCCTCGGTCTGGAGCTCCATGCAAGATCTCACCTTATGGGGTATGGATGATTATGAGAAAGGTGAGGGATCAGCCCAGAACTACATAGAAGAAGTTGGTTAATAATCTCAAGGCAGTTGGGACCACAGTCACCAAGCAAACCATTGGTAACACACTGCATCGCAATGGACTAAAATCCTGCAGTGACCGCAAAGTCCCTCTGCTCACGAAGTCACATGTACAGGCCCGTCTGAATTTCCCCAGTTTACACCTAAATGATTCAGAGAAGGCTTGGAAGTCAGATGAGATCAAAATTGAGCTCTTTGGCATCAACTCAACACACTTTGTTTGGAGAAAGAGAAATGACCCCAAGAACACCATCCCTAGAGTCAAGCACAGAGGTGGAAACATAATGCTTTGGGGCTGTTTTTTTGCTAAGGTCAGTACTCAATAAATCCAGCTTGTCTTCTGACCTGAGGTCAGTGAGGGATGACAGATCAATGACCCAGTCAATGGTACTGACCACCTCTGATGTCACTTCTTTACATGCTGGTTTTGATTGGATTGGAAAGATATTTCAATTAAATTAGTACAGGCACCGTGGTTCTATGGTAATGTCATGTTCCAGTTGCAGTCACAATGATTATATTATGTCAGATATGCAATGTCCTAACAAGCATGGATATCTATTTCATTGTTAAACTGGGGAAGGTAAGGAATATCTGGGATTGTGCTTTATAATACAGTACATATGTCCCCAGAGAAGACCATATTTGCCTATATGCAGGTGCGAATGGAATCTGGCCAGCAAAATTTTAACATTCATCATTCTCTTTTTCTCAGCTGTGTTTTGTACATTTGTTTTTCCAGTAACATATGAAAAAGTAATTACAGTATTTAGAATACCATGCTATAATTACTATAAATGTATGGAAAATTAGCTGGAAAACTAATATAAAATATTTGCAGACATTTAATCTTTAGCCAATTTCTCATAAAATATTTTTAATGCAAAGTATTCACTTCTTTGTGTTGAACTGTGCTTATTCCCATTTTGAAAAGGCAATTGTGGTTTAAGATTATTGTGAGGTTAGATGATTCGAATGAACGGTTATGTTTTGTTGTAATCCTGGTAAACCAGGCTTCTGTCTGATACTTCTGTGGAGATGAGAGCTGTCACTCAATCGCATAATCCTCGCTTCTGCTGATCCGCTTCTTAATGCAGCTAATTTTCTTGGTGTAAGTGTGTATTGAGAAGAGGTGCAGACACACACTTGAAAAGAGAGACCAGCTGGATGTGTATTCATGAATGTTTGGTAGGAAGGAGTGATTGATGTACAGTCATTTGAAAAAATTAGGACACCCCATGAAAGCCTGTGTTTTTCTTAACATAGTTAAACATATGATCTTAATATTGTTCATTTTAACATTATTGGAGGTTCAAGTAATATAAAACTAAACAAATACAATTCAGAGGATATACAGAGGATAAAGTAAGGACTCTTGCTACAGTTGATTTCAAAGTGCATGAGTCTACAATCAGAAAGAGACTGCACAACGTCAATTATCATTGGAGGTGTGCAAGGAGGAAACCTTTGCTGTCTAATAAAAACATGAGCGCAAGACTGAAGTTTGCCAAAAAACACACAGACAAAGACTTGGAATAATGTTGTTACCGTGCAGCAGACGAGACATACACGAGAATACTGATCAAAGTCTTTACTTGAACTTCATCAGAGGAGAATCAAACAGGTACAAATCTCACTTAAGAGGGGAATCAATACAGGCAGAAATATCAGCGGTAAACCACACACTGAGCAAAAACTTACAGATCTCAGGAACAAACAGAGCACGGTCAAACCAACAAAATAAGAACAATACCAGACAAGAACTGATAGCAAACACAAGCATTTTAAAGAGTCCAGATAATGAGGGGTAACAGGTGACGCTGGTTGCGGGGCTGAGTGCTGGTGATCGGGAACAGGTGAGCTGAGTGCAATGAATAGTGGGAAATGGAGTTCAATAGTCCGGGGATGCAGAACGGGTGAAGTGTGGGATCGAATCCGATGCTGTGGGAGATTGAGCGTGCCGACGTGGTGCACCTTTGACACTCAGACCACCGCCACCTGGAGGGGTCGACCTAGGCTCCTCTCCAAAGTGTGTAAGCTCTCTTCATCCCTGGTTGCAAAAGCTTACACTGCTCTGGGGCAGGACGCCTCCACCCTGCATGCCATGTTTATCCTGCAAGTACACCAGGGCGAGGCACTGAAAGACCTGCAAAATTGCTCAGACCCAGTGGTTATGCATGAACTGCGTACTGCCACTGTCCTCACCTTACAAGCTATGAAGATGACAACATGTGCTCTGGGTCATACGATGTCCACTCTTGTGGTCTGAGAGCGGGGCACCTCTGGTGGAGACCACCTCCGGCTCGACAAAGCAGATCGCCCCCCTCGTGCCACCTTCACGGTGTCTGGCAGTGTGGTCATCGCTTCCTAGTCCATCACATTGACTCATCCGGATTATCTGTCTCGGCTACACTATCCAGTTTTCGATCTCAGTCTGAGGTGAGAATGCCTTTGTGCTAAACCCACCTCGACTGCGCTCCATCCCCCTTGGGACCTCTCAGTGGTCCTCTTGGGCCTCAAGGGAGCCCAATTAGAGTCCCTTACAGAACCAGGTGGTAAACTTGCAAGCAAACTGTCCTTGTAATGTCACTGCGCCTTTACCTGGACTGTACTCAAAACGTAAGGAGTTCTGACCAGCTCTTTGTCTGCTTTAAAGGTTAGCAGAGGGGGAAGGCTGTATCCAAACAAAGACTGATTATCTCTAGAGCCCTGCACGAGCCTCAAATCTAGGCCCGAGCCCGGCCCTGGCCTGAGACGCTCAGGCCCTAGCCCGACCCGTGTCCGACACGAGCCCTTTTTTTTTTTCATTACACAGCGGCAGCCTGCCCTATTTGCAGCCATTAAAATAGGTCAGTTTTGTTAGTAATGTTTCTTTTCATTTCTTTATTAAGTTAATTTAGACAAATGTTTGGAGCATTTTCTTTTAAATGACGATTAAGCAGCCGAGCCGAAAGCGAGTAAAACCACAGTGAGTAAAACAACATTTTTTGAAATACTGAGATAGGCTCAGGCTGCTCGCAACAGCGCTCGCAAACGAAATGAGCAATAGCCTACAATCTAAACAAATTAAATTAAATTAATTAAAAACAAAATTGCAGGTTATCTTACCTCAAAAATCCACCACAGAACATGGCCATTCTTTTTTCCATTAGTTTCCAACAGTTAAACCAAAATAAAGTCCAATCAAACTATAAAACATCAGTAGTGTCCAACAGTTATACCAAAATAAAGTCCAATCAAACTAAAAACATCAGTAGCTTCCAACAGTTAAACCAAAATAAAGTCCAATCAAACGAAAAGTTAGAACAGTCTCTTACAGAGCATCGTGGAGAAAAAAGAATAGCATCCACAGTGGAAGGTTTTAACCCAGTCCTCCTCTCTTCTATCACTCTTCCCGCTGCACTGAAGACACGTTCGCTGCTGCTGCTGGCGGGGACACTAAACACAGAGCGAGCCAGTCTTGACAGTTGCGGTAGCAGGGTCTCGTGCTGTTTCCACCAGAGCAGCACATCTCGTCCATCACCTTCCATGTTGTGACTGAGGCGCATGTATTGCTGTACTTCGTCATCATCCTCGTCCTGCTCCACGTTTTCCCACTCTTCCTCAAACTCAGCCAGCGCTCTCTTTGCTGCGTGGCCTGCAGCAACAGGTGCAGACACAGAAATGCTCACCGCTGCATGAATCATCATTATTTTATAATTATTAGTTGGCCAAGTAGGCTATGATTAATACATTAATTTAGAGGCCTATAGCTACTACTATAATAAGTGACTTGGTACACTCTAAAAATGGATGTGTTAAAAATAACACAAGATGCGTCTAGTTAGGGACAACACACAGATGTGATGTCCCTAACTAGACACATTTTTGTGTTAATTTTAAAACAACACATTTTGTGTTACTTTTAACTTAACTTGTGTTACTTTCAACTCAACATGTGTTGTCCCTTTTATGTATTTAACACAAAATGACACATAATGACACAAAAAATGCGTTAAAAAATAACACATCCTTTTTTAGAGTGTATGGTTGCAGATGCAAATAAAGTGAAATAATAATAATAATAATAGGCCTGATAATAATAATAATAATAATTATTATTATTATTATAATAATACACACACTTAAAAGAAAATCTCACCGGCTACTTGATCCGCCCCTTGCACTGCCGCCCCCTCCTCTCTGAAGCGGGCTATCTGACATTTGGCCAGCTGAAAGATGTCATCCCTCTCAGCGTTGGTAAACATCCTTAACTGACTGAACTTTGGCCATAAGAATATGGCCAGTTTGTGAAGTGGCTGGATGTGGACTTTCTTTATTATCCACTCAAGGTGTCGTTAGCGGGTAATAGCTTGGGAAGGAGTGTCCGACACATCTGGCTGGCAATGGTGTTTCAGCTTGTGAAGCCAGGGCACGACGAGGTTAAATGTAGGGTATTTATCCCCCTCCAACTCCCTTTGTGCGTCGTAGAACGGGCGCAGAAATTGCACCAGGAAAGCCAGCACATCAGGGGACACATCGTGTAGTCGCTGGCTCTCACTACGGCTCTGAAGTATCTCCTGTAACTCTGCGTAGACTGACGCAATTGACTCCAGGGTGAGAAATACAGTGCTAAATCTGGTTTCTGCCATCTGTTTGACAGGTTTGACAACCGGCTTTTCAGACCTGACTGCTTGAAATATCGGACTAAAGCCTTGGCGGCCTGTAGGGTCTCTGCTACTTCTGGGACTGTTTCTGAAAGCTCATCTGGGTTCAAGGCATGCCAGAGGACAGTGTTGTACAGGTGGTCTTGACAGTCCAGGCGCCGGTATGGGCGAAGAGCGGCAACATAATTAGCGCCCTGATCGGTTACCCAGACAACACAATTCATCACCGAGGCATCAAATTCAAGGACTGAGACTAATTGCTGCTGCAACTCTTTTAGAATATTGTCTGCTGTTTTGGCCTTGTTTGGGAAGCTTGTTGTGGTGAGTACCCTGCTCTTCATGTCATATTGTGGTGTGACATAGTGACATGTGATTGACATGTAGCTTATTTTAGGGTGATCATCCATCCACATGTCAGTTGTCATGCCCACATTTATCAACGACATGACCCCTTGATTTCTTCAACCACCTCCCCTCTCTTAGCAGTCGCCAGTTCTTTGCACTTTCAAGAGATTGTGGTGGAGTCAGGGAGTAAACTTGTTGCTGACAGACATCCATGGGCTGCGCCTACATTTATTAGCTCTTGCGCTAACTGAATGAAACCATTCCCTGCTACCGTTTCAAATGACCGAATGTCCCTACAACAGAAATTTACGCATTTATCTGTGATTTCACCCTAGAAGGAGTTGGTTTGGCAAGGAAATCACTCACACTCATTTGTTTGCTACTGCTGGTTGGTCCGCTACCCATACATCGACCACGCTCAAAATGTCTTTGTAAATGAGATGATCCCGTCTTCTTACTATCGTAGCTTAGCACAGCCTTGCAAATTGTACGTTGTGCATAACCAGTTGGCTCATCATTTAAGGTTGTCGCGATTTGAAAAACAGCCCAGAAGTTTGCCTTTCCTCTGGTGTTTTTTACCGCTTTAAGTTGGCCATCTGCGATTTTTCTCTTAATATTCTCCATTATTTGCACATGAGGTGAATCGTGGGTCGTGCTGACGGAAAACCTTCTGTGTGTGTGCGTGCGTGCGTGAGAATGTCATGTCAGTCATATGTCAGTGTAATTATCAGATTATGAAAGTTATGAGGTTATGAAATGTCTTTCTATGTTTGTTTTTCTATCTTCGACATCAACTTCTCATTTTTTTATTAATGTCTAAAAATATAAAAAGAAGGATAACCCAAAAAAGGCCAGAGGCCCGGCCCGCATGTGAACTATGACTTGAAAATTAGCCCGAAGCCCTGCCCTAGGTGCGTAAATAAGTCGGGGCCCGTCGGGCTCGGGCTGAAATGCAGGGCTTTAATTATCTCCACTGTTTCATATTTTTAGATCTGAGCCTTTTTGCAAGCATTTCAATGCAGTTTTACCCCGAGAAACCACGCATACTTCTGGTCGATGTAGTCCAAAAAGCGGAACAGTGGCATCCTTACCTATAACATCTAATAAATATCAGCCAAGCGTAGGCGTTTAATTCAGTCAGTCATTGCTCTTTCCTAGCTTATATTTCAAGAAAACTTCTTCAGTTTTCGTCTTTATCAGTTTATTTTGTATGTAACAGTGTAACATTGAACGTGTCTCCATATGCCTATGCAGTATCGATAAATAATTGTACTAGACAATGATTGGACAAGGCGGGATAAATGTGGATTTCCATTGGATCCATTGCCACTGTGCTGTGTGTATCTTCGGTGAGTAGTGTGAGAAGTCGAGCCACTACTCCACCATGTTTGCAACTCCTCCGGGCAGCTATTTCAGTCATAGCAAGACCAAAGTCATATCTACTTGACTCAGGGAAGGCAGATATTTCTATAAATGTCTAATTTACAAGATATTGTTGGCTACTCACAAAAGTGTACATTTTTGTAAATATTTTATTATATCTTTTCATGTGACAACACTGAAGAAATGACACTTTGCTGCAATGTAAAGTAGTGAGTGCACAGCTTGTATAACAGTGTAAATTTGCTGTCCCCTTAAAATAACTCAACACACAACCATCAATGTCTGAACCGCTGGTCACAAAAGTGAGTACACCCCTAAGTGAAAATGTCAGAATTGGGCCCAAAGTGTCAATATTTTGTGTGGCCACCATTATTTTCCAGCACTGCCTTAGCCCTCTTGGGCATGGAGTTCACCCGAGCTTCACAGGTTGCCACTGGAGGCCTCTTCCACTCCTCCATGACGACATCAGGGAGCTGGTGGATGTTAGAAACCTATCACTCCTCCACCTTCCGTTTGAAGATGTCCCACAGATGCTCAATAGGGTTTAGGCCTGGAGACATGCTTGGCCAGTACATCACCTTTACCCTCTCTTTAGCAAGACAGTGGTCGTCTTGGAGGTGTGTTTGGGGTCGTTATCATGTTGGAATACTGCCCTGCAGCCCAGTCTCAGAAGTGAGGGGATCATGCTCTGCTTCAGTATGTCACAGTACATGTTGGCATTCATGGTTGCCTCAATGAACTGTAGCTCCCCAGTGCCTGCAGCACTCATGCAGCCACAGACCATGTCACTCCCACCACCATGCTTGACTGTAGGCAAGACACACTTGTCTTTGTACTCCTCACCTGGTTGCCGCCACACACGCTTGACACCATCTGAACCAAATAAGTTTATCTTGGACTTATCAGACCACAGGACATGGTTCCAGTAATCCATGTCCTTAGTCTGCTTGTTTTTAGCAAACTGTTTGCAGGCTTTCTTGTGCATCATCTTTAGAAGAGGCTTCCTTCTGGGACGACAGCCATGCAGACTAAAATAGATGCAGTGTGCGGCGTATGGTATGACAGGCTGACCCTACACCCCTTCCACCTCTTCAGCAATGGTGGCAGCACTCATATGTCTATTTCCCAAACACAACCTCTGGCGACCTATGACGATGAGCATGTGCACTCAACTTTTTTGGTCAACCATGGTGAGGCCTGTTCTGAGTGGAACCTGTCCTGTTAGGCCGCTGTGTGGTCTTGGTCACCGTGCTGCAGCTCAGTGTCAGAGTCTTGGCAATCTTCATATAGCCTACGCCATCTTTATGTAATGCAACAATTCTTTTTTTCAGATCCTCAGAGAGTTCTTTGCCATGCCATGCTCCCCATTCACTCCTGAGACCTTGAAACACTAACGAGTCACATGGCACCGGGGAGAGAAAATGGCTAATTGGGCCCAAATTGAACATTTACCCTTAGTGGTGTAATAAAAAGATATATAGAAGCTGAGTCAATGGCATACAATGCAATGTCAGTTTTTACAAACCCAATTATTAAACAGTGTCAGCCAAATGGGGGTATTTTTTATGTAACATACAGAAAACTAACAAAAATAAGTACAATAAAGTAGCCTATACAACATATGTATTTTACACATATAAATGTTTTAAATACTTTAAAAAAACACTGGTATAACTGTGAAAAAAATAAAAATAAAATAAACCCTGTTTTGCAGTCAAAACCTTTACACTTCCTAGCCGTTTCCATGGTTCCAAATCAGTGATCCATTGACAATGTCTTCCTGTTGTTGCAGTGAGTGCATGTAACTCTGGGTTACTTTCAGGAGGTTGATTAAACTTACCCTTCAAATGTGTTCTGGAACTGACATACCCTGAGTAAGCAAGTTCTGGGTTAATCAACCCAGAGTTCAGGGTTTCACTGATGGTAAGTTAACCCAGCTTTCTGGAATACCCTCTGATCATTTAGGTCCAAAAGCAAACAGACCCAGTGACTAGTACAGGCAGTTTGCAATCAAAGAGAAAGATGGCTAGATGCTGAGCAGCAGTGGAATGATCAGTTTGTTTGTAGTTAAGGAGTATGCAAGCCCAAAGTGGTGAAGGTTTTATAGGTAGCCAAATTATCTGCACATCGCGTCCTTGAGTCGGCCCTTTAATTGGTAAAAAACAAAATGTCAGAATTCTGAAGCACTTGATCTTAAGTAAAACAGGTAAAGTATTTTTTCCTTAAAGTAAAGTCTAACTGCTTTTTTTGCAATGTTTTTCTCTTTTACAGGCTGCCAGAGAGAATCAATCTGTACTGTGGGACTACATTGTTGCAGTTCCTCTCCTACTCCTGGACCTGTTTCTGGTGTCATTAAAGTGTATGAACTTGAATCATGTTTGTTCATTATACCAGAGACTGCTACACGCACAAAGTTAAGATATATATCGATATCGGTAGCCTACTTTATGTTGGATAGTCAAGTAACCTCAGAGCTATAAACACCATAGACCAAAGAATCACCATAGGGGTTCTCAGATATTTTGGAGCCAGGGACCTCTTATAGTGGAGACAATTTTAGTCAAGGACCCCTTATAAATATAATTGTTATTTAGCATATGCTTACCACAGTTTGCACTTTTAGATATCATTAGATACCATTTATTTTGTGTGTTTTTTTTTCAACCAGCAGTTGTTACGGTGCTGGGTTAGAGTGAACAGAACGCCAGAGAGTAACTGAGAACAAGTCTTTACTGAAGTTTTCAAGCATAGATATATCCAGGGAAACAGGTACAAGAACAGAGATCATCCAGATAACATCATCCCGTCAAACAGAGTTACAGGTAATAACAACAGAATGCCCACACAACCAAACTAACAACAATACCCGACCAAGAACTGAACAAAACACACAGTATTAAAAGAGTCCTTGATGATTGGTGACAGGTGCGGGTGATGAGAATGATGGCTGCAGGTAATCGGTGACAGGTGTGAGAGGTGCAAGGTATTATGGGAAATGAAGTCCTTTTTTCAATAAGCTGGGGAAAGTGATCGGGTGACGTGATGGGGGAATCCGATGCTGAAGGCATCGGCTCCGTGACAGTACCCCCCCCACGGACCGCTCCTGCGGGCCGCAGAGCGCGTCGACGGGGCCGGCCTCGTGGCCTGGGACCAGGCTCAGAAGGGTGAGAGTTATGGAACTCGGTGAGTAGAGTTGGATCCAGGATATCAGAGCGGGGAACCCAGCAACGCTCCTCAGGGCCGTATCCCTCCCAGGACACGAGGTACTCCAGCTTCCCGGCCCGTCGACGAGCCCTCAGGATGGCATCGACCCGGTAGATGCGGTCCTGATCGTCTAGGGGTGGTGGAGGAGGAGGCTCCGGAGCCGCTGGTGGAGGTCCCTCAGCATCAGATTCTGGGGAGGAAACAGAAACAGGGTCAACATAAGGCTTGAGTAGGGAAACGTGAAAGGAGGGGGCCAGACGGTAGGACCGGGGAAGTTGCAGCCGGTAAGTCACTGCATTGATTTGTCTGATGATGGGGAAGAGACCGATGAATCGTGGGGTCAGTTTCCTACAGGGCAGCCGTAGGCGGATGTCACGGTTGGAGAGCCAGACCTTGTCGCTTCTGCCTACGGACTGCAGCCTGTAGGTGGACATGGGCGGAATTCCAAACCCTCTCACTGGTCCGGAACCAGTGGTCCACAGCTGGCACCGTGGAGGGTTCTTGGGTCCAGGGGAAGAGGGGTGGTTGGTAGCCGAGTACGCACTGGAACGGAGTCAGCTGGGTGGTATCCTGACGCAACGAGTTTTGAGCGTACTCGGCCCACGGGAGGAAGCGATGCCAGCTGTGGTGATGACGGTGGCAGTAAGTCCGGAGATACCTTCCGACCTCCTGGATCTTACGCTCAGTCTGGCCGTTCGCCTGCGGGTGATAACCAGAGGTTAAGCTAACAGAAATTCCAAGGAGAGAGAAAAACGCCTTCCAGACGTGTGAAATAAATTGCGGTCCCCGGTCAGAGACAATGTCCTCCGGCAGACCAAAATGCCGGAACACGTTATGAAACAGCGCTTCTGCTGCTTGCATTGCTGTGGGCAGACTAGACAACGGAATTAGTTTACAACTCTTACTAAAGCGGTCAACCACTCTGGAAAACACAAGTATATCCTCCTGAACAGGGCAAATCAGAAATAAAGTCCACGGCAATGTGAGTCCATGGCCGCTGAGGAACTGGTAAAGGAAGAAGCTTACCCTGGGGCCGCCGACAAGGAACTTTGGCGATGGCACAGACTGAGCATCCCTTCACGAAACGAGTAACATCTCTGGACATGCCGGGCCACCAGTACCGGGGGGAGATCAGTGAGAGGGTGCGCTGCTGACCTGGGTGTCCTGATCCCGGAACACAATGGGCCGGAGTCCATGAGAGGAAACAGCGCAGATCCTCTGGTACAAACAGTCTCCCCTCAGGACCTCCCGGTGAGCAGGCTGCACATGAAGACTGGCTTCAATCTGCTTATCCAACTCCCATTCGATGGGAGAGATCACCATGGCTGGAGGAAGAACGGGCTCTGGAGGATCTGAGCTGACATCCGGGGCGTGGATACGAGAGAGAGCATCCGCTTTTCCGTTCTTACTCCCAGGACGATAGGTTACTGTGAAATTAAAACGAGAGAAAAACAATGCCCACGGGCTTGGCCCGAAATTAAGTCTCTTTGCTTCACGAAGATATAACAAGTTCTTATGATCTGTATACACAATAAAAGGGAACTTAGCTCCTTCTAACCAATGTCTCCACTCCTCCAGAGCCAATTTGATTGCTAGCAGTTCTCGATTGCCGATATCATAATTTTGCTCCGCCGGGGACATCTTCTTGGAGAAGAAAGCGCATGGGTGAAGGCGTGCCGGATTCCCCTGCAGCTGCGATAACACCTCCCCCACGCCTGTGGTGGAGGCGTCAACTTCAACCACAAACGGGAGCTCAGGCGATGGATGTCAAAGAACAGGTGCACTACAGAAGGCTTCTTTTAACTGTTGGAAGGCCTCCGTAGCCTCTTGGGACCAGACTAACACTTTGGGCTTCCCTTTGAGCGTTGACGTGAGCGGCGAGCAGATTATACTGAAGTCTCGGATGAACCGTCGATAAAAATTGGCAAACCCCAGAAACCGTTGCAAACTTCGAACTGAGGATGGCTGAGGCCAGGACTGAACTGCTTCGACTTTATCCTTTTCCATGAGCACCCCCATGGCGCTGATCACACATCCCAGGAACTGAACCTCAGAAAGATGAAACGCACATTTCTCAAGCTTGAGATGGAGAACGAGCTGAACATGACCTTGATGCTCCGCGAGAGACTTCGAGTACACCAGGATATCATCTATATAAACAATGACAAACAGACCCAACACATCTCGAAATATTTCATTCATAAAACTCTGAAACACAGCCGGAGCATTTACCAACCCGAAGGGCATAACACGGTACTCGAAGTGTCCCGCGGGCGTTATGAAGGCCGTCTTCCACTCGTCTCCCTTCCGGATACGAATTAAGTTGTAGGCGCTTCTGAGGTCCAGTTTCGTGAATACAGATGCTCCACGAGGATGCTCTATGGACGGGGAAATAAGAGGCAGAGGGTAAGAGAATTTAACTGTAGCTTGATTGAGAACACGATAATCAATACATGGCCGGAGACCCCCATCTTTCTTCCCCACGAAGAAGAAACTAGATGCTGCAGGGGAAGTAGAGGGTATATAAATCCTTGTTGAAGTGCCTCCCGAATGTAGTCACCCATGGCTTTCTGTTCCGGGAGGGACAGCGAGTAGATACGCCCCTTAGGGAGAGGGGCCCCAGGCAGCAGCTCTATGGCGCAGTCCCATGGCCTATGCGGGGGAAGTTGTGAGGCTCTCTCTTTGCTGAACACATCCAGGAATGCTTCATACTCTGGCGGAATCGCCCCTACCCAGGGCTTAACACTATTGTCTGCTCCAGGGACTTTCGAGGATTTTGGAGAGAGGGGAACAGCAATAGGAGACATTACAAGTGAGGCAGACTTTACAGGCTTAACTGTCTTCTCCAGCGACCAACTGAGTACATCTCCCGTTGTCCAGTCCATTTCTGGACGGTGCTTTTGAAGCCAGGGCCGTCCCAGCACGAGATCCACCGAGCTCCCCTCTAGCACCCAGAAGGACAATACCTATTGTGCCCAGCGTAGTGCAGCCCCTGTCATGAGGCTGATCGCGAAGTCAACTTTGTCCGCTTCAGTGGGATGCAATTGAGGCTGCCGACTGAAGTACAAGTTGCATTGCAACAGAAATCCACCACACTCCTCCGCTACTCCAGAGAACCGATTAGGCATGGCCATGGGACTGCTAGTGACTGCAGGACTTACCGGCTGGGGAGAACAGACAGGCAAAGCGTTTAAGTGACGGGTGAGAGCGTGGAGAAGATCCGTGGCGGCATCCGCTGTGCTGGGTGTAGCTGCTTCCATCCTGGTGACAAGGGCACACAAAAAATAAAAAGCAAAAAGACACAAAAACTGACAGGTATTCCAAAATCTTCACATCTCGCCGAAGATCCTTCTCCTGTAATTTTTGTCGGGTCGGGTATACTGTTACGGTGCTGGGTTAGAGTGAACAGAACGCCAGAGAGTAACTAAGAACAAGTCTTTACTGAAGTTTTCAAGCATAGATATATCCAGGGAAACAGGTACAAGAACAGAGATCATCCAGATAACATCATCCCGTCAAACAGAGTTACAGGTAATAACAACAGAATGCCCACACAACCAAACTAACAACAATACCCGACCAAGAACTGAACAAAACACACAGTATTTAAAGAGTCCTTGATGATTGGTGACAGGTGCGGGTGATGAGAATGATGGCTGCAGGTAATTGGTGACAGGTGTGAGTGGTGCAAGGTATTATGGGAAATGAAGTCCTTTTTTCAATAAGCTGGGGAAAGTGATCGGGTGACGTGATGGGGGGAATCCAGTGCTGAAGGCATCGGCTCCGTGACAGCAGTAGCAAGCCTTAACATTAAAATGAGTGTTTTAATAATCAACCACAATTTCTATAATTTATAGATAATTTTACAGACACCCTGGCTATGGATTGCGGACCGCCACTTTGTGCACGCGTGTGTGAGACAATAAAAGCAAAATGCGTTATAGTGGCCGGTCGTCCAAACAGCTGATGGAAGTCGTTCACGAATAAATGCAGACGTCTCTGCAATATTTTCCCAATTAGCATTCTCTGACCTACATCTTGCCAATAGAACTTTGTATATTGGGTCAACGTCGGCCAGACATACATAAGCATTGGGACAATAGGGGCCAAATTGCTCTGCTTGCTGTGGAGTCAAGAAATGTCTAAACATTAAAAGATGAATATAAGACAAAAGTACAGAATATCAAATTTTATTTTTTACCCTTTTTTAACATACAATTTACTTACTCAATGGAACAACATCTGTGGATTTGATGTTAGCATATTATGACAATTGGCTGTCAAGTGTTAAGCAATGAACTGCATCCTGATGCTTTCATTGTTTACACATCAAAAGCAGAGAATGTATAGTACCAGTTTGATCCATTGATTCTGCAATCTGAGTCTTTCATTTAGTGACAACACATATAAGTATGATTGTGACATTCTTTACTTTTGACTCCAACGCAAACGCAAAGTGAGGATGTTTCTTTACTGTCCCAATACTTATGGAGGGCACTGTATGAGTGCTCTTAGGGCCTTGTGTCAGCTGTGCAAATAAAAATGAGCTTGAATTGACTACAATATACCGTCTGTGACTGCCTCATACTGTATTTCTGAGTTTTCTGTCTCAGTTTAAGTCATGTGAGATGGGTAGTGTATTCTCCATGCAGAGTGTTTTACAGTATGTGCCGTTGTGGTATGTCCTGTGGTAATAAGCACAAATAAATAATGTCAATTTTAAGAGGCTTTGGGTTTGTAAGTACTCATTCTTATAATAGAATTCAAATAGTGCCATTAACCAAACAATATGACATTCCTTAGTTATTTGAGTGTTGTAACAAGAAGATGAGTTTGGCATATGAGTGGTGCATGCAGGCATTATTAAAAGGCCTAATCAGAAGTAGAAGGCCGAATAATTAGCCCTGCTAATAAAATTACTTCCTCCACATAAACTCACTTTCAGGAATGAGAAATGCAGTCTAGCAGTGCTAATAAAGCTCTTGCCTGTACTGTAATACTTGCTCTTTTGTTTTAACATTTAATAAAAGAGAATGAGCGGAGGTTGTGGGGTAAGTGGGGTACATGGGTTCATCTGGAAAACCTGTCCAGTGCTTGATTTTGAGCCATTTATGTGGCATGATGAAGTCACACATATGGTTCGCGGAGATCTAGTCTGGACACGCCACTCACAATTACCATAGCTGACAGGGCCACTGGTTCACTCGGCACACGGGCATCACAAACACTCTGTGCATGTTTTCAGAATACACGCACTGCAGCAGCAGGGGCTCAGAAAAAAGTTCCAGCTATTCACACAAGCCGGTTGTGAGCACTAGAAAAGTATTTTCCTTTCAATTAATTAAGTCATTAATCATTTGGTTTGCCCACTTGGTGTAAATTATTCTCAGAGGTGTACTTGTAAAACAAGTGCAGTTAAGAAAAACCACACAGCATCGCAGGTCGTCTGCACAGACCCTTGGGGGTGAAATGTACATCATTTGCATTTAATTGCAATAAATGCATGCAGCTGGAAATGCTTGGCCAAATTAATTCAGTTACATATGGACATTATTTTAGAGTTGTATTTATTCACGTTCTGTAGTTTGCGGTACACCTGCAGGTACATATTAAAGCGTTAACAAAAATCCATCACACATTGCGCCACCGAGAGTAATTAAGATTTATCCTAAAAAAGTTACAACTCATTAATACAAGTATCACACAACATGCTTTCAATACAGGGCACATCACAATTTATGGGCTAATAGACTATTATAAGCCATAAAAAGGATTCTCAGCTAAATTTCATAAAAATATGGTTAAAATCCACATTCATAATAAAGTAAACTCTTGTGTTACAGTAATATATGTCAGTGTAGCGAGTACACATTCAAATATCTCATAAACACTGTCCAATCACAGTATACCTTTTCATTATCTATGAAGGTTTCTAGCCTATAACAGCACTGGGATTCTTCATTGTTGGTATCACGCCACATTTCTGTGTTTGCAATGTTCCAGACGTGATGTGGAGTTGATCTGCAGCAAATGGGCATTTGTGTGGTTTTTGCCTTAAATGTGTTTTTGTTGGAAGTTTTTTTGGAAGTGTAATGCTTTGACTTTTATGGGAGCTTTTTAAATGCAAATTAAAATCTTATTTTTAAAATCTTAAATTAACTTTTTGTAAAGCAAGGGTAATGTTGTGACCGGTTGCCAGCCATGCTTCTATTTATTATAACAGCACTCTTGCTTGTGTTATCCCTTAAATATTCAGAACCTTCTGAAAGAGCATCTGTTATCTGCCACTCTGCCTCTTTCGGAAAGTGCAAATAAAGTCTTATCTTACCTTGTACAAAGGAATCTCTCTCTGATATCTACACAGTTTGTATTAGCCCACAATTAGGGCTATCTATCTCTGGGGTAAATAGCGGCGGTTCCCAGCACAGGGGCTGTAAGCATGAACAAGCAGGTTGACATTGTGAGCACAGCTGAAAGTGCTTAGCTCCGTGTTCTCTCACTGCACAAGCTCACTATTGTTCACCATCGCTGCCCATGGCTATTTCAATCATGATAATTAGGCTCATTTTACTAAACATGAGGCTCTAAAAATCTAGAAGGCACTTGATCTCCACAAATATCCTCCACCAAATCATCCTTTATTATAGCTTCCTTCTCCATTTCAGTAGTATAGTGTATGTACTGTACACTTAATAATTTATATATATGTAATAATTACAAAAATTATATTAAATTGTTACATTTTATCAGAATATGACAATCTTTGAGTAAAATCATAATTACAATAAAAAAATACGATCAATATGAATTTTAACTAGTGAATCTGTCATAAAAGTTGAATTATTTATCATGGAGAACTGTGTCCAAAATAAAGATGTCGAGCTGCAGAAAAGATCAGTGAACGCTAAGCTTACCAGAAGGGCATAGTCTATGTGTTAAAAAGCTCCACACAGCTGGGACTTCATTTGAAAATGTCTGATATCAAAGGCCAATGTAAGAAATCTCATAACCTGGTGTGAGGACAGCAAAACCTGGATGCCTGGATTTCAACTTGTTTCCTACATCTGCATGGGTTTATGTTAGGGAATGCAAGACAATTACTGTTGCCAGCTCTTAAACATTATAGGGGATCTGTAATGATATAACCTCTCATCTCATGGGAGTCATTAGGTCTAAGGATTTCTCTGCATTCTCAAAGAACTGCCAAGGAATATGAATTCTCAAAAACTTGAGATTTTTCATCTAAAAGAAGCAATATTCCAATAAACATTTCAGAGTTGTCTTCTTTCAAAGAATGAATGAAACTTTAAGTATGAAACAGATCATATGAAACAGATCAACAGAAGTATATGAGCAAATAAACAATATACTGTATTGCTCATTGTGTGGTCAATAAATGAATTAGTTTAGTTTCTAATGTTTAATTGTGACCAGTTACTGTTAGGTCGTAAGGGTCTGTAAAGATTGTAACAGAAAACTTTTTGAAAAAATACAATAATAATGCAACATCAGTAGTTCAAGGGTGTGTGTATCTAGTCTACTTATGAAATAGCCTGTTTAGGTTCTGCATTCAAAATGGATGAGCCACATTTAAAGCTTTTGTAAGTTGGAGATAGAATCAAAATTTGTGACCACACATTTCCAATGGCACTAAGTCCAGACTAGCATAAGGCATATCGAAGTGGTCTATTAGATGTAGGCCTATAACATCTAGCTGGCTGTTCCTAATGTTAATTTGTTTGTTTTTAAAAGAAAACAACATTGCAACAAATTACAGTGATGAAAGCTTAAAGAACTCTATAGAAGGCTGTCTCTGCCAAGGTATCTCAGCAATAAAACTTGTTCATGATGTATAACAATTAGTTATTTATGTGTTAAATAGTTAAGTATTATCATGGAAATTATGTTTAATAATTTCTTCCTTTAAAAAAATAGTCCATTCTATTAAATACCTCGGAATTCATGTAACCTCAAATCTATTCAAACTTAAGTTTACTCCACTACTCCAGATGATCAAAGATGACCTGGAAAGATCTGGAACAATCTGCAAATCTCTCTGATAGGCAGAATATCTTCTATCAAAATGAATATCCTACTCGAAATCTCTTTTCTATGACACCTGATTGCCCCTCTTCTAGCTGGTTCTCCTCTCTTAACGTAATCATCAGCACATTTTATTGGAAAGGAAAGAAACCAAGAATAAAACTAACAACATTGGAAAAACCCAAATCTCTCTCGAAGGATTAGATGCACCACACTACTTCTACTTGTCCACTCACCGTCTATGACTCCGCTATGGAACAATAGTATGTTTCTTATCAATTAAAAACCTTTTCTCATTCCGAAAATGAAAGAGAAAGGAATATTAAATCTAGGAGATATTTTTAAGAAGGACTCGTTCATGACTTTTGAAAAATTATAATACGATATTCCAGATTGTACTTACTATTCAACTAAAAAAAGCCATAAAAGGAAAATTTTATATTAATAACTTTAAAAATTGTAATCGTATATTATGTGAAAATTATATTCTTTATTAAATTATTGTCACATATATTGCATATATAGTGTGGGAGATTAAAAAAATATTATGTTTAAACACCACTGTGTCTGATTGTGTTACAGTCAGACAACTCGTTCTCAACATTCTCAAACGTTTACTGTGGGTGAAAAAATATGCAGTATATTCATGTATTTAATTATAAATAGATAAAATAATGTAATGTAATGTAATAACATGTCAGCATAAATAACTTTAAAATTACCCATAGCTTTACTACAAAAATAACACAAAAAAGCATGGTTACGTGTTTTTTTTTTGTATATTCTTCTGTTATGAAATGTGTAAACAATCCAACATAATCTAGGATATCGTCATGTAATTTAAATAACATTTTTAACATTTTGGCAGGAAACCAGCCCATCAGTGTTGGCAGTACATGTCCTCCAGATGCTTTAACTAAACATGGCCTTAGGGTCAACAAATTGGATGACATGTCCCAAACTAGTTTATCTCAAGTGACTTAAGTTGTTACCATCAATGAAGTCTAAGACAAATTATGGGATAGAGTTCAGTTGTATTGTAAAATGATTATGATGAGATTAAGCAACACGGCCCTCATCACATAAGAATTTTAAAGAGGAACCAATGGACACTTTTAGAAATGCTGTTACAAACTGCTTTTGTTCTACCTGAAGACATCTAACGCTTTTGATAAAACCGAAGAATTGATTGGCGTTAACGTGGCACTGAGCCCAGCTCCATCAAACATCACCATCTGTCAGCACTGACATTTCAGAGGCCTGTCTCATTTCTCCACCATCCCTTCTTTCATCGGTACATGGCTCTCCCTTTAAACAAACGTCAATACAACACAAGCAGACAGATGAGACCTGTAACACACATCCAATGGATTGGCCACAACTCGACGGCAAACACATGCCTGGCTAATCAGCTTAGTGTTTAAGAACAACACTCTCTTTTTTCTCTTTTCCTCAGCTTAACTCCCCTTGCATGCCACACACACACATACGCTCTACACCCTAACACACACACTCCCACTACACCTCAGAGCAGGATTAATATCTAATTATGTCAGGTCACTCGTCCAGATGGACTCACGCTCATCCCATTGTGTCTCTCTCACCTCTCACACAGGCCCTCTGACCTCCTACTGTGTCACCGTGGCAACACGTCTAGTGTCCCTCATGTGGCTCAGTGGCAAAGTGATGCTGCTTTTGGGTCGCTGCCGCTCAGGAAAAGTGGACGAAGCTCCTGCACTTGGTATTCTGAGCCCATCGCACGCCTGGTTAAGTCTCATGAATAGATAGTCTTGGCAGAGTGGGTGACCGTGGCCGTGGCTCTGTGTGTGTGATGCCAGACAGATGGTTTAAAACACAGAAAACAAGCACGCATTTGAAGAGCATCAATGGCTGTAATGTGCTCTTTTTTCTCTCATTAATGTCAGGGAACATAATAGTGAACAAAAAAATGTGGAGTAAAAGGGATATGTCTGTGAGAATTAACACACACTGTTATAAAAAGGCGAGTCTTCATTACAAGTGCCCACACTTTCACTATAATTACATATCAGAATGGCACATTTCATTTTTTTGCATCACAATTTTAAATGTAGTTTTTATTGTGTCCACCACAGTTTTGAGCTTGAACTAATTTGTGTGAGAGTTTGGTAACACATGAACATTTTCCCATGTGTAAAGTTAAATTCTAACTATTCTTATTCAATTAAATAATATTAGAATGTTTGAATATATAACACCAGAAATAATAGTAACATAGTGGCAAAAAGTGTAAAAAAGAAAAAAGTGTGTGATTAAACATGATTAATATTTATCAAAGTTTGAGAATATTGAATAATTATTCATGCCATTACCTCACGATTCACTTTTGATGTTTAAACACTTACCAGGTCTTGGCAGACATCCCACAATTCAGTGTGATGATGTCACTTAAGTTCATACAGTTTTGCCAATCCAACCAATATCCAACACTTTTATTAACACCAAAAACATGAAACAAAATCATTTAACAAACTGAAAGGTTTGTTAGGCCTGATGATGAAAATTATTTTTTGTTGTACTTTCTTGTTGTCAAACATTACTGTAAAACCGTGTCCACACTGGATGCTACACAATGTCGCAACTCATTATCTTTTACTTAATCAGCCACAACTTTACAATGGATTCTATATTAGAAATGTTTTTTAATTTTATTTTGCAGCATAGTGTGGGCAAGGTGTAACACATCTATACTGTAGTAAAGGAATAGTTTACCCAAAAATGAAAAGTCTCTCACAATTTACGTACTCTCATGCTGGATGTATATGACTTCCTTTTCTCATCTGAACATACCAACTAGGATTTAAAAAAGACATAAAACCTATACAGTTGCATGGGTTGGAAATATATTAAAATATATTTTATAAAAATATAATATATATAAAAGTACTGACATTTCAATCACATTAACAAACTAGATAAAAACAAAATATATGGATATATTGTGGTAAATTAGTTAAAAAACACAATACATGCAGTCCCACAGTTGTTTTATAGATATTCCTGGTTAAAAAACAGAAACCAGAAAATGAAAACAAGGATTATGTTTTGATTCTCTGATTGATTGGACTGCTCATATATTTATAAATGTAGTCCAGGGCCAAGTTTGTTGCATTTTATTTTATTTTTAATTTTGTTCTGGGGCAAGGAGGAGGGTTGTGATGGATGCTTTAGATCTTGAATCCTCACAGCATTTTAGATAGCTTCTTATACATTCATGCCAAGGTTAAAATTTCAATTGCTAATATGAACTTTGCATAAGTGCTTATAGTGGTAGCATCCCGTCTGCCTGGTTATTGTTTTTCCACCGAAGTGAAGCAAGCCCTTTAAAATTCCTTAGCAAATATAAACTTTGCTTAAGTACTTATATGGCTGCTTTCTCTCCCCCATATGGCAGCCAAAGGCACAAAGCCCAGGGAAAATACTAAGCATATCTGCTAAGCCAGTCTCCACCCACAGACAACAGACAAAGCTCTTCACTATACTAAAGTCCATTTAAACAGTTAACAGGAGGGCAGATCTTCTAAACGTGACAGTGTTTGGCAATGCTTTTGTTCTTGTCTCTACGGCGGTGTGCATCTCATATCATAAAAGACCTGGAACAATGAGCTCTCGTGACATATACTGAACTTATGCAATTTTTACTGGTTGCGTCTTTATATGTGCATTTTCTTAGATTCTATTGTGGTAATCATCTTTCGAGTGAGAGAAAATTGAGATTTGAAATGAATGCTGTTTAATGAATCACGGTGCAGCCTTCAAACATTTATTCTAGCACATAACATATACTGTAATTTCTGACAAACGTTATTACAGTATGTGCATGTTTTAGTATTTTACATAGCATTTTGACATATTTTTTCTTTTTTTAAGATGGCTTCATATGTTTGTACAGTGTCTCTTGTTGAAGATGTCACATGACATGCAGGCCTCTGTTAATTACACTGTTAATATATTAAAGTACTGCATCAATAACATGGCTAATCCTATCACAGCTCTGCATTGATCTCAAACTAAGCATGCTGACAATAGTGCTTTCAGCAGCGAAGCGCTCAATAGTGCTCACACAATCCGCTCTCTTCTTGCTAATTGGCTAAAATAAGCCAAACATTTTGATTTCTCCTTGCAGCTTAAATCAATGCCGAGCATTGGCGATGAATTCAGATGACTTTCTTAATTGTTTTGGCTTGTTTTTTCTTCCACATACTTAATCTGTCCTATTTGGACCAATATTTTTCTTCTTTTGCCTGTTTAAAATGGCCTAATAAATTTGATGCATCATATACGATTAGAACAAGCTGTCTAAAAAAATGCCTTACATTTCCAGAGTAATGAATGAACATGAAGTAATATTTATTTTTAATTTAGCAATATTTTTTAATTTATCGTGTATAAATTGCTCTTTTATATCTTAGGAAACACATTTAAAATTGTATTCAGTCTCGCCTTTGTCTTTCTTGTTTTTCTTGTTTTTTTATAGACAAAAATGACTCTTGTTGACACAAAGTAATATTATAAAAATATATGATATAAGGAAATTGTATTAAAAAATTAGTTTGAGTTCATTAGTTAGTTTGAGTTCTTTATCATTTATCTTGTCAAATGTAAGCAAAATTTGATTGTTGAGATCCACTAGTACACACAACAAACTAGCACCGATGCTATTCACAGCAACTGTTTTATTACAGATGGCATACACTGCATATTTAATCTTATGTCTTTTTATTTCTTTCCATTCTATTAACTTCTCATTTTCCTATTCCACCCCACTTACTCTCTATTACTGTATCTCCTCTTGTTTGCCTGGTTTTTCTTTCTCTCTAGCTCTCTTTCTTCAGGGCCCATATGAAGTGCAGCTGGCAACTGAATTAGTGGAGAGCAGCTGAGAGTCATAAATCACAGACAGAATTCCATCGGCTATGCTGGCATGCACTCTGTCAGCCATGAAATAAAGACGTAGCGATGCAGGGGGTCAGAGGTGCCAGTCCTCTACCAACTCACACCCTTCCTGACTCCTTAGTACATATATAGTGGTCACCTCAAATCCCTGTCAGACTCTCATCTCGTTCACATGGGACTGGGGCGTTTGTGTGGTCCCCTCCGTTCTTCCCCATCACGACAGGTCACCCACCTCTTCCTGTGACAGGAACCTGACACTGTGTCTGTAATGATGTCAAACATGCCCCAGTTATGTGGCCTCTGTCAAGATAGCACCTGCCTTCAGCTCCACACCAGTTGTTCACATAACCACACACACATAGACATAAAATACCTTTTCACCTTCCTAAATAGTTTATGGAGTTCCTGAAACATATTCTTATTTAAGAAAATCTCAAACTATCTCAAATCTCAAACATAGTTTGAGACATTTATAAAAGAAGAGTTAAAATAATCCTTGACTCACCCTCATGCCATCTTAGATGTACAGCAAATGATTTATTTTCTTCAGCTGAATACAAACAGAATTTTTAGAAATGTATTATAAGTCACTGTATGTCCTCCACAATGCCACAGAAGAACTATTTTTGGCTGTATAGTTTAATAAAGAACCTTTAACATTCACAGAACCTTTTTGTTTCAGGAAACATTCTTTGTAACAAAATGTTCTTTAGATTATAAAAAGGTATAAAGAAAATAGTTCTTCTAAAAACATTTGACTGTATGATTCTTTAGGGAAACCAACAAATTGTTCTTTTATGGCATCACTGTGAAGAACCTTTTGAAGTACATCAATATTTAAAAGTGTGAATCAGAATAGAATCGCTTTTTTATATAATCTTCTATGGCAAACATATCTAATACAAATTCAATATGAAATAAGGTCTCGTAAGTACTAAGGCATTTTACCATAGCAGTCTAAACTATTTATAAATTATACTATTTCTAACTGATTGCTAGAAAATGCTAAGAAAAATGCTAAATTGCCTACAAAAATTCCCAATTAACTATATAATTTGTAGATCATTTATAGACCTTGCAACTGTGTTTTGTCAAATCATTTTTATTTGTACCACTTTTCACAATTCATAGTGTTTTAAAGAAGCATTAACATGTCCTTTAAAAGAAAGTTTTTGTCTTAAAGGGTTTTCAAACTTTTTTGTTAGCTGAACCACCTTGACCAAAATTTTTTATTTGAAGAACCCCCTGAGATTTTAAGTAAATATGTCAATAATTTCAGCACATTTGAAAATGTAACTTAAAAAACTTGGATTCAGTAGTATTATTAGTATTATTGTTATTATTACCTGTTATTGGACCTTCATCTGGTTATTTTCTTTAATCGGTACATAAAATTTATCTGTCCATTTTTCATTAGTTTCTTATTTTTCTGATATATTTATATATTGTAGTTTTGTGTAATGATCACATGACATGCAGATTAAACAAATAAAATATAATTTTTTTTGTTGGTAAATCTTTACATTTTTTATTTTTTAATAAAATGATTGGTTCAGAATTTAATTGTAATTAATTGTTTATCAACTCAACACACGAACCCCTTGTAATTCCCTCGTGAACCACCAGGGGATCGTGAACCCCAGTCTTGGAAACCCTGTCTTGAAGCCTCAGTTATGCAAATAACAGTAACATGTTCATTGAAAAAAATAGATGATGCCACATTTAGTCTAATTTGTCCGATCTAAGGTAGATTTAAATATCTTTTCCACAACTCTCATTCTCATGCACTTCCTATCATTCTGGGATTTATATTTCTAAATTAATTTTTTGTTTTGGTTTGTATACACTGTTGTGGCCTTTCCATTGCCTATTGTCTGAATTGAACCAGAACAATATTATCTGTTGGTGAGGACACCGCAGTGTGAACAATCCTTAAAAATAAGGTAAAATATACTGTTTTTACATCATATATCAATTTTCCATACAGATTTTTTACAGCTTATTTAACCGTATTTTGAGTGTTGCATCGTGGTTTAGCGTTAACGGAAATGTAATTAAAATTAACAGATAATATCCTGGCAGAAAATGAGCACACTGTTAATATATCTTTGCTGATTAAAATATTAAGTCCAATAAACTAGCTTTTACGTTATTTAAACTTATTTCAAGTCATTTAAACCCATTAAACTAAGTTAAACAATTTTAACTTATTTTAAAATAGTAAGTTAAAATGACCAAGTTTATTACACTAAAAATTTAAGGTAGCAAAGAATGTTTTACATTGTAGTATTTCTTAAGTTTTTTAAGTATTTCCTTTTCACAGTGTATTATAGTGTAATAGTTCATTTTCTTGGTGTGAACCAGCCCTAAGTGTAACCAAAAGTATCTGATGTTTGTCTTTAAAACATAATTAGTGAGAAGCAACTGACAAACTTATATGAGCTAAACTGTATCATTATTTAAGAAAAATGTCTTGATTACATTTAACCTATCTATGTAATGTCTCATGTAACATAAAAATTTGTTATTATACTGGTGTTTAAGGTATGTTAGTAGAGGATCCCCACCTGAGGCAGACCATATCCTTAAGCACCTATAACCCCCGGCAGCCTGTGTCACTTTGTGTTGCACCATTATTCACATACTGAGCTGTTTGACTCTGTCTGAGCAGGGTGAGCAGTCACAATGTATGCGGCTGTGTTATACTGCTTTATTGTTAGCTATTGTTCTTAACTTTAACTGTATGCATTGCCTTATTCTGTCAACCAATTGTTTACACTATGCACTGTTTACAATGTCTCTTTTGGGTCTGACTGTAAACCTTTATGTTCTAATAATATAACTGACCATCAACACAAATGTTAATACAAAGAGTAAGCTAAAGTTTCTACACAATCATTATTACTCCAACTAAACACACACACACACACACACACACACGGGGTTTATTTGCTCATAATATTAGGGAAACCACTTTAAGTGTAATATAGCACCTTTTTCATCAAATAGTGCTATGTAGGACCATTAGAAGTACCATATAGCACCTTAACCACTCCAAAGAACAGCTAAAGAACTACTGAAGAACCATACAGGTGCATAACGGTAACGGTGCTATATAGCATTTACGTCCCAAGCACACTGTCAGCGTCAAGCAGCAGCTGAGCAACACAATCTTGTTCATTACAATGAAAGTTCAGCAACTTCCGGCGACAGTGACCACTGGCGACAGGATGTTGGGAATGTCCAGCTACAACATCATGCAAATAAGCGCGACTTTGAGAAGCAACTACCAATGGGGGTAAAGTTAGTGGAACTTGCGTCATCCGGCCCTAGTCAGGCAGGCACGTACAGAGGGCGGGGCGGAGGGTGCGATTTTTTTTTGTAAAATAAACGCTCTTTTGTAAAGGAAATGTTAGTAAAATTCATAAATAATGATTTTGCCATAAATAAAGATAAAATGTCCCACTCCCACATGATGACCTTTCACCTGATAACTGATTTTCTCATTCTCTGAAATAAACTTAAATCTATACTGTTTTATAATATAGTTTTATTATTATCATCATCATCATTTTAGAAATGAATAAATTCAGAGCAGAATTACACAAACTTTACTATAACATGTGTTATAGTAAAGGTTTGTACATCACAGTATATTACTGTATTACATTTAGAGCGCAGCCCTGTTTAAAGCGTAGTTGGAAAACTTTTTCTATGCCGAACAGAACTAGAAACACCTACTAATGACATCATTGTGAGAGACAAGCGAGACAAGTGACACCCAACGACAGTCGCTGACTGTGTGCACAAGGGTTTTAAAGTGGTTCCCACTTTAGAGTGTACATTCAAAACAGCTAAGGCATGATGTGACATCAAGGGGTAAAGCCTAACTGCCTAAAACTGTCTCCAGTTTAATGGCCAGTGGGATTGAAATGGCTGATGAGTAAAGACTGTGAGGAAAGTCAGGCATGGACAATGGAGTCACACTGTAATCCTGATATTGCATTTCGTCCTTGAGCTTAGTTGAACAAAAGTGCACATTTTCACAGGGATAAACTCATTTAGAGAGGAGACATCTTAGCCACATATGAAGACATGAGGAAACTTACTTGACCTCATACTGTATGGCATATCCCAACAGTGTTGTTCTGCAGGACACTTTATGACATATTCAAAAATGCAGGAGCTTTTCGACCACAGCAAGCTCATATATAAATATGAGCACGTCCAGGTTCAAGAATTTCATACAATAGCCTTACAATAAAATACTTACAAGTACTAACTTCTTCTATCTCTGCATGTCATTGCAAAGATGACATATTTTCAAAGTTGAGATTATATTTTCCGGAAAATATATATTCTGTTTTAGTGGATGAGAGAGGCACATTAAGAGCACAATGATATATGGGTCACTAGACAGGTCCACCTTTGTACCTCCTCCAGCTTGTTGCTGTGTCAAAATGCACCCTGCAAAAAGACACGATGAGACTGTCAGTGACAGTTTTATTGTCAATTGGGTGCATCAGGGATCCACACTTCACACACACAGCTGTTACATTACCAGCAATTAATATGGTCATTTAAATAGCCAGCGTAGGACTTCTCGACAGGGACAGAAAGGGAATGTAAATTACACACTTTCATGAGACCTGATTTAAATAACTTTAGCAGATACCCTCTACATCTGCCAAAACACTCAGAGCAATGACTTCTGTGAAACAATGACGTCTCTCTTACAGCCATAACAAGACATGCTACGACCAGCTGACACATAAATAGTGATGTAGTCTGATGACTTTATCTAATGACAAAAGAATGGAAGAAATTATAACAATCAATATGGCAGCTTTAAGTGGCACAGTCACACCTCTCACTGCTAGGTTCATAGCAAAAATTAGCAGGCCCTCATTGAGCAGATACATTTAACATAAAAGTGGTATCTTTGTTTATAGACCCAGAATCAATAAGAGCTTCCTCAAACAAAGGTTTTATCTAGGATTAAATAGATTAGGGACCAGCATAAAAAGGTCAGTCAGTAACAACGTAACAGTATAGGTTACACTAGGGGCTTTAAATATCTACATAAAAGTATAATAGATACTTCCGGTCAAAATTTAGGGTAACTTGACCCTGATGCTTGTGTCACATAATGATGGCTACAGCTTCAATTGAGAGAAATATGGGACAGACTTTTTTCACAATTTATCTCTCCACTTAACTGCCTGGTTAATATATTATATTATTATATTACAATGCAATATTATAATACCTTGAATAATCCAGCAACAGTATCTTGATGACAGTTTAACATAGTAAGTGGTGGCTCATATAATTTCCATGCCATTGTCCACTACATTATTATGCTAACTGACAAAATTTCTCATGGTCTCTAATTATCTACTCAGTATATAGTTTTGAATACATTATCTTATCATAAAGCGCTGCTTTATGTACAAGCCTTCTGATTATATGATGGGTATTTCTGATGCCTGTAACCTCTTGAAAAGGTTTGTAAATTGCAATAAAATCATGTATTCTATGTTTAATTTGGGAGGGATGTATCCTGCCTCACATACAGTGGCTCCTTGCTCTCTCTGCTCTTTCTTTCCAGAAGGTGGCAGAGATCAGCAGCTCACACAGACACACACACCAAAAACCTGGCATACTTAATAAGCCTGAAGAATTTACATTTAGATCCACATTCTGTGGATCCTTGAGACTTGTATTACATCTTGTGAAAAGAGGCATAATAATAACCTTCAACTTTACAATTTTAAAAGCACTATAAACTATAAATGAATTTGAAATTTGAATTGAAAAAGTGACCCTAAACTTTTATACCTTAGTGTAGTCACTAGTATATTTGCAATGAAAATACAGAAAGATAATATAATACAAAGATGTAGAGATATACCGAGATATACCGTAAAGGGCCAAGTATACTCATCCGTTCACATGACATAATTTTCATCATCAGGAGAGTCTGCGAACATTCGCGAACCCAGTCTACATGCAGCCCAATTTTTAAGACACGTAAAAAAGCACATGCACGAGAAAAGTGAACTATACCTGGCCCTTAAAGGGGTCATATGATGCGATTTCTTGTTTTCCTTTCACTTTAGTGTGATATGTAGCTGTTTGTAAGATTTGAAGAGTATCAAACCTAAAGAGATATTCTTTTAAAATGTTATGGCTCAGCCACACTTTCCTAAAATGGCTCGTTCAAACATGCCCCAACGTAAACACATTTCATTAAACCAAATACACAAAATAATGTTCAGAACCATCATATGACCCCTTTAAAACTACTGGTGAACTGATTTAACTATTTCAGTTGCTGCTTTATAATTTGCCTACTTATAAAATACATATTGTTGTAATTGTTCGAGTCTGGCTTCTGACACTTTTCTGACCCCCCCACCACTTCACTTCCTTTCCTTTTATCTCTTATTAATAAAGGCAAAAAGCCTGAAAATAAAAATGTACTGTTTTTTGACAAAGTACACTTACACGCCCAGCAAAACAGTACACACACACACACTGGGCCATATTAATGTGTAACATATGTGACCATTGTGTGCCTCGACATTATGATAATTATCTATCACACACTTCAGAATGCAAATACTCCTTGCATTTAAGTTAGATCTTTGAATTTTTACAGACAGCAGACCATCTGTGAACTTTAACATATTATGATTTGGGAAATACTCATTTTAATTTTAAATATTTATAATAGTTTTGTGTCATGAAGATGCTGAAGCTTTAAGGAAATGAACAGACTCAAAAAATATTACTACAACTATCTTGGTGACACAAAATAATAAAATTCAGTGCAGCTTCCTTCGTGAAATTGCCCTGCAATTGACATATGTTACATAGTGTATCACCGTCTTTCTACTTGTACCATGATGGACGAATTTATGTCCTAGTATTTATAAATGTATCACACAACGTAATGTCGCTATAACTGCTTGATGTTGTTAGTGTTCATAATACCCTGAGGTGATGAAACCTTACAAGTCATGTATCAGCAAATGCGTGTAGCGATTCACATGAAAATTACCACCATCTTTTCCCTACAGATCTATCACAACTGGATCTATGTCTGTTGGTTGGCATTATATAAATGTTGATATTTGAAACAATTGAGCGATCAAAGCAAACACCATCTCTTCTCACTTACTCTGTGGAATCAATCAGAAACTTGAGTCTTCAGGAGTCAGGTCAGGGCCGGCTCACATCTCCAGAGCCGACAGGCGACAGGTCTGAGCAGCAGACGGCCACAATCAATAGACCTGGAATGAGGTTTGTATGGGGGTGGGGGTTACGGATTGTGCAATTTGGGGTGGGGGCGAGTGGAGTGGTTGGGGGGGTTGGCTAAGAGAAACTGGGTTAAAAGGAGGGGGGTAAATGAACAGAGGCCAGGCAATGTCTAATGTCTGTTGATAGAGCACATGGAGGTGTGAAAACACACACCCAGCCTTGTTACTTATTACAGGTGTTTAAAAAACTTTCTCTCTTGTGGTAAAAAACTTGCCCAAACAAATTCTAGACACATTAACTAATTCATTAGCCAATAACAGAAGCTTTTAGACTGACTAACAGTTTCAAATAGCCTACTAAAAAAAATAAGTGGACAATGTCTTAATGTCCAGACATGTTATGATAAAGGGACTTGAATATTGTGCTGAATACATGGCGTTTGTTGCATTGTACCTGGTTAAATCACAATGTCAGAAACAAATATCGGTAACATTTTACATTAAGGTTCCCTTTGTTAAGCATCTGTACGTGTCTTCGTTAATCAAAAGTACTCATTTATAAGTTTATTATAAACCATGAAATACCTGCCAAATAGTCAACTCACATATTATAAATGCTTAATAAATGTGTTTGTTTACACTTATTTGACTCGCAGCCATCTTCATGATTACCATGATGTTAATTGTAAAATAGACATTTATAGTAAGACTGAATGGTGCTTTATTGTTTTATTCTTATTCTTTTCCCAACCATGTTGCTTACAAGGTGCTACTACAAATGTCTTACAGTTCTCTGAAAAAGCCTTCTGGTCATGATGCTTATCCACAACAATTCATAAAATTATTGATTTTTCTTGTTTATTAAATTAATTGTATCCTCCAAAACACTAAATACAAAAAAGGTGACTAACTTATTTATTTATGATTTTATGAATAAATCCATTACTTACATTAATTGACCTTAAGGTACACTTCCACATGTTATCAATGTTAATAACTCATGGATAAATGGTTCACATGTATCCACTTTACAATAAGGCAATCTATCACAGTTTACTAACATATATAACTTGAATAAATGGTAAAAACACAGACTGTAAATTATCTTGACTGTATTTAAACTATTGCCTATTGCCTGTATTAAAACTCTTTATTGGAGACCTTTAAATGCATTCTGTGTGGAGAAACATCACTATCATCAGTGATTACTTTCAAAATCTCAGTTTAAATTGGGTGTGTGCCACCAGTACAGTCCTAAAAAGAAAAAAAAAACAACAATTCTATCTTACATTACAAATGCAAACCAGTGTATGTCTCATTCAAGATATAAGGATCATTTCCTTTTGTACATGTACAAGTAACAGAGATAAAACAACAAGAGTTTGTAGGTCTGGTCTAAGCTTGGAGCGGTAAGTGTACATATTTATTGAGGCATGTCAGCTTATAATGAGGACATTATGGTTCAAAATAAGTTTGTTTTCATTATGATCTTTCTGATTTGAGTGGATTTAACCGTGATCTGCACATCACTACTGAACATAAGCAGTCACAACATTGAAAATCAATCTGTTGAGTTTAATTAGGTTCTGTGGCATAGTTAAACTGTAAAGTTAACAAACTTGTAAAATTGTATTTATTTTTAGTAAGTTCAGCAGTTTTATGATGAACCCCTTTTACCCTCACAATACTAAAATATAAATAAGCACCCTTATTCAGCATTAATACATTTTGAGTTAATACGGCTCACTATTTGGCGAGTATTGGATAAAAGCCAGACTTTTTATTCATGTAATTATAACTGCTTACATAATCATTTACAAAGTGTTTGTGAATCAATTTTATTATTCTTAATAAACAAAGCAAACCTTAATGTCAAGCGTTACCTCTGTCGGTTGCTAGCAAAGTGCTCTACAATCTAAGCTACAGGAACATGATAGCTGCAATAAATATACCGACTGTATATGTTATAAATAATTTCACAAATGTGATCTGTGTGTTCATAAGGAACATAGTGGTGTGAATATTAGAGTGATGTATGTGGAGAAAGTGGATCACCCTGAACAATATTTGGCTCTTGCCTTGTCAAACGTCTCAGCAATGCAGACATGCAGTCTGGAGTGAAGTGCATTAGATTCTGAGAAGGTCAACTTTCTTTTGTGAACTTTTAACACCTATCGACCCCCAAAATCATTCAACTGAAAGTCACTTTTTCACTGTGAGAATACTATGAGTATGAGAATTTAAAGAATTTACTTTGAACTGGGTCAACTTACTGGTCTACTTTACATATTGTTTTAAAAAAGGGTAGTATATGTATTTCTTCATTACTTGGAATTTAAAGTATTATATTTTTGTATAAGATTGTAATGCTCAGTGTCTTGTATATGTGGAAAGGCCTCCACTTTTGTTCTGGGCAAAGTAACTCAAACAGTACTGTTTAAAGGAGTGGTTAGTGGTCGGAAAAGTTTCAATGGTCCTGTGAGGCCTTGTTAGCAATGTGGCAGCAGTATAAAAGAAAAGTGTTTGGACAGGGGAGAGATCCTGCTGTCAGGCCAGACATAAATCTACAGTACAGGAACCCTGTCCATGTGCACACCTCACGCACATGTACTGACGGACCTCAGACTGAGGCTCTTCAAACCCAAGGAAACATGAGGTGGAAGTGTCACTTAATGATGACTACATCTACGGCCTGGGTCAATGAAAACAACTGAGAATAATATTGGACGTTTTTTTTTAATGATCATATTCCAGTTTTTCTATCCACTTAACTGCCTGGTTGACTGCTTTCTGTACGGTCACACGGCTTGCAAGCAATTTTTATCTTCTCTCTACTTATCTTCTAGCAGCAGTGTCATGCTACTGTGAAAGAGAAGAACTGGATCTCCCGGTTGAGTCTGGTTTCTCCCCAAATCATTCTATATAGAAACTGGTTATAATCTCTATATGAAACTCTTTTTTTCTTTCCTCTGCAGGTACTTGTCTAGCACTGCAAAACATTGTAAACTTAGGAAAGCACTTCTTCATACTATTGTTGCCGCTTTTGATTGTGTCGCTTTATTGTCTCCTAATATTTGTAAGTCGCTTTGGATAAAAGCGTCAGCTAAATGTAAAGGTAAATGTAATCTTGCAGACAATTGTTTTACAGTTAGTACTACTAATATACATCTCATGCAAAGTTTAATACACACAGCACTTGCTAGTACTGCAAATAGCAAATTTAGACAAATTGCAACAAAACCCTGTATTTTTTTTTTTAATTAAATCTCATTTTTAGTGTTGCCATTATTTCTATATAAAGCTGCTTTGCAACTATGCAAAACTGTATAAAGTGCTATTAAAATAAATTTGAATTATATTGAAAGTGTTTACTTTGTGATTTAAATCATAAGTGAACATTGAACTGCTTTTGCTTGAGGATATCTATTTTACTCAACATCAAAATCATAACCACAAGCTAAATATAAAAAATGAGATGCATACCTGTGAATAAAAATTGTAAAATCATAAACAAAAGGAGGATCTCCTGAAATGAAAACGAAATGTTCATGAGGCCAAATGTCATATTACAGTAGCATTATTAATATTACCATGCAATAAATGAATTTGCATTCAAATGTAGTGTCTGATGTCCACAACAGAAGATGTGGGAAAAGTTCAAACTCATGAAAGCAACTTGTTAGAGTGTTGTATAGTAAAATAAACTGGGTAAATTATTATTGAGCTTAAAGTTCAATAAAAAATTAAAAACATTTAATGGAACGGACCATTGTTTTTCCAGGCAAACTCATTCATTTTGCTTCTCAACACATTGTAGCATCCACTGAGTTTGTCTGTTAAGTATTGAAGGGAAGTGGAAGGTGGAAATTGCCTGAGGTGAAGCTGACTTGAGGTTTTTCAGTCAATAAAACACAGCACATGCTTTAAAGTCCATTTACACACTCCCTTGCTCTCACAAATGCTTAACTTGACATATTAACATCTCATAATGGACAAATGAACACAGACACTTTTGAACATTTGCTGGGGTTGTTATGTTGTGAAATGTGTTGCCCGGCGGGTTTAAACATTTTTAATGCTTTGGTTCCGTGTCTTTACCCTCTGCTTTAGGTTTTCAGTGGCAAACAGAATAAGCTTTCTCTGTGTATTCTCTGTGAAATGAGGCAAGATTTTAAACCATTTACAAGTGTGGGTGCAAGTTTCTTTCCACGTACACACAGCTGGTTACAAGGTGTATGGTAAATGCGGGTACGGAGGCTGGGTAAACAGTAACAGTGTGTGGGCTGCTTACCTTCCTTTTTAACTTTCTCTTTTAGTCCAACAAAGCAAGGCAAACACGTGGTTTCACATCTGGAAAGGTTTGTGTATTTCAAGAGGAGACGTTGTTACTGTGTTCTCCTGACCACAAGAAACACACTACACCACAAAAGAAAGTGAGGTAAAATGCAAATTATGATGCAAATCAAATATTAGCAATATGAACAATTCTGAATTCAAGGAAAACACAAGAGATGTTAAAAACAATAACAAAATAAAATAGATTTGGATAGCTTTGCTCAGATAATAGAGACAACAGCAAAACTCTCAATTTCTTTTCAAACGGCAATGTAAATGGATTTTAAAAAACTGATGTTTAACCTGTTCACCGTTCTTCAGAAGATACACCTATGTAATTTCCCTATGCACTTTAATGTTTCTTAGTTGGATTTTAATCTAATCATGACAAACTATAAATTGATGAAAATTTCTAAGACTCAAGATGAAATATTTGACAAATTTTCATAACAATAAACATAAACAAAAAAAACTAATAAAAAAATGGTAATGTTACTGTAATTTATAAAATACATAAAATTGTTTTTACACTTAAATAATTTTTTATACACTTAAAAGTGTGTAAAAAACATCTAAAAATGAAAATAATTGTAGTTCATATAGTGCATTTTCATGTGTATACCTAATTTCTGCGGTGACAGTTATCAGATTGAGTTTTTTTTAAGAATTTTTTTTTTCTGAAATAACATTCAAGAAATAAACCTTAAAAGAATACAAAAAACAAAAAATTAAATATAATAAGAATTAAATGTTTATAACACTTTTACAATGCAAAGTTGCAAAGCAGCTTTACAGAAAACTTTTTAAGCCAAATCTGAGCCTAAAGCTAAAATCATAGCGTCAGTGCTTACTGTACAGACATATTACAAACAATTTCACAAGAATTAAACAGCACTGGTCAAGAAACACTTCCCGTCTCGGTTTTTAAACACTACACAAATGTCAGAACAAAATACAACCAACAGAACATTTACAATGGAATCACAATGTTTAATGAACATCTTTAAGATTTAATTACATATATGAAATACAAAAAAAATCTGAAACAGGAAGTGCTTTTGGACTAGTGTTTTTTACGTCTTGTAAAGTGGTCTATAATATTTATAACTGGTTTTATCATTTTTATTTGTTTTTATATAATTTCTGTTGTCTTCTTATGTCTGTATTTATGTATTTACTGTAAAGCCGCTTTGCAACAATGCAAAACTGTAAATGAGTAAATATAATTTTTTAAAAATTTGTAAATAGAAATGTAAAATTTGCTGTTTATACTAAAAAGATTATAGTTTGTTTTAAAAATGTCATTTTTAATAGATTTTTTTCTTATATGGCTCATACCTAAAGCAAATGTATTTTTAAGTCACCCTTATAATAAAGCAATATTCAGTACTTCAATTAAAATAATATTTTCAAGTAAGGCATAATAAGACATGAAAGGAAGCATAGAGTTTAAGGGCTCTAACTATCTGGTGGAAAATCCACTTGTTGTAGATGTTAAAATGTAAACCACACTGGCCCCCATGGCCCTCGCGGTAACATAGAGAAGAAAAAAGACCCTTAATGTGATGCAATCTCTGTCGAGCTAATCTCTAACCAGAATCAAAGCAAGAGGAGGAAAAAACACAGAGAGCTTTAAACAAGCAGCACCAAATGGTGTGTGCAATTAATCTTAGATCCTCCAGCACAAAAAAGCAATTTGTATGTTAAAGAATGGGAGTAGTGGTCCGTCGGTTCTGCTGAGACTCGAGGGATGACCCCGCAGGTACCCTCAGCACCAATCTGTTGCATGCTAAACACCGGCTTTAATGAGGAGCCATGTGCCGCTCCATGTGAAGAGACTGCCATCTCAGTCGGCCAGAGAGAAGAGCCCTTTCTCATTCACACACACACAGTGCAGATGTAGAGCCCCATCTTTTGTCATCCATTATCTCCTTAAGCATGTGTCTCCCCTGGCTGCTGTCGCTAGTCCGCTCTGGTGGTTAGACAGATGGCCGTGAGTGCTTCTCCACTCATACACACACACACACACACACACACACACACACACACACACACACACACACACACACACACACTTTCACAAATGTTTCCCCCTGATATTTCACTTTAATTTTCTGTTATTCAAACATGAGAAATTGTATTTGCTGTGTTTTGTTAGTGCCGGTGCATCGTTGTTTTTGTCAGTTTTGTTCGATCCTCACTGACATTTTTGCATATACATACGGATATAAACCGGCATGTGCCTCTTGAAAAAACCTAGCAGTAAGAATTGTTGTTTCCATATACCCATAACAGTTACTCTGTGATTCAGACCTTCTACATCTTACAGCAAAAGCTAAATAAAAAGCGAGAAAGCAGCTTATTTCAAAAACCTATCGTCTTTGACAAAAATCACAATATGACAAATAGTATGTCTATTTTGGGGACACATTTGTCCTGGTCCTGGTAAACCCTACAGTAAACCCTACCAAATGTCGCCACAAAGATACCAGTAATTTTTGACCTTGTGGGGACATTTTTGGTCCCCATCAGAAAAAACAGCTTTCAAGTCAAACTAAATGATGTTCATGTGAGGGGTTTGGTTTAGGAATAGGGTAAGGGTTACAGGATACAATATACAGTTTGCACAGTGTAAAAGTTAATATGTCTTATTATGGTCCCCATAAAACATGAAAACGTGTGTGTGTTTCAATTAAAACCAGAAATAAGTGAATAAAGTAATTTAATAAAACAACTATGGCACAATGAATAATAGGGTTAAAGATTGAGTCTAAATTATGCTGTCACTCAGTAGAGTCTAGTTTGGCATCAATTGTTGATTTACAGATTATTTTACAGTTTATGGGACAAAGTTATTAAAAATGTTGGGTAATTACAATTTGTTATAGTTATGACATTTGGTTACACTTTATTTTGATAGTCCACTTTCGACATTCTACTTAATTCTACATGTTTGTTTGATTAATGTTACAGCAGGGGAGGAATCAGTTGCGAATGTCAAGATCTGTGAGATAGGAAAGGACAAAAATATTTTACGGAAAGGTGTAGACTTTTGATGTATATTAAATTAGCTGCTTTTCATGCTTTAAAAGTTTTTTTATGTTAAATAATAGGTTACATAAAACATAACAGTTTTCACAATAAAATGTAATTGCATTTAATGCTTTAAAAAAAAAAGAAAAATTAACATGAAATCATAGTTGACCTCATGTGTTAGCACACATTACTAGTTTTCTGGTAAACAATTCATTTGTGCAGGTCAATCCACACAGAACATTTTGTCTTCGTCATCTATCAGAATCAAAATCTGAAAATCTCAGATAACGACACTTTGACAGAGCATGTCTTACCTAACCGATCTGCTCAAACTTTCATTCTGCTGCTGCTCTCTCCTTTTCTAGATTCACATAATTCACTGTGAACAAAAAAAAACTATTTCAGAAATATGTCACAACATTATGAAGTAAAGTCAATCAGAAGTTTACTCAGACTTCTCAATATTTAAACCACCCTCAACTTTATAATGATTTTTGTGTTTAATTTTCACAACGAATAAAAACCCTTACACACAGTTAGTTGCATTGATGTAAAATGGCAAAGAATCAGTGTCAGCTCATGATGTGTTTGCCCAGACAAAAATACATCTTATTTTGTGTAATGTTGAAAGCATGCATTGTAAACATACAGAATATGTCATATGAGTTTTAAAAGCAACAGTTATTTACATGGCAGCAAACCCGTTTCCCCTGGGATATGGAATGTTTTATGGGAAATCAAAGCAGTGCTCACACTGGGACAAGTCGGCTCAAATAACTGTGTTGTATTTATGGCATTTCTTCTGTCCCGAGCAAAACATAGCTCCAGTCCCACCCATGAAGACCAATAAAAGGCACAGCGGATAAGAGGGTTTTTTTCATCGCTATCAGACTTAAGCCGTGCTTTGATGCGGTGAGAGAGGGAGATGAGACCAGTGTGACTTAAGAAAACAGAGCAGAGATGTTTCAGGATCTACTGGCATTAGTGAGGAAAGGTTGTGAAAACAAGCCTCAGACACAAGCTCTTCAGAAATTGTGTGTGAAATTGGAAAGAGAGGGATCAATGAGAATGAAAGTAGTATCAAGTCACTCAAACATGAGAATGCATCACAGGCACATAAGTCGAATTAAGGAGTGACTGGTCTTTATTCAGATTTCACACGGCACAGAATACACAACGTAAAATAGCATATGGTTTGTTTGTGTCAAATTGCTTCCGATTTTGGTGAAGAGGTTTCTATTGGAAACACATGACCACTTTAGGCTTTAGGCTTTAGGCTGGATATTTAGTGTGTGAACTAAAACATGCAGTATATTTTTGTCTTGGTTAACAGAGTTTAGTACAGTAATCTACAATAGTTTTTACACAATGCTTGGGTAAAGCATTGCTGTCGCTCTATTTACTTCCACTTAACATGAAATACATTGTTTCTTCACATCTCACTCCCTCTCAGTAAAGGTTTGGGATTGATATTCAGAGTGCACTTTTAGTGTATCATCAATTAGATAAAGACTTTATGTGCTTCACCTATTTGGTGTATTCACTACACAATAAATACGATACCAATTTGAAATACGATAGTTAGTAAGCCATTCGTCTCAGTCACTGTGTGATTGGTGTGAAGAATGAAACACATGGTGGTTTTTCGCTTGCGCCCCACACACACGTTTAAAGGCACCAGCAGGGTTTCACCTGTCTGGGCCGAGCTACAACAGGGCTCTCTGGTTTCGGTGGGATACAAGCTCATAAGTCTGCTCGTAAACACTACAGGACTAGACAAACTGCATGTTTGTATGAAGGTGACAGCGGGGAAATGGGGCATTCTGTTTATTCACTTAGAAGTTTTTCCCACTGTGGCAAGACATCAGACTTGATTTCCACTCTTAATTTTATTTCTAACAATTTCACAAAATGCAATATTTACAGTATGCAAATGTAAATGTTTGGGCACCCATAGTTACTACATAAGTGATTAAACATTAGGCTTAAAGTATTACCTTAAAGATAAAATGTTAATTTAATAGGTTAAGCATCAGCTTGTGCCTCTTGGGGAGGTCCATTGTGGAATTTGAGGGGTGTTTAGGATCAATAACCTTTTTACTGTGAAATGTTTGCATCTTGGAATTTCTGCCATTTGATGAACAGTTGCATAGTTGCATCTTCTTAGCTACAACATCCAACATGATTGTGAACAAGCCATTAGTCTAAGTCTAGTCTAAACCTAAGACTAGCTGGTGTGCCCAAAGGTTTGCATAGTGCTCCTTTCCTGTTTTTATTCTAAAATTGTTTAAAAACAAACATAATAGGCTGCAGCAGTTTTGGAGATCAGTTTATCTACATGCTCAACCATTCACAGTAATCATTTATTAAAAAGTGGTGACTTGTGAGGTATATCTAAATAAACCAGCTTCTGAAATTAGAAAAAAATAGAGCGAAAAAATCATTCAAAAAACAATACAATATTTCATAAAAATAAGAATTGTCCATTTTAATTTCAAGGTAAAATGAACACTGTTTACAGACATATTAAGCGCTGACCCAAAATGACCTAAAAGTAAGATATTACCACGAACTGCATAGTCCCTAAAGTTTGCAAACCAATTTAAAACATATATAAATTTAAAGTACATTCAACTGACAAATGAAAGTTTAAATTATTGATTTGTAACATCACACAAAATCAACTTCTTACAAAGAATTAAAGAGATCTATGTGAAAGTTAAAAGAATAAGAAAAAGACTGTAAAGAAGTATGAAAAAAACATGTTAAATTGGAACATGCTTGGAAAAGAAGGGACGGATCTCATTAAATCAGACTGTGAATGATTACAGTCTTCTGTTATGGATGGATGAAAGAATCTCCTGGTGTAGGTAAAAACAGAAAGCATTATAACTGATGGCTTTCGGACACTGATGATGCAGTTTACCACTGCTGTGAGATTATTCTCATTTCATCTCCTGGTCACTTTTCTTGTTCACCCAACTACTGTAGAAAAGCTAACTGACTAGAAATCATGTAGTCAGCTAGTAATGTGCTCACATTTATGGGACTAAAGAGAACAGAAATATTCCTTTCCCATCTGATGTGTTCATGACTCAATAGTCAGACATAAAGGCTACATTTTCCAGAGGTCTTGCTTGCCAAGATCAGGACACATTTCCTCAATTATGGGAATTGTTGATGCATTTTACAAAGCACATTTCATATCCAATCACGTATCTAATGCATTATAAGGGCCACACTTTACTCAAGAAGCAGTGTTTTTGCAGTGTGTTTGAATATATTCTCATACATCAAAATATTGATATAATATTCTAGTTTAAATATGAAGGTGCTTATGAAAAGCGTAGGAAAAAGCCACAGTCACAGTACTGGCATCAGCCTATATGCAAGATCTTCTGAGTTTCATTACTTGTGCTAATGTGAGTAATGTTTTCTTAAGGTCTAAGGGGCTTGAGACCAGTACAACAGAGACACAAATACACTTACGCGAAATATACTTTGTCTAAATATATAAACCCACATATTTTTGTGCTGATCCCAAATAGAGATTATGGGTATTTAATACGTAAAGTGCTCAAGGACGTAAGGTTTAATTTGATATGGTCACCATGTGGTCTGGACCAGTGACTGGTCACCAGTTTTTTAAAGTGTTCATATTCCAAAATACTGTTCAGCAAGATATAGCAGGACAAAGACTACCCATCAAATGACAAAATTGCAAACTAGGGGGACTGTGTGGCATCTCTGGCGTTATATTAAGGAATATGTTAAATCAGACGAGATCCGATTGCTGCAGTTGTGAGGAAGCTCTGCTCACTGACATGTGTTAATACTGTGTATGTTAACTGCTGTTACCCAGCAACACAGCTGTCAGCATGGCAAAGGAATCACTTACTTCACAGTGTAAAGACAGGGAGACAGACACTAGACAGGGCTTTCTGACTGTGATCGCTCATAAAGTATGAAGACATTCAGATGGGTCTCTTTCTGATTTGCCGGCAATACTAAATCTCTACAGATAAAGAACAAAAAACACTTTACCAACAGCAGTAGACATACATTATAAATGAATATTTACATTCACCTAGTACTAGATTTTTTATCTAGTCTTCCACGTCATTCACATACATCGTAATTATAAAATTGTCTTTTTGACATTTTACCTGCCTCTCACAATAATAAAAGTGTTGTTAAAAATACTCAAATTTTTTATGACTTTTTTATAGAATATACTGTAGCTTATTCTGCCAATTTGATTTAGCCAAGTCTATTTTTTGTTTTGCTACTGACATGTAATCCTCAAATGTAAGCTGATGAACAGACCTCTTCCCACCAGTCTATTGTACTTGTGGTAATTCATTTATAACTACAGTATGCAGAACACGGTAATGATACCTGGCCTTTTGTGTTCAGAAAGAGGTCCAGTATTTATTGAAAGTGATGCTGTATGTTAAAAAATAGGTGATATCCGTATTTTTGTTAAGTAATTTGTTTTTATTATGTTTTTGTCAATTTGATCTCCATTTAAAATACAAATAAAACTGAAACAATTAAAATAAAGATACTGACAAATGAACGCTTGGACATTTCTTTGCCGTTATTTATTCATTTCTCATGTGAAATACTACTGATCAAATTTGTGTGGATATATTAATTTTTTTAATTTTCACCTGATTTCATCTCCAAATGCACAATGAAAAATACTGCAGTTAAAAAAACAAACCAACATAATGGAACACGGAACCAAAATCAAAATAACAAATTATAATTGTCAGTGTGTCACAGTTTGGAGAACCATTAAAATATTTGTTCACTATTTTATTTTAAGAAAGAAAATACATGAAACATATAAATAAACACACAACACACTGTTTGTGATGGGAATTATATTTAAAATCAAATTACAGTTTTCATTCACATAATAATAAATACAATTTGCAACTTTGCATTGCTTTATTTGGTGGGGAAGGCTGCATTTTGAGTATATGTACATCATAAACATTTTTGTTGTCAGAATTTCTCTCATTCTGAGAGAACCTGGTTTCCACACAAACAAGTTTTATTTTTAAAAATGAAAGGGTGAGGCAAGGGCACAGTTTGCCAGAAAAACTCATCCACATTACACTTTGGTGTCTTCCAGTGTAAAAGCCAAATACATCAAATAGCAGCACAGCTGAAATACCTCCAGGGTCCCACATCACTGCAGAACAGTCATTCACTTTTCACATCATCTGTCACTACTCTCTCAATTGTTCAATTACTTTAAATAAAATCTTTCATAATTGCATAATTGTCAGGTTTAGTTTAAAGGTTGATGTGTTATAAGAGCCTCAGATGAACCAAAGGCAATAACCCAGAAGCAATTGTAAATTTCAGACAAAATATATTAAATAGATTAATACTGTTATACATTTTGAAACCATCATAGGGATAATTAACGTGCTATTTGGAGATCATGTGTGTAATCAATAATTCTGATTCCCACTTTCAGAAATGAAATGAATGAATCCCATTCATTCAGGCATTTACAGGCAAAAAGAAGTGTGGTAATTAGGTATGTCTGTTATTTGACATTTCATGCAGCCCTTGCCTGTGACCAAAGAAACAGTTTCCCTTTTACAGATATGCAGAACTCACATGTCCTAATATTTATACGATAAAAAATCCATACAAATAATAGTCTAGCTTGAGTGAGACGGTGATGGCAGGTGTTTGGACAAGCATCAGCTACCATTGGTGATAATAACAGAGGTGCCTTTATGGCTGGGGGTTTGTTCGGTCTGCACGCGAAGATGAGTGGCCATGTCATAATGAGAGGAACCTGAGCAACCCAGCGAGTATCCTCTAAAGCTGTCGGCCTCATACAGATGTTCAAGTGCGTAGCTGGTGAGTGAGTAGGCTGCGTGTTTTTCCAGGTACTGGCGGGGGTGGGAGGGGTATAGAGCAGGTGTCGGGGAGACAGCACATGTGCCCGTCAAAGGCAACGATTGCTGGTGTTGTTGAGAAGAAGAGAGGTCATTTTGCAGGAAGTCTTTACTTTTACCCATTCTGTCAGAGTTGGGGCTGCTGAGGCGAGACAGCGAAACAGGACTCGGGGCGGGGCTTATAACCTGAGCTATCCCCCGACACACCACGCCCTGCAATGCTGACTGGGCAAACTCAGTGTTAAACGAGTGGCCGTGGTCCTTGATTAGACCATTTTTAGGCTCCAAAGGTATGTCTGAGGCAGCCTTTCGCAGCTGTAGACGACTTTCCTCCTCTTTTATCATCTGTTGCGTTGCTCGAATCAACGTCTCAATCTTACTGGGTTCTCGAGGGCTTGCGCGACATTGGTCCCCGCGGTATCTGTCCCCCGAATCGCTGGCCGAGCCGCCATCAGGTGAGCTGACCACACTGTCCTCATCCCAGTGACCCCTTACTGCAGGTGGGAGATATCAATGTAAATACTGCACTCATCGGACACTTTTCGAACCACAGATCTACTGAAAGGGACACTCACCTTGCAGGCTGTGGACTGAGGCGATGTGTGGCATCACACCTTCGTAACTGTCTCCGTTCTCGGGTGAGGACTTGGGTAATGGGATGACAGAGCGGGCCGCACCCCACCATGCCTCTCGCCCTTGCTGAGAAGTGCCCAGGAAGTATCGGCCAGCCCTGCAGCGACCCCGCTCGCAGGACTCAGAGTGAGCGTGGGTATAGAGGTCACTCGATGTGTGGTGATCATCCGTCAGTGGTAGGCTGTAGCAAAGCGGTCGCGGTTCAGAAAACTGTCGGTAAGCACATGAGGAGTCTATTCCTTCACATGGCTCCAGAAGCTGAGGAGAGGCAGAGTCAGTAAGTGGGCTCCCACCCCACGGACTATCCTGATCTGACTCAGAGCGATCTGTAGGAAAGCCTGGATACTGTCAAAAAATAAAGCCAATCAATAATTAGCCAACAACTTTACAGGGGGCAAGGCAGACCAACAGTAAGATGCATAAGGTAATTTATACAAATAGGACATGTCCTTGAAATCCACATCTAAAATTCCTATCATCAGTTAACCTTTCTAGTATATGACTACCAGGCTAAATGGAAGACCAAACAATTTAAAAATCACCTGTGAATAGGGAGAGAGACGTGTCTTGGTCTTGGTACGGGAAACCCTGCTTTTGCCCACTCGTCGGTTCTCGCTGATGGGATTGGAGGGGCTGTTGTATGTAAATGAGGGCTTGCTGGATGTGACCTGATCTAAGGACAACTGTAGTCCTTTATACTCTGTGTCCCTGTTGGGAATGGAAACAGCATTGAGCTTTATACACAATGTCCTATATTTAGGTTTTAATCTCAATGTTTCATTACACAACACGTTTTGAAGAATGGTATGCAAATTTTGAAAATGACTTCAGGATGTGTGTACTGGTGCAATTTTTCTTTTTAGTTTAAATGATGCGAAAAGCATAGTCAGTCAGAATGGTATTCAGATAATTCAGGCTACATTCTCAGTGGCCAGGCACTATGTAGTTGTGGTTGCACGTGTGCGTGCACATCTGCGTGTATGTGTGAGAAATTGAGAAAGAAAATGAATTGCATTGTTTCTCCTGCAGGACTGGAACAAGGCTCTGACAAACATACGCCAGAGGGCTGGAGGCTCTGTTCAAATACACAGTGAGATTAAGAGCTATGTCTGGCTAAATCAAACCCACACAGGGATCACCACATAAGGCATAACTAGGAAATGGGAATTGATTTCTCAGTAAAGTGCTGTATGGATTTCTGTTCCCAGTGAGGTATAACTTTCAGAAAACTATGGGTAAAACGTATGCTAGCCAGGCGCCAATCTTAGCCTCCCTCTAGAGGCACAGAAACCTGGCTCAGACAACACACAGCATTACGGGATTGCACACAGATGGTAACAACCTGGAAAAAAACGGCATGCACTCGTACAAATGCAAACACTGATTCATGCAAGTGTTGTGATGTTAATGCGCTCATTTGAGAGTTGTCTATGTAAACAGAGGTAAAGGTGTGTAGACAGAAGCCAAAGCCTTAAGGTATTGCAACAGGTTGGCTAGTCTTTATTACATACATCCACAATAAAAAAAGTTGAAGTTAAGGAAGGGTATAAACGTATCACAGATGGAAGGAGACTGCAAACTTTACGAACACTCTGTAAGCAAGCTGTGAGCTATAAAGCCCCTGCTTTACAGCCTGATGATTAAACCTCATAAACACTTTTGCTTTATGGCTGTCTTTGACACTTACAAGCCATTGGCAGACTGGCATATTAAAACATATCCAATCTCTTTCAATCACGTTTTAAAGATAACCCCTCGGCTGATTTGCACTGGTAATAAAGAGATACCAAATAAGTCAAAAAATGCAGGAGGTATTTGATTTTCCATATGCTGGCATCAGTGTATCATGTGGACATTTTGGAAATGCTCTTTACTCTTTCATATGTCCGTTGCAAGCTATAGTGTGAGGGATAGCTCCATTGCTCAATCCTGCTTCATTCTTTCTAGAGATTTCCAGCGGAAAGTTCATTTTGGTAATGCACATAGTCTATCAGTGTGAATGCATGACAAATAAATCATCCACAAACCCTCTGACTCCCATGCAGTTTTTGTCCACACAGCTGGCATATTATATAAAGCAAGAACAAAGATGACACCCAAAACTGACTGATGAGTGTTGGAGCAGCTTTGACTCACTCAGGCACTGTCACGGCCAACGTTTTGGAAACAACATAAATTTTGATCCTAATGACATTCTATTGAACCTATGCTTTTTCTAGGCCATTATGTCTCATTGGTGTGTAAGAGTGAAAGAATGTGAACAATTTAATACATCTGTAAACTGAAGTTTGAGTAAAAATAAAATGTTATGCTGCATATTTCCATAATATACAGTGTGCATGCCATGTACTTACTTACTTACTAGTATGTTTTCAAAATTAAAACAACCTAAACTATAATAAATTATATTAAATATGTTGAAGATGTACAGCAACTCAGGGATAGTAATTTCTAGAATTTAATTTAAGAATTATTATTTTATAAGTTTATTTGTTACAGCGCAAGTGAAGGCAATTAAACAACTATGAAAGCTTTCAAAATCCTAACTGCTACACTGGCATGCAGACAAGCAATATTGTATTGATTCTACTGTAATTATATAACTATTAACAATGCTTATTAAATCAGATTTGGAGACACAAAATGCGACATATAACATTTATAATGAATGACTTTTTCAGAATAACTTTCTAACAATTGCTCTCCGAATTGCTTAAATTCATGGCCTGACATGAATTTATAAATTCATGATTCATGACAAATGAAATTCATGACAAAGTTTATAAAAAGCTTATCGTTCCAAATGTTCAGAATAGATCTAGGTAAGATGTGTTCTCACGTGAGCACGTAGTTGACGCTGACGATACAGTGGGGTCTGGATGATCTGCTGTTGTGCACAATAGTGGCGTAACTCTGCACCCACACCCATCCGCCGTGCTTAGCCAGAAATCGGTAGTATTTGGTTGTGACCTGTCCCTTGACCAGCACTATGCAAGGAAAAAACGCAATCAGTTTATAAAAAAAAGATTCACACATATCGTCACGTAAAACAATAGAGAGAGACAAAATCGTGGTTTACCTACCTACCTCGCTATTTATTAAAGAACGTTATTTTTAGGACGTTGTAATGTTCGATATGCTTTTAAGTGTGGATAATTCCATTATTTTACTTGGAAAATAATTATCGCCTCTTTGCATGTTTTCTCCTGAAGCCTAATAACTATTTATAGTAAATAATATCAAACATGGTGATTCTTAATAAAGTGCAATCAGCAGACTCAAATCTTTGTCTCACTGATAATAGACTGCATGTGTAATTATGAGGCTCGTGCTTTGACGCAGGGACGTGCTTTTACTCCCTGAGCATGTAAAGAGGCTCATGGCGGTGAGAGGTGTGTTTATAGCCCTAGTCATCACTAAAGCAGTTATTATTAGATGCATGACCAGAGGAATGAGGAAAAACAAACCTAACTCACACAAGTGGTGCGCACAGCGCAGGTGGAAAGTGTCGCAGCTGTGGACGTGATGATAAAGTGTCTTCTCTATTAAGTCCTGTGGCTCGTAGCCCGTGAGCTCCGCAACCCTGACAAACACACAACACAAAACAGAATAACAAACACCTGTCCACACACGGGCAAATCTGAGAAAACTAAGACCAAAAAACAAAACGCAAGCTTGCAGACACAGCTGCATATGGAAATATATGTACAAACAGAGCTGCATTTACACAGACACACACAGCAGGTTGTCCAGGTTGTCTAGAGAGACAGAATTTTTACATAACGCTCTTTTTAATTTTTTTGACAATATATTACATTTGATGACATTTTGGTATACATGACGTTTAAAATATATTGGTTAAAAATACGATTTTTACAAAAAAAATTATTGCCTTAAAAAATAGTTTAATAACAATTCGTAAAAGTTTTACTATGTTATTTTGTATTAATGCGTACGATCTCAATTTTGGTATGATCTGTTTTCCCTACGATAGGTGTGAGTATAGGGGTGGAGCTTCATTTTTGATTTGGTTCTAATTACACACTTCATAAGAAATACGAATTCATAAGAAATAGTCACCTCGTATAGACCCGTGATATCAGGCTGGTTTCTAACCCCCGCCTAGCATATTTTGTGTTCTTCCTCACAGTTGTTAAATTTCTGTAAATTCGGTTACTGTTTTGTCTCTTCGTGTAAATTTGTCGTTATGCGTCTTAACATATAGCTTAAAAAATCGAGTTTCATAATGTAGCCTATCCTTAAAACTGATGAGATCATGTATATTGGTACTGAAGAACATACTGTACCTGGAGTCCAAGAAGATGAGCTTCATGTCCAGACTGGCTCTAAACATGAACATATTACTGTGGAGCTTAATCTCGGTCACTGCGCTGGGCGGGAGCGAGTGGCCCACGGCCACCAAACCCACATTCTGATAACAGCCATCAAATGGGGACATGTCTAAACTATACTGACGGATCTTCAGATATCCACTGCAGTGAATCACCTGCAGGAGAAACACATACAGTACAGTACAGATAAATATATTTGCGTTAGAGTTACTGCAGGACGCACAACAACACATGCAAACTCATGACTGCAGGGCACAAGTCATTCCTCGTTAAAATAAATAAACACACGGCATTCTGTTGTGGCTTGCAGGCAAATTTTATTCTTCTCAGACATAGTCTAAAATATCTTAAACATATCTACAATATGACTATAAATTGTTTAATTTCGGGCACTGATTTAAGTGTTTGAAAGTGTTTGATTGCCATCTAGCCTACCTTGTAACCTCCACATGTCAAGCCTGCGTTCCTTTTCGCAAGGACGCATTTCATTCTCAGAAAGAAAGACCTCTCCATTTCATACTCTTCAGACAGCATAAAAGACAAAAAAAAGATAAGTTGAGGAAAAGAGTGTGTAAGAAGAATGTATAGGTGGTTTAAAATACTGAAACTCTCATACCATGGAGAAAGTGTGAATGGTAGGGCTGGTGAGGTGTGAGCACTGCGGTCATCTCGTCATGATCTGCGGGGTGGATGTATTCATAAATACTGTTCCCCGTTAGCTCTACCTGCAGAAAGCAACCTTTGTTATCGGTGTCAAACAGGCCAGAAATATTCTCACCTCTAAATTCAAATAAAGTTTATTTAAGCACTGTTACTAAAATGTCCACATACCTGTGACAACCCTAAATGCACTGATGCCGTTTCAGAAATATACATGATCTTTCCGTCAGGTGCCACCACGAAAATAAAGCCATCCAAAGTCTGGAAAAATATCAGTATTTACATTTCATTTAAAACATAGTAATAAAAATACAAATGTTCACCTAATTTCACACTGCGCAATTTTGTTTCCAATCGAAGTAAAGTTCGAATTTTATGAGAACAAATCCATAAATATAAGGAAATTATAAATTGTTGCAATGTAATTCAAGCAAAATAACACAATGTGTAAATAATGTGCAATGTGCTGACGGTTTATTTTTTGTGGCGTTTAATTAGGGTACAAACCGGACTGGAAAACGAATTGTATCATCTGTCGTTAAAAACCTTACAATTTCGATAGGCCGATTTAAAAACTCCATCATTAATATAGATGTAATTATTTAATTATTTACTATAACAGTGATGTAATAGTACTGTATTTGTGTTATGAAATTATAAAAGCGTGTAGGCTACCTGTAGCAGATGTGATCCAAGCTCTCGACCCACATTATCCAAAGAACTGGCTCGGCTCACGTGGCCCCAAGATTCCCCAAGACCTGCGGACATGTAGATTACATTTAACATATAATAAATAGAGCATCTCAATACATATAACATATTGAGCTCAATCATTTTACAATGACTTTTAGATGTCTGCCAACAATCCACCAGTAGGATACGCTAACAAAAAGCGCCCGATTACATCAAATAGTTACATAAAATGCAATACATAAAACGGGTAATCGGAATAATAGCATCACCAAAAACAACAAAAATTGCATAATAAAAATAATAATTTCGTTTTATTATTTATTATTATTATTATTTTACAATAAGTCGGTCAATATCTTAACACTGAATCGACTTTAAACAGGCGGAATGTAAATCAGGAGTATTTATTATGATCCGTACAGGCGGTGAAACTCGATAAAGCAAACAGTCCCATACACACAATCCTTATTGAAATGCAAATCACACAAAAACAAACATTAGACGCTCGGATTGGACTTTTATATTGAACAAACACAGACTCGGCGTTTATTCAGCAGAAACAATCACATTACTTCTCAAACAAACACAGTCTGAAAAAACACATCTGTACACAGTCAATAACATCCCTGAAATATCTGCCATTTAAACAGGTTTCAGACAGAAATAATCAGATACACAAAACAGTTTAAGTGATTTTTAAAATTGATTAATAAAAATGAAATACTAGATTAAAGGATTAAATAATAAATACCGCAGTAGTCTCAAATTTAGTGGAGCAAATTATGTAAAAATGGTAAATTAATAGAACCATAAACCTTATCTAATAAAAAATAATAACAATTATAATTATTATTAATTGCTTTCAAAATGCATAATGAATGGCTCGTATATTATATATTTAGAATGTTCATTTCTTGCCCCACTATAACATAATGTTCACTGTTTTCTTCCTATTTGTCTGCACAAATAAACTGCAGGTTTGTCTGATCATGCCGGAAAATCAACGAGCTCAGAGCTTCAATATTAACTGTAATTATCTGGTTATTCTAAGTCAAACATTTAACAGACAAAATAATTAATTATTGGATTTCTCCAAAATTATTTTTAAATTTTTGAAGAATAAAAACTAAAAACTGAAACCACATTATAACCAATAATGTTGTTCTGCCGTGAAAGCTGTAATATTTCGCTTATTTAAGCATGTGATTTAAGGCCTAATACATATATAGCTATAGCTATTCCGACTCAGAAAACTTTGCATTTAATTATTTACGGAATCTGTCATGTGTGTCTGCTTATTCTAGAAAATAAACAGCTGATATAATTTAAATGACTGAATATAAATATTTGCTATCATAAATGTATTATATGTATTATGTATGCATAATATGTGAACATATCATACATGAATTACATACATTTTCACATCACTACTAACAGATCCAGAGAAGTCATAAATGACTACAAGCAAACACCACGACTAACAGTGTTACACATAAAATGACAATTTAAAGCAAAAATGTTTGACAATGATTTGACAGCGCTGTCGGTCAGTATGACAAGAGTTATTCTTTGCGCAGTCGAGCAATAAATAACCATCATAAAACTCCCTTCAGCTTCTTTCATTTTGTAATAAACTTTTACTGTCTCATTTCCTCTAACACTACAAGCGAGCTGTTTTTACTCTGACCTCACTAACCTTTAACCTGAGCTGCTTTATTCTCACTATATCTTTTTAAACATTTATTTATGATGTAATGAGTAAAACACATGGCGCATTATTTCCGTGGATGGTAAAATGCTCTAAAATATCTTCTATTATCGTATGTAATGTTGTATATCTGACGGGAGAGAAAACAACCATAAACATATTGTAATTGTACCCTTTTTGACTCTGGTTGGTCTATTATGTTTTAATATAACTCAAATAAATATAGTGTCGAGTCATACGCCGCATGTGCAGCACTTGTTGATTAAACTCTGCCTTCAGGCCTGCAGGTGTCACACGCAATAATAATCAATTAACTACATGTCAGCTATATATGTATATATTTATATGTACAACACCTTCATGTCCCGACTATCAATAGCCTACATTAGACATCAATCCAATCTTTAAGAGCGAACACAGATACTGATACACAAACAAATATTAACGAATAAACAAAACGTGCGAAACTATTCGACTGCAGGTGAGATAATTATCCGGCACGTAAAGTGGTTTCTTTTAGTTTTGCCCTGCTATAATTGCACATGCACAGTTGAGTTTATGATTGACAAAATGTCTCGAGATTTTCTTTCAGGGATCTGATCTAAAACACTTTTTTGCCGTGCGGAGTGACACAAAAAACGACAACTAACGCATTAATTGTGCTGTTTCATTCACTGGATTATTGTAATATTGGTATAATAATAATAACAATAATAATAATAATAATAATAATAATAATAATAAACATGAAATGTTTAATAGGCAACATATAACATAATAATAATACTTCTTATAATATTAAATTCAATACTTAAATAAAAAGAAAACATTTGTCTTGTTTAGTAGATCATGTATTTTTGAAGAAGGCCCGTGTCATGACGATCGGACGCTGATAATTGATGCAGTTTGTGTTCAGTCACGCGCGACAGAAGGTGGGAAATAACATTAATATCAGAAACATCTTGACGTCTGAAACTACACTTACACACACACACACACACACACACATAGCGGATCACATCACAACTCAGGTGCATTTTATACCTACTTAAAAATATTTATAATTCTGCGTTTATTTTAATGAAAAGCAGCGGTGCGCAGGGCGCAACAAACATTGTTACTCCGAGTCTGCGTATTTTTAACCACTAAAAAGTACATTAAACAGCTCGTTAGTAATACTACAGTGCTGATAAATCTTACGGCCTATTAATTTAATGAGAGCATACTGTCAAACTGATATATGTAATTTTAAAAATGTTTCTCTTTAAAAACAATACAACAACAACAATACTAGCTAATAATATTAATACTACTACTACTAATAATAATAATTACAAGCAGGAGAAGAAAACATTATTAGACTTAAGTAAGGAAGAAGGGAAGATGTGCGGCAGTAGGAATGGACAGAAGAGAAAGATTGTTGTCTGACCTTCAGGGAAGACGATCCTCATTTTCAGGTAACTGGTAGTGAGTCTGATGATGGACGCTTTGTCCAGTTGTGAGGTGATGGCTGACGGTAAAGGCAGCAGTTTGGCAAGTTCATAAAACTCGCTGTTCTCTTTCTCCCGACGTGTGCGCGCCGCGTTCTTCGACTTTTCCTTCATCTCGATTACTTCAACCTCTCCACAGCACAGACTCAAACTGCAGGCGTGAAATCTCCTGCACTTCTAGCAACATCTGAACACTTATCTTGACATTCCCAAATCACTTCCTTTTCCCAGCAAACACTTCACATAAATACATGATTTTTATTTGTTTCATCCTATGCGAGTCTTAATGTGTACAACACGAAATCCACTTGGGCCCAGAAGAAGAGAATATCCATCCGTCCATCAGCTGGCCATGAAATCCTGAAAAAACTGCAGCAAACACATTCAATTTAATCCAAATGTTTAATACGATCCAAAACATTTAATACTTTCAAATGTATTAATCCATTTGTATGAAAATATAAACTATCATTTCATCCATTTCCTCCCCACAGACTTCCATATATTTGCTTTACGTGTTGACGTTATAATCTATAAACATATGACTAAGATGTATGCTGATTTAATGATTGAAATAGCTCAAACTTGCTTGTCTTCTTACCGTATATCAGATAACTTTCATTGTGTCCATTAGTCCATAACAATTAGAAATATCCAGACTAATACATGCTGAATTCCACAGCAAACACAGGAAACACGCATCTTAGTATCCAGAAGGATCTTGTTTGGAGGAGAGTTTGTTGAAGTCTCTTTCAGTCTGTGAGCCGCACAAGTTTCCGCCCCCTGATCCTAATCCTCAGCTCATTGGACATTCAAACAACCAGACAGAATTTTTCCATTGGATCCCATTGACCATGTGGAACCAGAATCTGTTAGAAATGCTGACCCTTGACACACTGTGAATAATCTTTATATCTGTCTGTCTGTCTGTCTATGTATCTGGCTAAATTTAATGACGTCTATTGATACGATTTAAGTTTGCAAGTGTTTGATTATTCCGTTGAATCAAAAACAGAAATATCATACTTCTTGTTGTTTTTACTATTTTTACTTTTAGTCGAATGCAAACACAATGATGTGAAAATGGCAGGAGGATTTTTCTCTCGTGTCTCTGGAGAGCTGCAGTCTGTGTGTGTGTAATAGGAAATCACCTGCAGCAGAAGAAAATCACAGTGGATGGGTCCTGCACACGAAACGCTTGATGCTGCTTTAACCTTTTCCTAAAGCTCGAATTTGCTGCTGATTAAACTGCGCCGGTAGAAAAGAGAACAATCGAAATTACTTTGCTATACATGAAATCCTCAGAAAGACTCAAAAGTTTGAGACATCAAAACAAACGCCTTATTGAATTTAAATGATAAAACACACAATCAAAGGCTTTGCCAAGAGGTGCTGTTAAGATCTTATTAAAAAACACTATTCACAAAATACAATTAATAATTCGCAGCTGCAGTGTCCTGAACATAATTAATTCATAAGTATACAGAAAATTGGTACACAGTGAAACACACACAGAAAAAAACATTATTTCTGCCATTTCATTAACTATAATTTACTATAATATATACAATTACTGTAATATTTCATAGATGAATTTTAATCTTATCATGAAAAACTATATAAAACAATATACATACAGCAATAACAATGAACAACCAAAAAAGGTAATAAAAAAATGTTAATGTTACTGTAATTTATAAAAAAATTTAAAGACTTAAAAATGTTTGAAAAAATATCTAAAAATGAAAAGAAATGTAGTTCACATTTGCATTTTTATGTGTATACCCAATTTCTGCTGTGACAGTTATCAGGTTAACATGTGCAGCACATTGTTGATAAATGCTGCAAATCCTCCTCTGTAAATGAAGACCAGAAACGATTTTACTGCAGTCATGTGATTTTATTGTATTCTTAACAGAACAGTACTGATGATACAATACATTACTTCTAGAAAAAAATCTTTAGTCAGCGTCTTTATGTTTGACAAAAGTATCAGGGGTTGTTGTAAAGATGCAGGATAAGAGCAGAAAGGCACAAGATGTGAGAGCCTCTGAATCTTCTCACACCAGCAGCACTATTTGTCACAAATTCACTTCACGTCTCTCATACACACACACACTTAACAAGCTCATTTAACACAACCATCTGATCTTGAATTTTCAAGTGTTAGTTATGACATTCACAGACCAATACATTGTTTTGGCCAGATGTTCCAATCATGCCAATGTTGTCATGAGAAAGAAAAAATAAACACACCAGACCTTATATAAGAATGCACTTCTGCAGTGAAGTCTTTTATGATGCAAAAATCATCCCTAAAAAAGGTTTAGTTTCAAGCCATGTATATCAGCATGCTGTCACTGCAGGGACATTTTACCCACATTATCTGATATTTCAGCGTTGACCTGTGCAGAAGTGCTGGCTGGGATGACGTTCAGGAGGATGTCATACTGCTGATCCAGGCCCAGGTAACTGTCACTCATAAGGTAAAGCGTATAGATACACCTAAAAAGAACAGAAACGTAGACATTACACTGCGTATATACCAGAAATCTCAGTATATATGCACCGGTAGACGGTTCTTACTTTCCAGTCTTCTCTGGTGTATAGAAGGCCACAGAAATGCTGCTGTGGGTGCGTACATATCCCACACGTTTGATGGCCAGCAGTTCTTTTTTCTCCACTTCCCCAAAAACGAGAAACCAGCCTTCATCTTTAGGTTTTGAAAAGCGTGGTGCTTGAGCCTTGCTGTCCTGCTTTCTCTAAAACCACCGGATAAAATTATTAGTTGCACTGACAATGGTTTACGATAAAGGTTAGGCAATATAAACCAATAAATGAATGCCGGTTGACTTACTCTTTGCTGGCCCGCGTTTAGGCGGCGCATGGACACCTGTAGGACGTACTCCTGATCTGCGTGTAGCGGCAGCCAACTGGACTCATCTCTGATGTTGGTGACGTTAGTTGGCAGAGCGCGCTCAGTTTGCTCCACACTCCCCTCCCACCAGCCCTTAATGCTCATGGAGAGCACCACAACAGGCAAGTGACTCAGATAACCCCATGCCTGCGAACGAACCAACAGCCACATTAGCCAAACCTTTATTGTAGAGAATGCATGTTTTTGTCTCGTATATGACTGATGTGTAACTTTATGTCGAATAAAGCTAACTTATGTTCTGTGATTTATATATAGACCACGCGCTAAAATGTAAATGCTTCTTAGTGTCGCTTAGGCTAAATTTAACACCTCGAAAAGATCAAAATGTAATGAGTGTGAAAAACGCTAAGAACATTTTTTGCGTGTGTGACAAAATGTTTATTCGTGTGTGACAAAGACCACAGATGCTGTTTGCTTGCTGTGGTTTTGTCAGTATTAGAGACAGGGAAGAAGGAAAAAAAACTGTGTAGATCACCCTGCCACAGCTATTTATGCAAGGATTACACTTCCTTAGTGAATGAGGCGAGAACGCGGCGGCGCATGTGCTTATTTAATTAGCAGGGCCGAGAGGCAGGGAGGCGAGCTGGAATACTGATGGGGGACGGCCGCTGGGCTCGGACGCTCGCATTACCGCTGCAATTAGCACTTAGATTGGAGCTCTAAACCCTCTCATTTGGGTGGTAATTGGGGATCTTGGTGCTACCTGAGACCACCGTGACTGTCTGCCGCTTTCTGCAAATCTCACTTGTGAATGAGTGCATATGTATGAGGGGAATTGGATTTTATTCGAATGTTTATGTTGTAAAGGGGTGATTCTCTGCAATCTGCACTTCTACATTTCAAACAAGCAATAAAATGTGTCTTTGTAATACTGAGATTCGTAACTGAGTGCTGGTGAATTTGGAGTACCTGAGAGATCTGACTGGGCTGAAGCACCTCCCTCACCATCGATGTGAAGTTGTCCTCTTTCCCGTCGCAGGCGGCCATTAGCTCAGGAAGCGTCTCGATCGGGCCTCGATAGCCACCTCCGCCTCTGGCGCCTTTGGAGCTCCACCTCCTAACCGCGATGGTAAGAGAAAAGGCATCACGTGATTTTTCCTTTCAATCATGTAAAGGTTGACTGAGCGCCGAACCTGTTTCCTGCTGTCACAGCGTGATGGATCCTGCCTGGCCTGATCCCTCTCTTACCATTTTTATTGTGTTTCAAGCGAATTACACTCGCAACGGGACGCGGGCGCAGTGAAACGCGTTACAGGCGGAAGAAAATCCAATGGCGATGATGTTAGTGTGTGCACGTGTGAGAAGCTGAGCTTGGAGCGGGTGGGGGGTGTCCCTGCTGATAAGTGATGCTGATGGTGTTTGTGGAGTTAGATAAGAGATGGTAGCGGGATTAGCCGTTAAGCCACGTTACACTGTCAAAATCATCAAGCTGCAGGTGAGAAGCTGCCCCGCTTTAACGCCGCTGACAGGAAGTGAACGCTCGTCTCTCTCTATGACGATGTGTTAGCAGATGCCCGGAGTCGTGCGAGCACATAAAAACACACGAGAGGAGATTAGTATTACTTCTATACAATTCTGACTGTACAAAAGAAGAACACAGGGGGAAACAATCATAATCATAATGCATGTAATACAGAGTCTGTAGGTCTAAAACAACATCCCACTTAAACCTGACTGCTTTAGGATTTAAACAAACACAAAACAAATATGGGATAACATGGCTCATTGGGTTTTGTTAAGATCCGGTAAAATACTGACAAAAAAAACGTATGTCATCCCCAGGTTGAGTTCTTCAGGCCGGATGTTCAACACGACCTGACCCTACAGCAGAACAATGGAAGGCCACACACAGATGCTGTGGTAACAGCTGTCCTAAGAAGTGTGCAGGTGAACATCATAGAGCGCCATTGGGACGACCTTTATCAAACCCTCTGATAACCTGACTTTCTGCCTGTCAAAAGGCCAGGACCTTCACAAGCCCTCTGTCCAGCAGTGCTGTGTACTACAGATGGTCACACAATTGCAACATTGCTGAACAAAAGTAAATACCATGTTAAACATTGTTTTAAAGACAAGATCTAGTCAATCTTCTGAAGAATGCAGTTTTATCCCTTCCTTCCAACCCTGAGGCTTTTCATCTAAATAACGACAGCAGTGGCACAGATCACTCTCCTTAAAAGAAACAGATCACCCATCATAGATAGACATCTAACAATTTAGATATGAATGTATCAAAGGCCATTTTTCTAAAAATCTTAATTTGTCTTAAATATAAAAGTACTACACATCTGAGATGGCATGAGGGAGAGTACATGAAACATATGTCTTTAGTAATAATAATAGACAGCTGATATTTAACAAATCTATTTATGTTTTTTTTTAATGTAACATCAGACACGTGCATTAAAGAAAGTGTATATCACATATCCTGCAATTAGACACAATTTGAACAAGTTTAAAAAAAAAATTATACCCTGTTTATTTCTTGTCCTGAAATCACAATTTAATTTGATGTATTTTTCATGTATTCTGTAAATAAGATGTCATGACAACTGCATATAGAACAATTACAGAAACATATTTTTGGAAATTATTTTTAGTTTGAACAGGGACATTTATATTTTTCATGTGTCTAATCTATGAAAGATTTTCACCTGTGTATTATGATGGAATATTATTTTCGAGGCAGTTTTTAAAGTGACAGTGGCTGATAAGGTTTTGCCTATTTACACTGAACTGAGACCACGGTTACTGACGCATGTAAAGATGTACTTTAATGATGCTGGAGGCATCGTCTTTGAAGCGTTCGTACCTGAAGACGTAGAGATCCTGTTTTTCGATGTGAGGGAGTGTGAGCAGAGATGAATCCTGCAGCCATCTGGCCTGTACAGTCATCTGTATGAGGTTGCAGATGCTCAGTGCCGACACCAGCCAGCCTTCATTAGCAACGACATCCAACATAGCCTGCACAAATAACAACACTTAAACGCAAGTGCACCATATTCACGTTTAGTCCACAGTCAATACATCTTTATTCATTTGTTTAAAGGAAATATCTCATATCAGCTCGTGGGTCTGGAGCGAAAATTGAACTCAACAACATACAAGTACATGTAATTTAGCAACGTTATAAAAATGTCAGTGATAAATCTTTCGTGGGTTTGGATATTGTGATCAATGCAATGTTCTAGGTCATTACATCATATGATTTTGATTATCAGGTATGACTAGCCATTGGGATATATTACACCACCAACCAATAAGAAGTACTGCTTATACACCTCTGTATTTCTAAAAAGCTATATGGCGAGCTTCATCTGCAGCATCTCTCTCTCTCTTCCTAACAAACTTCATTAACAAGAAAGTCATTTCCTCTGTAACTATAAGCAAAAAGCCTGAAGTGCAGCGGAAAGCCCAGCAGCTTCATCAAAATGCTAATGCGGTACAAATTAAAGCTGTGATTAACATTTCACAGTAGCTGGTTGAGTAAATTGAGGACAGCAACAGGATGACTGAGAGAGACAAGCAATCGTGCAGACAGAATTCTCAGGTTTGCACAAAAATATGTAAAAGACATGCGATAACTCACACTGCCGCCCTTATGAGAAGTTCAAACAAGTGGGAGCACATAAATATTAAAGTGCTATCAGCACGGCTGGGCGTCATATGAAGGGTTCAATCTCTGACATCACTGCAGGGTGAGCTCAGCTGTTTGAGAGACTGACTGCTATAAACGTGTACGGCTGCCAGCGAGACTGCCACAGCGGGAATCCAAAAAAGTAACCACATGTACAAGCATGGCCAATCAATTGCAGACACACGGATACAGAGTGAATAACCAGCACTAGCACAGCTCGGACAATGGCTTATAGATCCGCACGCGCACGCGAGCCATTGGCAGAGCCGGACCGCCGGCGTGGACGGTCTGTCCCATTCCCAGCCAAAGAAAATCAAGAGTGCCGTCTGAGGCACAGCCAACTGCAAACAGATTCACAGGTGCCATCAGGCATGAACCATCAACATCAGGTTGCTTGGCAGCTCAGACAGCACAGGGTTTTTATGACCATCCAAACTACACCTCGCATCGCATTATCCATGAATCATCATATCCAGACTTCAAACACTTTTAATGTGTTCAAAAGTGGATTTTAGGACCATTTAGTCTTTTCGATTAATGTAGATAATTCTTTGTTTACACTGCCAAAGTTTAATACAATTCTGTGACTGAAAACTACTGACTGAAATGATTTTAAAATTATTGCTACACACTCCGACAGACAGACACAAAAACAGAAACACACACCTGACAGATGCGGATGGCATTGTCCAGCACAGTTTTGGTGTCCGTTCCATAGTCGCTACACGGCAGCTGTGCTCGGCTGAAGTGGGCCTGCATGAGCAAATGAGTTTTGGTGTGGGAGCTGTCGTACGAGTGCGGGTTGACCTGTAGGGGGAGCCGCTGGGCCAGCTCGCTGTTTAGTTGATCCTCATTGTGGCGTACAGGGAGCTCGGCGTACTCCTCCGCATCCTGTGAACAAACATAAGAGCGACTGCTTAACATTTACCACCTGACCTAAACTAGTAATATGCTTTTATGTGTGATGACAAAGGCATCTGCCACTCTTCACTTATAACGTGCATATAACGTGTCATTGTCACGAATTCATGATATAATCAAAATGCACCACATTACCTTTTCAATTAGCTTTGGATAAAAAAAGTCTAATAAATGAATAAATGTAAATTCATTCAATAAGTGTGTCTGTGTCATCTATATCACATGACATTAAAAGTGCATTTAATGATTTCTGGTAATTGTGCGTTTGTATGAGTGCTGTGTGTGAATGGGAAATGACAGAAAGACATGACTGTACTATAGCATTAGCCTTTAGCCGACAGGTGCGTGAGGTGCAGTCACCATAAAATAACGTAAGAAGACGTGTACTTGCGAAATATGAATCACGTGTGCGTGAGCTTATTTTATAATTAGATCGACAACAGATCGGGTTTTATGAATGAGTTTTACTGAATAAACATTGCACTTCCTTTGCATATTTTGCTGGAAAACAATGATAAAGTGTGATTTTCTTTTCAACATTTTTCAGATTTATAGTGTTTCTGGACTAAAAGTGCAAATGGATGTTATATTGTAAACTATTGGCATTAACACGCAAAACCCCGTGGAGTTTTCAGTGAGCCGCAGTTTTATAATGAAGGTATGAAGCTCCGTTACGAATGGACATATTGCGATTTGGACTTTTCATGGAAATTTTTGCTTTGTAATGATATATGAGTATGTGATGTTTAATGCAATTTTTGAACAATAAAACACATTGTGAAATTAAAAGTTGGTAAACCAAACCACGTCGGGCCCGCCAATGTGGATCGGTCGGATTAACAGGTTAAAACAAAAACTGCAATGTCTGCATTCCAGTTACTAAATGGGATTTAAGAATGAGTGTTTTAAACTCTGATTTTATGAAATGTAATTATTTTATTAGCCAAAAAAATGATTAACTGTCCTCCTGCCTTAAGGACTGTTAGGGTTGATTAAAAGCTACATTGCATGATGTTCATTTTTAAATAAAATTATATCTACCGGCTTCCTCACAAAAACAACTAACCATAAGCTATTGTAGCTGTGAGGTGCAGGCTTGGGTGTTTTTTATAGACCATGTACGGTAATTACAGGACAATAAGGGGGAACAGGGGACTAGGGGGAGCTGAAGGGGGAGTCATGGGGAGGGGTCATTTGTTGCTATTGAGTGACTGGTTAGGTTGACACTGGGAGGTCCCGCCCGGCTCATGTCATGCTTTTGTTAAGCAATGAGTGTGCGAGTTAGACACGAGACATAATGAGTGTGTGAGAAGAGGGTAATCGAGCAGGAAACATATAAATGAGAGGATCAGTCGTGTATCCCTGCTGCCCTGACCATCATTACCACATTAACATACACTTTCCCTATTAATGACACACAAAAACACACATGCTTTATGGGGATTTTCCACAGACATAATGACTTTTATACTGTACAAACTGTATATTCTATGCCCTTACCCTAAACCTCACACAAACCTTTTTGCATTTCTACATTTTCAAATAAACGTATTTCAGTGTGATTTATAAGCTGTTTTATCATGGGAACCAAAAATGTCCCAACAAGGTCAACAATGACTGGTATTAGTATCTAGTATATAGTACCAGGACCACACACATGCATACACACACACACACACACACACACACGCCACACACACACACACACACACATGCGCACACACACCATCACTCTGTCAGAGGTGTTGTGGGTAACATGAATGACTTTATAGTCTATTTGATTGTCACAACAACTTTACACATAACTGTTCTTTTTTATTTAACCTCTATTAGCAGTATTTACTAGCAGTTCTTTTCAAAAGTAAAAAAATAATACACAGAGAATCAGAGGGGAAGTTAAATAGTTTAGATTCTTCTACACATGCTCAGAAAATATACAAAAACTATAAACATAGTATACACATACACCTATCTATCTATATCACCTATCTTTCTTTCCTTCTCCACATCGTAAAATGGATTCAAGTAATGTCCCTTTTTGTTTGGGATTATTTTATAGATGGCCAATTATTGGTCAATTTATTTTTATTGGGGAAAAACAGTCACATGCAGAAAACTATAGTTTAAATGTAGTTGTGTGAGATTCTTTACACATTATGTTATGTGTCAGGTATTTGTGTCTTTGGTTTTGCTTTAGTTGTATGTCTTTTTTATTTACATGTATGTTTAGTACTGTGCCTAGTTTTCCATTTATGTTTGGATATATTAAACACCTATTTCTGCATATGTATCCTGCCATCTTCATTCCTGTTTCTGGACATTTCGGGACATAAATGTTCTTGACAATAATAACAAAAAAGGATATTTCATGCATTTAATTCATTAACCTAATCATATCAAAAAATTTGTGAAATAAAAAAAAATATTATAGCAATGGGTCACAAATTTTTATGGTGCGAGCCAAACATATTTTGCTTTCCTTTAATTTCAGCTGATCCATCAGCACTGATCAAAACCATTTATAACATGTTTGAGCGAAATTCAGTCACAGTTTCAAAGCGTTTAGCAGGGTCTCTATAGTGTGAGACAGATGTCATGTTGAGGGGACGTCAGTGAAGTGTGAAAAGCCTTTATGTCTCAATTATGGCAGCGATCAGTGAGAGCGGGTCGGCCTTCTAATGAGCCGAAAGTAAAGAGCTGCTAATTTTCACACCAGCTCTTAGAGACACAGTTGGGTGTGTGCTTGTGTGTGTGTTTGAGGAAAGAATGCTCAGATGTATCAAGCCGAACGGGACTCATGGAATAATCATTAACTGTGTCAGGATGTCGACCGGTGATGCATTGGAGTTTAAAGTGCACTGTTGCTGAACATGTCAATGAGCAGAAGATGAGAGGAGCGAGTGGATGCTTTCAAACGAATGTTTGCTCACCGACAAAATGGTCAGCAGCTCTTGGATGGGCAGATCTGCCTTTAGTCTCTCTTTAAACATGCGGATGGTCTGGTGTTTCAGGTAATAGTAGGACGCGATGCGGCCGTACGTCAGTGGCTCAATGGTGCGCTCGTCCTAAACAAAACAAGACGGTCACTTATTAACACATCGGAGGTCAAAATACAAAGCTATAATGGACTGGTCAAAAATTATATTCTCTGGCCTGCGGCATATATTTGATACATCATATATACGTTTACACAACAAATCAAACACATATACATATCATTCCTTTTTCATTTTAGAATAATAGTTGTGTTATTAAATTACACAATACAACAAAAGTATGGGAATTATGTATTGTATTGTCATGTATTTAGCTTCTCTGACAAGTTTCTCAACCAACTTGATAAGGTGCATCACACCTTTTGGCTTTTCTTTACAATCTGCTACAATACATTAATTAAAAAAAAATATATATATATATATATATTTATTCAGTCCAATGTATTTAAACTTTTAGCTGTGTGTGTACATGACAACTAAAGCTAACATCAGATAAAATTCTTTTACTATGAAACAGTGGGTATAGTAGGAATCACAAAAGTGATTCAATTGATCAGCGTGTAGAAATGAAAATGCTACAATAATTGTACCTCCCGTATTTCCATGCAGTAGGAGCATTCAAGGTCTCGAAGACTTCTCTCCACCAGGCTTGAAAGGTATTTGTTAATGGTTTCGTGACTGACGTCATCCAAATTATAGTAACTGAGAACAAGCAGAGAGAAATGTGGGTTAAAGTGGGTACAAATTACACCGAAAGAATGAATCTGTGAGATCCAAATAAGAGCGAGAACTTGAGCTTGATTTTATAGGATTTTAACAAAAACAACATAAAGTAATAATGAACAATATAATCTTTCAGCAGTTATTAATTTGTATTACTATTTGTCAATACAAATACAATTGTCCATTGTTTGTTCATGTCAGTTCATTGTGCATTAACTAATGTTTACAGTTAGAACTAATGATTTTAAAAATGTATTAGTAAATGCTAAAATTAACATATTCTAAAATTAAAGTATGCAGTAGAAGTATTGTTTATTATAAGTTCATGTTACTAGTTTTAACAAATAGTGTTTTAAAGTGTTTTAAAAATATTACTGAATATCTTCAGCCTGTCTTCCAGTATAATTATTAAACATCCTTACAACAAGATATATTTAGATTTAGGATTTATAATTTAGGATTTTAAATATCAGAAACATTTAAAAAACAGATATTAACAAAATTAACATTAGTAACAGAAAAGAATAATTGTACACCATTTATTAATCTTGGTTACTGTTACTTTTTTATGTATTAATAAATTCTTCCAGATTTGAAGTTGCACAAATTAATATTAGGTAATGCATTATGAACAAACATGAATAACAGATGAACAACAGTGTATAGCTAACAGTGACCCACATAAATGGACAAATGTTTAAGGTTAAATTAAATTATAATCCGTAAATTGTAAAATGTCTAGGACAAGGTAAAAGGATTTTACACAAGTAATATACTTATACATTCTTTACAATAAGCCTGAATATACTGTGTAATGCTTATATGCCTAATAATATAATATTTAATGATAAATCAGATAAATGCATTTTTAAGAAAAGACGTGTGTCTTTAAATAATATTTAAACACGTATAGTATTAAAATATGATGATTTTGCACTGTATAAGCAAATAATAGGGATGTACTGTAACACATGATTAGACAGATGTTTGTGTTTTAGTGTATAAAGGATCCGACAGCTATTATTAAAGCCAATGAGAAACAGCATAACGGTGAGAACAGTTATGTATTGTCAACACTAAAAACAAAAAATAGTGAAAGTGAAATGACTAATTAGAAAAACTATACCCATAACAACAGCATAAAGAAATGACTTTTTGATGTCATGACATGATTTTAAGCTAAAAGTAAGAAATACATTTGGATTGATGAATTTAGATACACCTTGCGGAATCTATTAAATAAAACCCATACTGCAATTTTACTTTTCATTTATGAATGTTAAAGTGTTTGAATTAAAGTGTATGAAATTGAGCTCTAATTAACGCAATAAAAAAGCCCTGAAATAACATCTGCATGCAAAAGTGCTGAAGTAAAACACACAAGCATGCTTTGACAACCCGGGTGGGTGTATAAAGAAGCACTTTGCCCCTCTACACCTTCAGAAAGCCACTGCTGTGCTGGTAAATCATTCCCAGGTTTGGTGGGATTTTCAGAAGAGCAGAAATCACTTCCATGTACAGCAGAGCTCTGAGAGGAACCACATGACATTCACACACAACGTGCACTTTATTACCGCTGAGTGACACCAAACATTCATGTGTGTATGCTATTCTAAAACATCCGATATAACTATCCGATGTATATCTGAAGCTAACATGATTTGGTTGTCAGCTCATCATTAACAAAAACATACACTAGCGACACATAAAGGCAGGTTCAAGTGTCAAATGCTCTACTATTATGTAATTCATTGTTTCATGGAGGATAAATGTACAGGGTTGGTTTAAACAGGTTCACTGCACAAACAGTTAGTTTGAAACTTGTTGAATCTTCAGTACACTTTGGGTTCATCAGAGTCAGACTGAAGCCAGAACAGTGTCAGTCACTTTATACAGTTCCTTCAAACTCTTGAAACGTAAAATAAGAAAATGGTCACTGTCTGTTCTCACAGTATCATTGTCCTTAGGCATGTTTAACCAAATGAAGGGGTGATATTTAGACAGACGTCCATTTGACCTGTGTTGGTTCTTGAAGTTTCACTGACATAAAGCTGCTGTCTATGTGGAGCAGTCTGAATCATTTCATTAAGAGGTGAGGTCAGGATTTGATATAGAGCTGTTTAAAGTAAAACTAATATGAGAAATTTTAGCAGTTGTTTGAACATAAATGTGTGTCAGCAGTTTGTCTTTTATTGTAAAAAAAACAACAACCCTTCCCTTCTTTTCCTTACTCATCATAAAACTCAACAGTCTAATATAACAGACATAATCCGGATCAGAGTCTTTTTAAAGACACGACACCGTGCTTCTCATCCACTTTATATGGGATTCTCTTTAGCCGTAGCATTGGCGCACACACACACACACACAAATAGCTCTGTGCTTTCCTCCAGAAGGGGTCGGAGATCAGCAGCTCATTCAGACACACACACCAAAAACTGTGCATACTTAATGAATCCGAACAATGGACGTTTAGTGCATGATATAATAAATGATCTGTGGTGTATTTTGAGCAAAAACGTAAATACTTAAAACAAAAAGCAATATTACATCTTGTAAGAAGGGGCATAATAGGTCACCTTTAACTTGGAACATCATTTTATCATTGTTGTGTGCAGCCAGTTGCAGAAGCAGTAATGTGTTTCTCTGTGACTAACTGTAGTAAACACCTCTAAATCACAGGCATTACCATTAGCATCATTTAGCTCCTGCTGGCGGCATGAGCCATTCACGAGACCTCTGGGGCTTCTGTCTGCGCTCCGGCCGAGCGAATCGTGGCTCATGACAAGGTGACATCATGAGCTGTGACGTGAAATATACCCTTACAAAAACATGAAACTAAATGCACCATGATTTATTCACAATACTGCACAAACTCCCTTCAGGTCAATACAAGATGGCTTCTTTTCATATAGGGGCCCTAAGCGTTAGTTTTCATGAGCTTGACCGGCTAGTAGTAAACTCAAGAGCATCTTATAACTGAGAAGAAACACAATGTCTGAATATTTGAACACTTTTGAAATAAAAGCAGACTCTTGTTTAACTCTATATGTGTCTATATGTGGCTGTGTTTTATGACATTCGAACAAGCAGTGTACCGTGCTAATGAACGGTCCTGAAATGAAGAGAGGAACTACTCATGAGTGAGATAAAAATCTTGCTAAGAGAAAGTCAGAGAGAGGCTTGAAAAACTACAATAACGATGTTTGGCTTGAAGAAACTTTGACTAGCATTTTAAGTGGACTTCAGGGAAAAAGAATAAAATGTTACAAAGTGTAGAATATGGCTGCTATAAATGGTTTTATCACAGGGGAAGAGTGTGTGCTGCGGGGTGTTTGCAGTAAAGCGAGGGCACACACAGCTCTTTATGTTTAATGTGGGCTGACAGGCGTGCAAATGTCACTGGAATGTTCTGGAATCATCGCAGATGTCTGCGCTGGCCCGCTCGACCCTGCGAGGCCGCCGTGTGTGTGATCTTTCAGACCTTGTTTTGTGATGGAGGTGTAAACTGTCGGCCTGGACCGCAGCCACTGTGTCCGGCGATGCCGTTGTCATGGAAACTCGGTGAGTAATGAGCCCTATGAAAGCGGCTGAAGATGTTTTCCTGTCTTTAGCTGCGGTTCGATATCTGCAGTTTCACTCAACAGCTTGAATTTCCCTCTTGGCCAATTAAAAAGGCAAGTAATAATTTTCATTGAATACACAATGTGTTTGTTTATTTGAGTTTGTATTTGTTTATCTTAACTTGTAGAAAACTAAACGTACGTATGACGTAATGGTAAAAAAGTGAACTGCACTGCAGACGAAGAAACTCGCAGCAACTCATAAGCAATCTCTTGCATTCTGTACTCTTCATTAGACAAACTAAACTGGCAGCAGCATTGGCCCATACATGCAAAATGCCTGAAATGTGTACAGCTAATCTACTATCTTGGCAATGTGACATCAACGATGAGAGCCAAAATAAAGATACACTTTTATGGGAAGTGTGTTGGTGAGTACACTACCTGGGGTTCATGACCAGTCTGCGAAAAAAGTATGTCCAGGTGATGTAGTCCATGGCGTCCTGCTTCGAGGTGATGGTGCCCGCTGCGATCTCTGCATTCAAGTGGTCGGAGAGCACGCTCAGAAGACTAAAGAGAAATAAGACTATGCTCAGACTCACGTCCATCAACGTCACTTCTCTGCTAATGTGCTCTTTTGCTGTACACACACCTAGACTCCACAGGGAAGGGCTCGTACAGAAACTTCTTATAGAAGTCCTTCTTGATGTCATGCACGAGGATAACAGCTTTTCCCTGATCGTCGAATTGAGGTCGTCCTGCTCGACCCATCATCTGAAGAACATCTGGAGAAGACGTGACAGAGATGAATGACACTGGACTGTCAGCACACACGTATACAAAAACAGATGTTGCCGTACCTGTAATGGGGTAATCCACATAGCGTTGTGTCTTTCCATCATAATACTCTGTGCCCTTCACGATCACCAGGTGGGCGGGGAAATTGACGCCCCACGCTAGTGTGCTCGTGGCGATTAAAACCTTAATAACCAAAAACCAAAGAGAAACCATATGGCAAAGCCATTGAAAATCACTCTGCTGTTCTATTATCATAACTACTTTACTATTTATTACAGTGCATATACAACCACAAAAAACAGTAAAACCAATAACAGTTTTGGGTTGTCAGAAGAAAGTAGATCACTAACAGCAGTCTGACCTGGATCTTACAGTTGACGAACAGCTCTTCCACAGTCTTTCGGTCTCTGTCGTGAAGTCCTGCGTGATGCATCCCGATCCCAAACGCCAACGTCAGCTTCAGGTTTGAGTCTCTTATGGTGGCAATTATATCTGTCATCTAACAAAACACATACACAGTACGGGTACACTGACCTGATGGACACTTGCTTTGAAAAGGAAAGAAACAAAAAACAAGGAAAATAGAAAAAGGAATGGAAATGTTTGGAACAGAAATAGAGGGATTTTTGGGAGTGCTGTTAGATGGACAGCAAACGGCAGCCGGCTGTCATTGAAACAGCAGGGATTCGAGCTGTAACGCGCTCCGGCACAGTGAAGCAGCGGGGCGTCCCGTACATCACTGAAACACACAGCCGGCAAGCTGGAGCCATCAGGACATGAAGCTCATGCAAGAGTGTGTACTGCCGTCTGAGCACCACACACATACATTAACACAAAACCATACCTTGTCTGTGTGGAAAACACAACAATGTATTAACAATATTCGAGCTTAGTTTTTTGGCAGAAACAGCCTAGAAATCATCCTCATCATTTACTTCCAATACAATTATTCCTATCCCAATGATGTTGACATGCAGAATGGTATTTCAGCTCTTTACAGGACATTATAGGTAAATAATAAAGAATATAGGTAAATAAAAAAAGTTTTATGGAGCACTTTTGCTATTTTCATTGTTTAAGTCTACTTTTATGATCCATGTTAAACTAAATATATAGGGTTAAATGTGACCCAGTCTGTGAAAACCAGACTAAAGTCTAAAAATCTAATTTTATATTTCTAATTTTATTTTATAAATATTAAAGATATCAAGGTTATGTTTTTACAGAATTTTCTGCACATTATTTTGGATGATTTCACGTAGAAAACAGTAAATCACAGAAAAATGACTTTAGCTGGGTTTTCACAGGCAGGGTAACAAATGACACGAATAATGACAGAATTATCCACCCGAATTAACCTAACTGTATTGCAAAAAGAGTACAATCATTTCCTCTAAGTCCATCTCTTCTAAATGCACACAAATGTGTTTCTGTAGCTTAACTTGTGGAGTACTGTACTAGTGACATGCAAAACCTATTTCTTAAAGGTAGACAAACATTACATGTGTAATATCTTTGGTTGGCTCTTTGACAGGTCGAGTTTGGGATGTTGTCAGAAAAAACAGGCATTAAGATGCTTTATGAGGCTATCTGCCCAAAGACAAGATCTGTGTGCTACTAGAAATATACAGCACCTCATAAATACCTGCTGTTCCCAACATAAGTCAACCTGTTTCCAAAGTGAATGGGTTACACAAATCCACATTTATACAAAGTCAAAGAAATTTACACTGTAGTGGACAATAATGCAAATTTACTCATTGGACAAAACACCGGACCGAAAATTAGACAAACCACAGCATTTCAGGGACTATGGGCACTACTCTAAATTAATTTTTGATTTGTTTCTTCTGTATCATTGAATTTTCTCTTTCTTTCACACTTTCTATATTTCTGCAAAAATGTATTTTCTGTAAATAATTTTACGCATGACATAAAATGATAGAAAAAAGGCCATTTAATAAAATGTAGTTTAATAAAGTGCAAAATGTGAAGTTGGATCTTCAAACAAAAATGTAAAATGACTGGCTGTTGCATATTAGGGAGTTTTGTGACTGGACAAACAGCGGTTTCTCTGCAGTAGGCTGTTGTCACGACATTCATTGCATTGGGGTTGACGCATAAATATTTTGTGAACATTGATTCATGATAAGAGGTCAGGTTGGATCAGTCTTCTGATCTTAACCCGGTTCATCTATTGGTGATCTCTGCACTACACACTAAATCACAGTTTTTCGACATGAAAGTGTGCATGTGTTCGCACAAACACATTAAAGATGTGCTTCCCATCTTCTTAACATTTTCCTGTGATTGTGCGTTACATACGTCTGCCATTAAAGAAATTATCACCTCCTCAAGGCTGCAGGTTTTATAAGATTACTTTGTAATTGGAATAAGAATGCAGCATTTTTCCTGAATAACTCGGTAATTGAGAGCTTTGAAAATATTAGCACACATCTGTGACGGCAAGCAGAAAAAAAAGCTGTTTGTTCACATCTTGAAATGATCCAAAGGTATGTGGTGGAAAGAGGAGTTTAATGGGAGATGACACAGGCTTTTCCACTAGAAGCTGAGCCGTACTGTAATCAGTCTTATATTCAGATTCTTTAGATGTGAAGAAGAGGAAATACATGACAGGACAGAAAGAAACAACAGTAGCACAAGCATTAAGCAGACGAAATCAAGACTAACCCAAAATCTTAAATGATTTTTCAAACAAACTATTAATGTGTTCAACTGCAATGCAAATTTCACTACTCTTTGAAGAAAGTTTGCATTCCCACACAAAGTTGAAACACAACATCACAAGCCACATGTAGTGCATCAGCCCATCTGGAGTCAGAGCCAAAATCTCACTGCTCATTCTCATGAAACATCATCAGATGTGTGTTGTGTGTCATGATTACTGAAATTATTCACGTTATAATGAACTTAGTCAAAATATTTTACAATGTTTGACATAGTGTGTGATGCAAAATAGACAACATTTTACATTATTTCATTTAATGTGTAATAATTGATAATATTTTTGATAATTGATAATTATTACATTTATTATTTTTTTCTTAAAATGTTTGCCAGTTTGCGTGTCCCATTTCATTAACTAATTATATTAAAACATATAAAAATGAATTAAAATTCTACTTTAACTTGTATATTAATATGTTATATTATTAAAAATATTATGATCAACCATATGACATTTCCCTAATGATTTGATCATTATATGACATCATACGAATTATAAAATGCTCGATCACGTTTCAAACACACTTGTTTGAAATGAACAACTACAAGTTTTTTACAATGCTGAAGCCACATATCGCCACTGTCGGGCAGAAGCGGTTTACATCCATATTTTGTGTTTTTTTATTTATTACATAAATCATTATCATTGATCACTCTCCATGTTTGTCTGTGAAGAACATTTATTTTAAAAGTACCGCATACTTTTTTAATGTCCTAAAAAGTAGTGGGTTTGCTCCTGATATTAAGCTAATAATAAAATACTTTTTATTACTATTTTAAATATTGTCATTTAATGTTGTCAGTGGTACTTTGAGGTGAGAAATGTATTTCTTGAAACAGGAAATGTTTGGCACAATGGCACACACAGCACAGTTTTCTCTATTGTAGCCAATAAGCTTTAAAATTGTTTTATTTTAAAGCTTTGCAACCTAATTGTACTGTATATGTAAAGTGTGACTGATCATATTGTTTTAGTTTAAACATCTTTCCAAAACATGTATCATGAAAAGTAATTAATCTCGACTGCTATGACATTGAGATGGTGACGTCTTACCTCTCTTTCATCCTGGTGTAGCCACTGTTTTGGGTCGTCTTCTGTGGCCAGAAATGCGATGAGGTCCAGAGCCGTGAGACGCGTCTGACGGCGTGACGAGACAAATATCAGAACAGGTTTGGCTGGAGAGTGAGAGCGGATGGCTGAAGGATTGGGAAAACACAAAGGATTTATTTTGAGAGATGGAATAATCATGCACACACATGATAATCATCGCTCCAAATTACTACTGTTATCTTACTACTTATTTGTTTTCAAACTAGAGAACTTTGGGACTGAATCAGGAACAACCAAATGAAGCAAGTGTGAATACAGACTAAACGGTGTGTGCATGTGACTGCAGTTTCGTACCCTGAAAGACAGGCTTGTTCATGGTAGCCATACGGGGACAGTAATGTTGGCCCGGGAAGCCGTGGATGTGCACCTCCAGCGGGACTGGACGAACAGAGGGCCGGAAATTAAACAGTCCCACCTTAAAAAGAACGACAGACAGAGATGAATAAGGACACGGGCAAAACAGGGCAAGAAAGTGAGAAGCCACAGGACGAGGTAGTAATAAAGAGATATATGGAGTGCCCAGCTGGCGGTGTGCCTGATAGAGTGGCCCATCTGGGGGTAATTACAGGCCGTCATTGTCCCCTGTCCCACCACCATGCTCTCACACAAGTGGCCCGGCCCGGGTGCGTGTGTGCACATATTTAAAGGGCCGGATAATGGATTGGGCAGCTAGAGACGCGCCTCAGTCCAAACAGCACACGTCAGATTTATGGAGACCCCCGGCCCTTCCTTGCCCGTCTGTCAAGCGGGGTGATTTCAGCAATAGTAAAACAACGTTTACATAACCGACGCCGCCCGGCCCGATGCGGTCACACTACGACTAACTCGCCAATGTGCTGCTACACAACAGGAGAGGAACGGTGGTTATTTATAGTCCCACACATACACGCGAAACGAGTGACAGATTGTAATGGAAACGATTGGCTGTAATGGAAACGGTATAAAATGATGGTACCGCTCGTGCGATGTAACGGATAATACCGTCATTCAAATGTTTTGCCATGCCAAGACCTTACAAAACATCTCTAATCATTATAAAGGCAAGTGGAGCATGTTTCCTTCGGAACAAGACCCATCAATTACACCCAACCCCATTAACTCAACGCAGCATTTGGGAGCCAAGACTTCTTGCTTGATTTGAATTGCCGTAAATCATACGTAAATCACATCAAATCCGAGAAGAGGAAGGAGCACCGATCCTGAAAACATTTATTTGCTCATAAATAACAGTTTACGGTTGGCCTCCAAAAAGCGATTTAGATATGGCAAGTGTTTCATCAAATGTAAAAGATACAGAGAGTGATGTGATTGTAAGAGAAAGCTGAATTTTGGCAGACAGTGTAGAAAAAGATTATAGATCAGTTTCTCACCTGTTCGATGCCCAGCCAGTCAGCTAAATCCCGTGCGTTGGCCAGTGCGGTAGAAAGTCCCACAACTCGCACTGTTTTGGAGGTGTGCGATGAGATGAAATTGGTCCTGGACACAATGACCTCTAGAACCGGGCCTCTGTCCTCACCTGTCATGTCATACAGTACAGTCATTTCAAGCAGGTATAATGCACATGTTCTTTTATAACTCTATCTATACTCTAAGTCTGTTACGCCTAATTGTATCTAGGAGATCATTGTTTTCGCTCTCTCCACCTCCAAACACTTTTATTTTTTGTGTGAATTATCGGTCAAACACAAAAAAATTGGAAATTAATTTCAGTCATCATTAAAAAATATTAACAAACAATAGATACAGTGACATACAGAGATAATCGAGTTATGAACAAGCCCAACAGACTATAAGTCATTTTTCAACCTTATGGGGACATTTGTTGATCCCATGAAAAAAAACAGCTTATAAATCATACTAAATTATGTATATTTTTAAATGAAAGGTTTGTGTGAGGATTAGGTTTACAATATTCAGTTTGTACAGCATAAATGCCATTAGGTTTATGGAAGGTGCCCATAAACATGTATGTGTAAAGCATGTGTGTGTGTGTGTCTGCAACCATTTACCCAAAAGATGGATCTCATCTATTATGAGAATAGCTACTTTCTGCACATAGCTGCGGTTTTGCCAGCTGCGACTGACTCCATCCCATTTCTCTGGTGTGGTGACGATCAGGTCTGCCTGTGCTATGGCCCTCATGTCTGGGGTAACATCACCTGTTAACTCCACCACCCTAGAGAGACAGAGTATGATAATGAGAAAATATAGTGTGGATATAGACAGACTTTTGCAAGGGGAATCTATAAACTCTCTCACTTCTTTCCAAGTTTCTCTTCAATTCTGATCTTCCAGTCTTCAATCCTCTCTCTGACCAGAGCTTTGAGAGGGGCGATGTAGACCACCTGCACACACACACACACACCGCCCAGTCAAACCCCATCATAAGAACCGAAACTATACCCTTAAACAGACAGCGAGTTTCACCGTGGAGGTGGGGTACTGGTTGAAGACTCTGAACATGGCCATCTCTGCAGCGATGGTTTTGCCGGAGCCAGTTGGGGCTCCCAGCAGGACGTTGGTGTCGCTGTGATAGAGAGTGTGGAAGATCTGGGTCTGAATGGGATTGAAGTGGGTGAACTTGTACAAACTCTCATACTCCTTGTTTCCCAAAGCGGTCACAGGCAACGGCTGGAGGTCCAAGAGCTCTAAAACCAAGAAAACCAAAAACACCAAGTCAAACACTAACTTTAATAAAACTGTGTCTAATAAAATTTCCAGCATGTTGTTGTGTCATGTGATAAACTCTGACGTTTGCCTCAACACTTACTCTAAAACATGACTATATTATTGAGTTTCTCTAGAGATGAACAGTACAGTATCTGTTGGGTGTAACATAGTTACTGTAGGTGTGTGCACCTGTGTGTGGCGGGTGTCTCTCGGGCAGTATCAGATGCTGGAAATTGATGATACAGACGGCTTCGGAGCCCAGCCAGCGATCAGACACGGCTCTGATGTAGTACTGAGAGGGCATGGGCTCAAAGATGGGTATGGTGAAGACCACCTGCTGGGGCTCTCCACTCACCACCTGACCACCGCACAAATCAACAAAATCATCACAAAACAAAATTCATTTTCATTCATCATCATTCATTCACCCTCAAGTTATTCCAAACCTGTATGACTTTATTTCTTTTGCTCAACACAAAAGTTGCTATTTTGAAGAATGTTGGTAACCAAACAACATTGACTTCCATTGTATGGACACAAAACCACTGAGGCGTTTCATAAAAATATACTCTTTAGTGTTCCATAGAAGAAAGAGTCATATTCAGGTTTTGAACAACATGATATAAATGATGGCAATAGCCTCAGATAGATGTTTAGTTTCATCCCAATAAGTAACATCATTTTGGTTAATATTTGTCATTTCCACTTGTTTATTGATATGCTGGCAAGTAAAAACAATTCAACACTTTATATGTTCTGTTTGGCATATATATACGCTGATGATAATTACTTGATATCATGGATCTTTACCTGTTTCTTCTGCAGGAGGAAATATTCAGAGTGGTAGATGTGGTCATTAATGGGGTCTTCCACCCACAGCCACCAGGGCTCTCCTACTGAACCATGAACCTGTTCAATGACCAGACATCAAGTGTTATATAGCCAACAGTGGACATACCCGCACAATATTAAGAAAGAAATACAAACAGTCATGAAAGTGAGTTGGTGAGTTTGTTAGCCTGAAGTCACAGAGACAGATTGAGTGATGGGACGAGTGAACAGATGCTGCTTTAACAAACATGTTTGTTTACAGAAGGTCGATTCACACACCATTCAACACCACACATCTAATTCACAGTTTCAAAAGTAAAAACTGTGTCCCATGATAAATAAACCAAGGAAAAGAGAAACAAACAGTCTTAAAGAAAATATAGCTGCAAGCAGAGACGACAGGCTGTGTGGCACCATCACTACATGGTGGCTATTAAAAAACAATGCACAGTGGGTAGATATAAGAGAACTATTTCAAAGTCTTATTTAAGTGACAAACCTTCCTGCCCGTTGGTGGCGCTATATGACTGTGATTCACAATAGAAACATCCATCATTCTTTGTCCTCTGTGTTTTAACTATTCATATATACAGTATATAAGCCACATATAAGCTATTACGACACTGTTTATCTGAAATGTAGCATCTTCAATCTCTTTGCTGAACACTCTCCAGAGAGTATTTAAAAAAGCTATTGCCAGCTATTACATTATAATGCAGTGCTTTAGTGATGACTTTCACAAATTCACAGTTTGAAAAAGGATTGTGTGAGAGAATTACATCTACTAATATGTATGACACATACACGACTGTGTTGTGGTTCAGCATGATAATGTGTTAATGACAGATGATCATTGGTGATGGTGTGGACTGATGGTCCTCCAGCTGTTGGGTGTCATGCTGGAGGAGTTACGGTCAATGGAGAGTGCAGGACACAGAGCGGCCCATCTGTGGCCCATCACAGGACTGACCCTCAGGGGAACAATAGCGACAGATCTGGGCTTATTCAAGCCTTTGTGTGCTTAAATGCAGGGGAGGAGACGCACAAATGAATGACTTATTCAGCCCCTCCTGCCTAACCTACTGTGAGCCTGAGCATGAATGTCTGAGCGTCAATGTGTGTGTGTGTGTGTCTATAGACCACTGCCTTTCAGCATCCACCACCTTCATATCATAGACAATATTTAATCCTCATCATGTGAACATGGTGTAGGCCAGAGACATAAGCACATTCTATCATCTGCCTGCAAAGCAGTACTATATTGATATTTCTCAAATGTACCATCAGGGTTATAGCTCACACTATATTGTGATCGCTCTGTGTGTGATGCCCCGGCTGCAGTTGCTATGGTTACCTGGTCATTCCACCTGAAGTCCGGGGTGATGCTGAGGCGTACGCGCAGGACGGTGCGTGATTGGCTGAATACTCGACTCCATCAGAATGGCGGGAATCTGATGGACACATTGTTTTACCTTCAGCCCGATGTTGACGTGGTGTAACATGTGTCCTGCACACACACACATCAGTCCGTAAATCATAGTATACGTAATTCCTAAAACCACTGACACAACTGATAAACCTGTGCGTGACTGCATATGATCACTAACCGATCTCATCTTTGCCCATGTCTCGGAGTTTGTCTACGGTGAGATTCCTCTCCTCCAGTCTGTTGAGCACTGAAGAAGGCAGCGTGCTGAACTGTCTCAGCGGGTGGGCCCAACCCCACAGGCGCTTGTCAATCACTTTACACAGGTTGAGCAGACGGTAGGTCATGGCCGGCCAGCGTTTTCTGAGCGCTATCTCAAACAGTGCCCGCACAATCCGAGCTGCATTCTACACAGAGAAACACAAATACACGTAAAACACCACATTTCCTTTGATTTTCATCAGTGTACATGATAGCAACTAAAATGTGTAGTACGATGCACTGCAAGTTGCTTTGGATGAAAGCGTCTGCCAAATGCATAAATGTATATGTAAAAAGTGCTCAATTGCTTTTTTAAATAGTAGCCCAGTTTGAACGCCTTGGACCCAGAAACAGAGTTAACGCACATAATATATACATATATTAGGCTTTATAAACTGATCAACACACCTAGATTTTTGTACGATACTTAGATTTTGTTTTTTATATTGTTCTGTCAGCTTGCTCAACTTGAAAATGTCTAATTGTGCCAGCAACAATAAACCCTTGTGCTTTCTAGTGCTATCACTAAAAAGCTTGATCTCATCTGAATATAGATCTATTTTTGTTGCCTTGAGCTCAGTTTATGGATTGTGTGCTGGCAGTATGTTCATTTATTTTTGCAGTTAAATATTACGGAAAATTTATCACTACTATCATATCAGTTCAGTTTTATAAATAAATGTATTTTCGGGCATACTCATATACGGGTTTAAAGCGGTTACATAAGACTAATGCTATATAGCACATACAATACTTAGCAAAATTCTTAAACCCCCCAAGTTTTTTTTTAAAGACAGTTATTTATATCTTTTGCTGTAATGTGTCAGTAGGAATATCAGTTTACATTTGCAAACATTCCTTTTGCCATTATTTTTTGCCATCATTATTATTGTATGCACAAGGAGTCTGATAACAGCCACACCGAGATCTGTTCTCTCCATCATCAAGCCCTCTATTATGACACTAAGACAGACTAAATCCAGAAGAATTGAGGCAATGTTTCCAAGATGCTTGAAGAAAACCTACAGGTGAATGATGGGATTTATTTGCCCTTTCTCAACAGATGCAAAAACCATTGCAAGAATCCCTTTCATAGTGTGTACATAAGCATACACATCTGAAATCTCTGAAGTGTGACAGAGAGAGATATCACATAGGGTCTGGATTGGGAATCAACATACAGTACATTTGACACGGAAATGACTTCCACTGCCGGAAACCAGCTGCACATCTGAAACCAGCCGAATTAAGAGCAAAGAGGGAATTTCTCGAGCTATTTCACTATCTGACCACATGGAAGCGGTTATTATGCAACCACAGATAACACAGATAGATGGATTATACAGATACGGTCTAAACCCAACTTCTGAGCAGGCAAAACTGAAATAAGCAGAAATAACTGAACATAAAAACAATTCAAATGCTGACAAACGTTAAAATGATGTGATCATTGTGACTATGCTTGCGTGTGATGTGCTCTCACCTGTGCTACGTATGATAGATCAGATATGAGGGAGAAGCTGTCCACTTCTCCACGGCCAATGTACGTCTGGAGGAGAACGTTGACCTTGCCGTAGCCGTTCTCCACCCCTCCGGCTGCTGGTAGCTCACAGAAATTACACAACATCTGCTCAAGTTCCTCCAACTCCTCATCTCTGACCTGCACGGGACACGCCACACATCAACATCTCGCTGTCACACACACACACACACACACACACACTGTATTTACCTGAAATGACCGCTCACCTTTATCTGTTCAAACTCTTCAGCCTTTGAAAGGATGCTCAGAATGTCTGCTTCAGTCTTCTGGGAGTTAAAAAGCTCATTGAATGTCTGTAAGTTTTTAAGAGAAAAACCCAAAACAAAAGTCACTTATACATTTAATGTATAAAACAGATTAAGAGAAATGTCCTGTCTAATTCAGAATGCAGAACGCTGTTGTGTTAAGTGTTATTATGGGTGTTGTTATATGATGATCAGGTCTGTTTACTAAATATGACTCGGGTCGCACAGTATCGCACCATATCTGACCTCAATGGTGTTGTACTTTATGTAAAAGTGACTGGCTGTTCTGCCGAGGTCTGTGGAAGCGAAATAACCGGTTCTCTCGTCGAAACGGATCATTCGAGCTTTGTCCAGTTTCCTGCCAGACTCCAGCACCAACTCCTTCCTGTAGAGCTCCAGCTGAGGGTCCATCTGAAGAACACAACACACATGCTCTCAATCATCAAAACCTGACCATAGGGGATATTTACACTGATAGTCTGATGTCACAGATATGTACATTGTACAGCAGATATCCAGTTCAGGCACACAGGTTAAAATCACAGTGACGTGAATGTACCTGATAGGCCTTGTGGCTGATCCCGTATACAAGCGGATTGGCTCTCATCCGGACATACAGGTAAGTGTAACTCATCCATCTTACGGCTTCATCGACGTTAGTGACCGTCCCAAGAGCTATCTGCACAAACCAAATGTAATACTTTAACAACACAGCCAATTGCTCAGTGCTAGTGCCCTTTTACACAATGCCTGAAATAAATTAAAATCTTTCATTCTCCTTATGCGTGATCATGAAGTCATTGTGGATTTCAGTGCAGCTGTAGGTTTGCAGGTTGATTTGTAATGTCACTGCGCCATCTAGTGACCGAATTAGCACGAGTTTCTATTGAAAACACATGGCACATGTCGCCATCCTGTGGCAGAATCAAGTAACACGCACTTCACCTGTTTCACAGTCATATTACAGTAAGTTTTCTTATTTCTAGACTTCCATTCAATCTTATTTGATTTATCATTCCCATTTTTGCTAGATTTTCTATAGAATGCAATTGCCGTTTATTGTATTTTAATACATTAAGATTTATTTAGATGAATCATATTTAGGAACTAATAAGACCAGATGTAGAGATTTGCACCAAAAGTCATGAGTCCGTGTCTGTTTGGTCATGTATCATCTCTGCTCACTCCTGACAATGCTGCACTAGAGTACAACAGAGAACTGCCACATACTTTACATTATTATTCATTTTAATACTTAAAAAAGTAACAGGATACTTCAGGATACACAGAGATTATTATTAGTGCCAAATGGTTTAACTGAAATCAACCCTGCACTAGAGAGGGTACAACAATTTTAATGTGATTGGCATATTTAAAAAAAAAAATCTAAAAGGCTTGTCATTTCAATAACCAACAATAACAATAAGGTTATTTTTTAGTCAACATGGTTAAACTGAATCCTTTAAGGTTGTTTTTATTACTGATTATCCCCGATGTGGTCAGTGCATAAAACCTGAGATAAAGTCCTGTGCCTATGTGTTCATTATAACCAAATCAGTTTGCTTTTTAGGTGAGTAAATGTTACACATCAGCATGATTTTACACAAAAATACCAGAACTATTAGTAATTAATGCATACAAACCGCATCAGCATGTGTTCACAGAAACAAACATAACTTAAACCAAAAAATAGGATACCTAAAAACTAACCTGTTATATTATGCTCCTTATAATGAATATTTAATGATTTTTTGCATAAAACCGCTTTTTAAACGGAAGTATCAAACACGTAAATGCTCTTGTGTGTTGTGGTGAAATGAACAATTAGCAGGGTTATACCTCGGCATTGAGGTTGTCAGCGAGGCTCTGCTGGAACTGACTCTCGATGGGGTTCTGCTGGGTCAGGAGCGTCAGATAATGGCTCAGTTTGTCATGGGTCGTGATGATGGTCCCCTCACCGTACTTATCGAACTGCGGCCTCCCGGCTCGGCCGAAGATCTGCATGACGTCCAGGATGCCCAGATCTACCAGCGCACCGCGTTTGGCGTCATAGATATTAGTGCCCTAACACCAGAGACACAGACAAATTCAGACATTGTAGCGTGATGTCTAAAAATGTTCCGAAGAAGACAAACGCCGGCAGTATCTGACCTTGATGATGACGGCATGAGCGGGCAGGTTAACACCCCAGGCCAGAGTTGCTGTGCACACCAGAACCTTCAGGTAACCTCTGGAGAACATGTTCTCCATCAGCGTGCGGTCCTGACGCAACATCCCGGCATGATGGATCCCGAAACCATCAGGAAACATCTCCCTCATCTGCTTGTTTCTGGAGCGCTGCACCTGTGACGCACAAAGACATGAATTTTGCTTTGGTATGACTACAACTGTCCATTATTTAAGTAAAGAATAACACATTACTGTGATAACACTTTTTTTATTTTATAAAGCCCTCACATGGTAACGAATAACTAGAAGCGGGGTGCTGAATAATTTTTTGCTTAGACCAAACTCTAAAAAAATGCTGGTTTGTTTTCAACGGCGGTTAGGTAACAGCGAGCCAGGATAGGTTCATTTATAACCCAAAAGTTTGTTCTGTCCTTGTTTTTACACAACCATGGGTTTGCACATTTGCACAATAATTCGTCAGCCAATCAGCATTGAACAGCCCTGTGATAAAAATAAATAAATAATAAACAATTATGGCTATTACGGTGTGTAGCATTTTTATCCACATTGTGACCAAGCAAACTGAAACTTAAAACATTCATTATCTCTCAATAAGTGGGTTGGATGAAGGAGGGAAACATGTTTAAAAACCTTTAGCAATGCCTATTACACAGTGTAGCTGTAAAGAAATGTCAGCTAAACACACAATAAACGTTGAACGTTGAGGTCAGTGTAATTGAGATGTGTGTTGTGTTGACTGTTGATGACGGTTATGACCTGCGCTGGCAGTAACGTCCTCACTATCACATGCTTTGATCTCTCACTGCCCGACTCTAAATGGAGGTCAATAGCAACAAGGCTCCAGTGCTGCTCTGAACAGCCCATTACAGACAGCGTCTGTCTCTCAAACCCGCACTGAATACCAACAACACTACTGCTGCCTTCCTTTACACATAAAATACTGCCTAAAAAATAAAGTGTATAGTGCAAATAGTGCGTATTCAAAAACCACATTAATTCCAAAATACAATGCCCACAAACCATTGACATTACCACGATACATATGAAAAAATGTATTCCCATGCCATTCGTCCAAAAAAAAATGGTTCGTAAGATATTTAAAAAAAATAAAACCACCGCATTATGTTTGAGAGGACAGAGAACACTTGAAGAAGACATGAGAAATAGCTGAACTACATCTTATAAACCTTTCCTATAGTCATTCTAAGTAGTGATTGTCATTTTATATTATTTTGATACTGTCAAATGATATTTCACAACATCACCAACACAGTTTATGGTTTTTGCAAGCATTGAAATGAAACATACCATTATGTGTTGCATCAATTGTTATAAATGACATAAAAGTACATTTATATAATAATATTAAACTAAAAGAAAATAGCAGGTATATAGGTAAATATTCATGTTTAGTTACAACACATCATCAATATTCATGACATTGACTGCTGCAAATGCATCACCTGGAAAAATCAGTAAATACCCGATTTCAAACAGGCAGGTAAGCACGAGAAATACAGAAGAGCGTGTATGAAATGCAGAGGAGCGGCAGGCGTTCTTCAGGGCACCACGAAGCCCACGAGAGACCCTAATTGAAAGGCTAAGGTTTGCTTTGAGGTGTCAGAGAGCATTAACGGCGGGCTCCGAGAGCGTAAGTTAAAGTGAGGCGGGGGCAGGCGCTCACGTTCAGAGGTTGGATTGGAGATGGCAGCACATCGGCTCTCTGATCAAGGCTGATTAAGAGCCGCTGAAGAGAGATTATTTCCCCGTGCGCTAAGCATAAGCCGGGCTGCTTTCCACCGGCCGCGGCAGACATCGCTGATCAGCCGTTACTCTGTTTTAACACGGGCGGACAGTAGCCATACCGCATGCAGACTCTGGGGGATACAGATAGTGAGACGTGCGGAGAACAGGGTGAACAGCCTGCGGCCGTCACAATGCAAACACAATGACCTCTGTTTCTCAAATGACACGCAAAACTGCTATTCTGTGAAGTACGAGCAACGCCATTAATACAGCGAAATGAGAAAAGAACACAGGCTTATTATTCATCACAGACAATATGAGTCTTAATACATCTACCCTGACAGGGACATTACCAGTGCATTAGACTTGACACTGAAATCTCGCTGACATTTTGACACGCTGTAATTTTCAAAGCTTTCACAGTCGTCACCTCGACACTTTGCAGAGTATTCTTTAAAGCTGATGCACACTTAATGCTGAAGAATTAAGCTAAAAGTACTTTATATTCACACAACACGGAGATAAGCTTATTTATATCAGGCAATATGACAAATCAATAACACAGATGAAAAGATTCAACCTGAATAGTAGTGAGAGTGTGCGAATAAAAGAACGGTAGGAGGGAAGGCACTGAAATAAAAGAGGGAACAGAAAAAAGGTCTAGACCACAGATCTAGGGCCAGATTTACTAACAGCTTGCGCCAGCGCAAACCATTATTTTGGCCTTAAATAACGACTGTCAGGATTTACTAAAGACACGCAGTGAATAATTAGCACAGAAGATGTGTGGCATAGTTGCTTTTGCAACTGACCTTATTGCATATGAATTTGTGGGAGTTTTCTTTTCCAGACGCAAAATATATGGGAAGAGAGTATGTAAATGTGTGAAATCACACAAGTTTGTGCTTGTGTAATTACTGGTATTTGCACCAGTACTTACCACCGAAAAAAGCGTGTCTTATCCAGCTGCGCCTGTGTGTTAGTAGATCACACGCATCCAGCATCAGCTCTGCGCTAATTTGCACTGGTATTGCGTTGGTCATTATGGAAACGAGATACTTTTGTCTGTATTCTTTAACGTCCGCCTTTTTAGTCACCCCCAGATATTTTCACTCCCATTGCCGCTTTTTAGTGTAGACAAAAGCATTTCAGCAGGTGAATAAAGACTTCACGGGACAAAAGAGTTAAAAATTAACTGAAAGCGCAAGCAATAGAAATAAACCTGTCCCACAAGTTCCAAAGAAAGAAAAAGACCTGCTGTCAATTCTGATGTTTCATTGCCTGAATCCTATGACCTCAGTATACTGCATTAAAGTCATAAAACTGCTGTCATCATCAGCCAACATTTTTCTGATACATGAATGCATTCTTTCTCTTTACTGGAGCCCGTCATGTGAGGGTGTGACATTGTGGGTGTATTTGCAGACTCTGATCATGAGCACTAGGTGTCTCCTTTCATCCATCGATGAGACAGAGAGGGTGTTCACTATTAAATTAAGTGGAAGACGCTATACTGGCGTAACAGGGCGGTTTTAGTCAGGAGAAAGCGGACAGGGGCCATTAGATGCATGTTTCTAATGCAAGACATATGAATAAGGAAAGACTCTGCAACACAGTACCTTTCATTATTTTTTACATACAACATGTTTTATTTCCTTCCTTTCATCAGATATTTCTTTGGACATCAAAAGGTGACCAGCACAATACCAAACTCCTAAGCCAAATTTATTATGGTCTGAGTTCTACATACTTTTACCATGTGTACTGCATTAAACAATATGCATAATTTTTATATTTATTTTATATTTAAATATAATAAAATTGTACTTCAGCAGATTTTATATGTATATAGAGAAGTATATGATCCTAATCCTGATCAAATTTAAACCTCCATGCTGAATTTCTCCTTACATCTCCTTTTCTGTCCTAAACTGTCTACTGTCTAAAAATTCATTATGGTAAAAATGTGACAATTAAAACATCATATGCAGCATCATATAGAGTGTATACTATAACATCAATTACTGATGTTATACTAAGTGCTGTGAATGGGATATGAATAGTGAAAGGGCAAATGAAAGGATCTCTATCCATCATTTCTATTAATAGATTGAGTCCTTCAGGCAGATCACCCTGAACACCGTACCTCCTGTACCTGCCCTATAGCATTCACACACATCAGCACAAACATGTTTTCTCATGACCGGCACACTCTCACCACTTTATTTCATTTAAATAGTAATGTTGTCCAACATTATGTACTGTATACATGCATCACATTTTTTCCAATCATTTTTGTCATTTAAAACATTACATTTTTACTACAGTGGCAAGTTTGTTGTCAACATAACTTGAAATTACCTAGTGGATAAATGAATATTTTTTCTAATGTTGGCACAATTGACAAAAGTAACGCTTGATTGTAAATAACAGTGATGGTCATTTTAGAAATGAAACCAAGACTTAATAATTATAAAGTGCAGAATGTTTTTTGATCAAGGGGGTTTTCTCATTTACCTACAACATCAGAATTCCTTCTTGATATAGCTATATTTGTGTCCCTCATCAAATTTTTCTTAGTAATCTAAAATAAAAAAAAGAAAAGTTTATATGATAGTTTGATCATTTAAAATGTTATATACTCCTTCAGCATAGCGTAATTAAAAATTAGCCTAATAATAATTATAATACTATTAAATATAAAAATGCTCCAAGATTAATCCATGTGTATCAGGATCGTTCTTTAACCATTCAGTCACAAAGCAAAGCTGACACACCAGCTGATACTATCTGATATTCAGAACATCTAAACCATCCCTATGACTATGAAGCTGTAATTGAATCATTTTAGTTATTCATTTTAATTAAGCTCCATTAAGCTCCTTTATAACTTTGTATGAAGGTAAAATAGGTAACCATCAATGGGTACAATTAACAAGGCAACATGTTTATTTTAATTATTGTAATTCCCCCAACCATGACACAGAAAGAGCATTTCATCTCTGTAAATCGCTATGAATTATCTCCAGAAGATTTTACAGTTGAAATGTATGGGTGTTGCCTAAATAAGTAAAATAAGTAAAACCATATCTGAGTAAAACCATATCTGAAACATTCAGAAAGGAAAGAAAAGAGCATTTGCATTTCTGAAGTAGGACGGCCTAATAGTAAAGCAATAGATTTAGTAAAATTCCCTGAAGGAGTATATAACATCAACAAATCACTGAACTTATATATTGGTGTTGGACAAAAATAGCAGAATATCACCTTCACAGAGTGAATTGTTATGTTTTTGGTCATTATTACAACCTGATGTATCGCTGAATCACATCTTATCGCTTCTGCCAGGGGCTCAATGGCAAGGGTAAAAACAGTGGCAACACTTTCTCTAATCTAAGTGCAATTGTATTTTAGAAAACAACTGAGATAAGTATGATATAGCAAAGTCCGTTTACGGAAGTCTGTTCAGTCTGCCGCTATGTTTGCAACGCCTCTCAACAAGACAAGCAAGACAACAGTTTCATCTTCTTGAATGGGGGAAAGTGGATATTTCTACAATCGCGATAATAAAATCGCAATTTAACGACATAGTTCCGACCAACAATTAAAACTGACATTAAAACCCCTTACCTGTCACAGGTGGGCCCATTTGTTAAAAATACGAAAACGTTAACACATTTAACACATTTAACACAAATAAACGTTACACATTTATAATACTAATATCATATACAAAATTTAACGTAATACTGACAACCTTTTTGTGAAAGGTCTAAATGTCACAATCCCATGGTGGGCCTATTTGCTATTATATATTCTCAAAACTAATATCGTATTCTAAAGCTAAAATTATCTTGACAAAATATATATCATTGGAAAGCTCTAAGTGTGAAATATTTATATATATACAGAAGACATTTAGCAGAAGACATAACATAGTGACAGTAATTTTGGTAAATATTACTGACTGACAGGTTTTTTGGTTACTATACATTTATAACAATAATATCATATTCTAAACCCAATCTTGACAAATTATATATAACTGTAAAGCTCTAAGAGTGTTGTTTTCAGAGTTAATCATGTTTTAGTGAAAGTAATAATGTAGTTAGATCAAGTTTGCTCAAATATATTATGTGTCATAGGCCTCTGGAGGGGGAGACATTTGTTTTGTTATATTTATTTATATAAAAGCCTGTTCCTAAACCTGAAAAACTTAAACTATATATCATTGGAAAGCTATATATCATTGGGAAAAAAAGTTTTTTTGCATTAATTGTTTTTTTTTAATAAACTTAAACTGCTATAATTATATATTTAATGCTATATATTTTTATTTAAGCATTTTCAACTTTTTGAACTTCACAAATAAACTTCCAAATGTTACCAAGATTAGGCTTTTAGACCAAGCATTCCAAAGTTACATCAATTTAAAGGTGCACATCACAATTTAAGTCTTTACTAAAAAGGGGGGTTAACTGTACCATAACCTTTGTTATAACCCTCACAAAACAACATTTTACTATTCTACAAAAGTAATTAAAGAATCTTGTAACCCTCACCCTACCCCAAACCTTTCTGCATTTACAAATAAGCTGTTTTCCCCAAGAGGACCAAAAAAAATTCCTTAAAAGTTAAAAACACACATGCACCCATAGACAACACGTGCGCATGCACACGTGCACGCACCTAAAGATCTAAACTCAAACAGTGTTTGAGTGTTTGTTGTGTCTTATGGGGAAGGATGCATGAAGATATCTGCAGGACTGAGAATGGGTTTTCAAACACACACGTCAAGCTCTTTAATAAGCAGATTGAAAAGAGCTCACCTCTGACTTTAACTGCATTATAAACAATCCCTGTTTATATAACTGACCTTATAATTGATCTCCATATTCATAAGTGAGAATTAACACGAAGGGTTGATGAAAAGCTGTATGTTATTGGTGTGTGTCTGTGTTCCTGATAAACCCTACAGTGTGGGGACCAAATGATCCCCACAATACCAGTCATTATTGACCTTGTGGGATATTTTTTGTTCTTGAAAACAGCTTATAAATCACACTAAATCATGTTTATTTGAAAATGTAAAGATGCAGAACGGTTTGTGTGATGATTAGATTTAAGGGTACGGTAAGGGTTATAGGAAACAATATACAGCATAAAAGTCATTATGTGGAAAGTCCCCAAAAAACATGGAAAGGTTTAGACACAGTTATAGTTATGTTATACAACATGTATAGGTTTTCCTCCACTTAATCCTCACAAACTTTAAGTCTAATACTCTTATCAAAGATATCGGAAGTGAAGTAACTCTTAAAGACTCTTAAAGTAATCCTTAAAGAAACTGCACTGGAATAAGTCTCGTGGGTAAACTTCTGCAGATTCGCAATGTACCTCTTTACATTTTTATGACCAGTGTAATACATGCGTACTTTTATACCATATATTGGTGGCCGATATATTACTTCATACAAAATATTATTCAACATTTTAAATTTAACATTATAAAACTTAAGCTCTGGTGGTGAGATCAAAAACAGCAAGATGAGGTGCACCGAGCAGACCTCAATGAATTTTTTACTGATTACGTCTTTCTATAAAATGTCCAACATTTCCTCATGTGGTAAGAATTCATTTTGTTTATGGTTTTTTATAATATTTTAGACAGCACTAACTATAATTAAAGCACTGAAGCTAAATAATACATCAACATTAAATAAACATATTGTAGATGTCAGCACCAACAGCCAAGTGAGCTGTCCGTCAACATATTTCCAGTTATGAGGACTAAAACTCAAAACAAGTCACATTATATTTAATGGTGACTACATATAATTAGATATTATAATACTGTTTAAAAGATGAACATTCCTTTTCTGTATGCGCATTGGCTATAAAGGGCTGAACACTGTAGTGTAGGTATTTATATCTGCTACATATAAATGAGGTGCAGATAAGAGGCAGCATCTGTCTCAGCTGAGCCCAAGAGATTTACAGAAAGGTTACTAAATGTATCACTCCACCTTCTGAGGCTTTAATATGGAGTTTTTGTGTGACTGTAGTCTCAAGAGGGCAGCGTATCTGCCTCTGTACGTATCCCTTAACTAATCTATAACAGACACAACGAAACCACTTTCTTACTGAATGCAGATGGTACAGTACGGGTACAGGCGGCTGCTATGATGACTTTTACTGCAGAACAGTGAAAATGTTTTAAATGGTCGAATTATAGATAATAAATATATTAAACAAAAACTAAGTTTGACCTCCTAATGCAATGTTTTCAAATGACTATTTGGAGAACAAAACACACATGCGAGCAGACGAAGCACAGATGTCTCGCATGTTGAACGCATGTTTAGCAGAGCTGTGGGTCAAGTCCAGCTGTTTATTCATCTGTCTGTACAGGTCTGAATCTATCTCTGGCCCTTGTGAGCTTTACAAGCTAATGAAGCCAGAAGAGAGTTTACGGCAGACAGCCGCTACCTTCCCATAAAACCCCTCTGCCACCTGCCAAACAGAACCTTCTGTTCCTGTGACACCGGCCGGGACTGCTGGATCTGTGCTACCTACAACACTTCTGCACAACAACACCACATCAGTATTTGTTACTATGTCCAGCCTGAAGTTATATAAAGAAAAACAGGATTTTCTTGATCATTGTAGGCATACTGTAGCTTTAATAACCCAAACTAAACTGCCAAACTGGGAAACAAAGATGGATCTGAGTCTAAAGCTAAGATACAATGGTTGTGATGTAACACTTAATTTATCTGTAAACATTCACTAGCGATTAGCTGTGACTAAAAGAACAATGCAGACATCATATACTTGTAAAAGCCACTTCTTCAACAGAGAATGATGCTTTTTTTCCCATACACGGTAACACATTTTCACAACCAGTGTGATATCTGATTCGCTAAACATTAAAGGAGATTCTGTTTATTAAGAAGTGTTTATCTGTGAAGGGGGTCCAAAACGTTCAAGCCTTGAACAGGTAATATAAAATAATTCTTATGACTTGATATAGTCTTCCGAAGAGGTACAATTACTATTGTTGTAGTTTGAAGACTTCTGGTCCTGAGACACGCAAGAATGTTTTTTGTTACCCTTGACGTTTTGAGCTCTCTCACATTCTCATCAAATAAACAAATGCAGCCAAGACATTCCTTACAATATCACATTTTGTTTTTTGCTGAAGAAAGCAAGTTGTGTTTGTAAGTGAAATAAGTGCGAGTAAATTATAATTTTTAGCTGAAATTTTTTTTTTAGGTGAACTGTCTCTGAGTGTCAGAGGGAGAATGAATGTGGTCATGTATTTCAATTTTGACGTAGACTAACATTACAAGGAGACTTTGTGTCCCCTTTCACAGATTTTTACAACTATTCAAGTACAGTGCCACAAATCCAAAAACGCTGGTTATTTTTCCTTTAGTGCGTCTAAATGCATTTTGAGATGTAAGCGTTTGAATGTCAGCCTCCGCAGGGACTTTAATTGCACACCCACTCCAGCTAACAGGGCAGCATCCAAAAGTTTAGTGCCGCCTCGCCTTCAGCTTTCATTTCAGCTTTCTTATGGCCTGTTTGGCCCTCACAGGTACGTCTCCTGGCTATGTTTACCATTCTCTCAGAAAGCGCCGCAGCTAGCATAGGTGACTGACCTCAATTTCTCTTCTGCAGAGGTGCTGAATAACCGCTCATAAATAACTCGCTTTGTTTGGATGCGTCCAAGTTCGGCTGTAGATCTGTCTGTCCCGAGCGGAGGTGCGATGCAAGTGTAGTATGACGGGCACAAAACTCAAGAGTATTCCATTTATCCTCAGCCCTGAGGCAGTAACTCAAATAGATTTTTATTGTGCACAAAGTGCAGCTTAATGCGCTGAGGCAGATGTGTGGATCGTTTACCTGTTTCTCACACTGGCCGTAGTCCGGCCCATGGTCCACCTGGAAGAAAGACACCTCTCCATGGTTCTTGGCCATCTCTATCAGACTCATGGCTGTGCGTACGGTTGAGTTGCGGGCATGGACAAATACCATCACCTGAAACAGATATACAGTGGAATGAACCTTTGCTTTCCTGTAGCTTAGTTAGTAACAACATGGCACTAATAACACCAATGTCTTGGGTTTGATCCCAGGGATCATAAACAAATTATATTATGATGCAATGTGGGTGAATCTAACAAAATCTTGGTTTTAGGATGTCAAACATCATTAAAACAAAATGCTTATCAACACAATTCCTTAAAAACAAGGACTGATATGCCTTGAAAAAATCTCATTACCGCACCCATTAATAACTGTCAATCCCATCGCATATTTTGCAAAAAAAAAGACAATCCACAATGCCTCAGCAAGTTTTTGTGCGTTATGCACATACACATAAATACAGTACATTTTAATAGAAAATTATAAATATTTTTTTAATGTGGAAAAATGCCTCGTAATGTATCGTAATAAGAGTCAAAAAGTCATGTACACAGTGTGACAAGAGAATATTAAGCTTTTAACTAGCGAACTAAAAATAAATCTTTTTACCTGGTAGCCATACGAAAGGTCCTGACAAATCTGTTTCTTTACACAAAATCAAACTTAATGTAAATATTTCTCTGTGTATGTAAACAGTCCTTTAAAAATGTTATGGAGCATGAGAACACCAGTCATGGACACTTTTTTCACTATTTCTTCATTTTTATTATATGTGAATATTCGGTCAATGACTTTTTTTGGCATTTTTTTGTTATTGTAAAACATCCAGTAGAACATCTAATTATTTATATTTTTATTTTATTCTGTTTAAATTACAACACAAAATGCACCCAGACAAACTGTGACACATTATGGTAATTGGATTTTCAGCAGAAAAAGCAATACAATACAAAAATAAATGATTCATATGTTAAAATTATTCTTTGTGCAAAGAAGAGATGTAGAGAATACAATAAAGTAATACCAAATTATATGTTTTATAATTAAAATCTTTACTGCCATGTTTCAGTGGTTTGTGCGAATGACCCATTTACTGTAAGTCGCTTTGGATAAAAGCTTCCGCTAAATGCGTAAATGTAAACTGAGAAGATGAGATACAGTATTGTATTTTTGCTTAGCTTACGGCTGGGGTCTGTTTCAAAACCTACAGATCTGTCATACCTGTCTACTGTCTACGCACACAGCAACATTTTACAATAGAATAGTAACTTCAATTTCTGCATTCTCATATTGTTCTAATCACAACATACACATACATACTGCCAAATGCTTGGATGTTGCTAAAACAAGGCATCTTATTATAAGACAACATCGTTTATGTCAGACATAAACTTATGATGTGTAATCATGGTGTCTAGCTAAACAAGAAGTCAACCCACCAATGGCTCACGTGAAAGCACGTAAACATCCAAAGAATTACACCATTATTGTCAATCTGTATAAGCACAGCATAATACATTTTTACATGCTCATGGATCTGGCCCTTAATTTCTGGGTTGTTCTGGCTCAGGCTGTCATCTGAATTCCATTGTTTCATTGAGCTGTAACACATGCACAGAAGCGCAAAATGGTGTCTATGCGCAGCGTATTATCAAAAGAAGGAAGGTTGTAATCTTCCTATTATACTCAGCCTGCCCTTGCAAAACAGTCAATACCACAGACAAAACTATCAATAACCTAAAAAAAACAAGAAAGTTATAAGATGGCAAAAAGATGTGTGTGTGTGTGTCTGACTGTTCTTTCCGTCATTTGACTAAAATCACTGTTCGTTTGAGAGACAAAATAAAATGTGAGAAAAACAGAAAATACTGTTCTGTTAACACACAATCTTACTAACACACCTATTAGTTGTCAGTCATATTAAACAAATTTGGAAACCTGAAACATTACAAACAATTTAGACATAATATTTATCTAACATTTAGACTATAACAGGCTGAAAGGTAATGTTCAGATACTCAGAGTAAAAGGATTGTGATGGAGAGAACTGTCATGTGCACACTGAATATGTCTGCTCAGTTGTTGTAGCTGTACTGCGGTCAGTATTTGGATTCAGATCCAGCTCTTTGGCATTCATCACAATTGTTTGGGTCTGTGGATAATTGCTAGTTAATTAATTCATGATTGCTAATTTAAGAACAGCCTTCCAAAGAACACAAACATGTCCTTGACCAGCTGCCAACATGTTTCTCACCAGCACTCACCACAATCTGCTCATCCTCAGACACAGAGAGAGAGAGAGAGAGAGAGAGCAAAAATAGGCTTTTTCGGGTTTCAGCTTCAACATTTCAGATGATAAACATAATGTTCTCTGAATGATAAGCATTGGGTAGACTAACTGTGATATTTACTGTAGTAACTGCTCATCTGTGTTATGGCTCATGTTCTCTTTGGCTCATTTTACTTTTATTATTTCTCTGGCCTACACCTTGACAACAATGGCTTTGATGGACCTCATTGATGTCCTCGTGAAATCAAAATTGACCCTTTAGCTCACATTTTGTGATGAACAATTCATCTCAAGTCGTCCCAGAAGCCATGCCATAGCTCTACACTACACATCGTTCAATATTCCAATTTACTGAGAAATATGTCACAATGCAGTCATTTGCACAGTCAATTGTGAAACATCTTTCTCAATTAATAATAGTTTCCACTTTTTTATAACTTCTCATTCTTACAAAAAACAATTGAAGGATAACTGAAGTGTTTGTTTTGTTTTAGCTACTGTCTCGTGTTAAGGACACCCATTATCGATCTGTACCCTTGAGAGGAGGACTTAGTCAAGTCAAGTGAATGTAGTGAACATTGATCAATCTGAAGGGTTCACAAACCTCACGTGTTTTAGAGTAAACTTTACACAAAGTAGGGTTATGAGCTTTGCCTATTGCCATCATTCAGCTGATAAAGGACTGTAAAACAGATGTGTCTGCAGCACATAAAGCTATAAGAGACAAATATTACAGCGAAACTGTAAAAAAAATACCTAAGTGGCAAACTGATAAACAACAAAAACAAAATACAGATATTAAAAAAACACTGCTCAGCCTCATGATATCTGATCTCTAGTTTGTCTCTGGAACTGTGTCTAATCTCTTTTAAAGAGCGCAACATAAAGAACACAAAACCTTTTAAGAGCCCATCGAATCAAAAATTGAGTTCTGTGGAGTTTACTTTACGTTCAAAAGTTTACAAAAGAAAACAAAGAGCAAAGAGTAAGATTTAGATTTCTTCTGGTGGACTCACCTCCCCAAAGACATACAATTTTTGTCCAATGACAGGTTAGAACAAGAATATCCATCTCTCTGACGGACCAGCGATAACAAGTACAAAAATCATAGTAGCAAAACATTTTGTCAGGTTGTGATGTAAACTACAGGCTATTAGCTATATATCCTGTTTCAAATAAAATAATAGGCTACATCAACACAGAGAGCATAAATGTGCTCAGCATCCTATTTAATAGGATCTTTAAGGTAACTATTGCAACTTAACATCTGAGAGAAAAGCTTAAGAACTGTACTGCTTTTAATGGAACATTACTTGCCAAAGACGAAAGAAAGACAGTGCTGGACTGAATGCCAACATCACTAATCTGGCATTAGAATCGGAAAATCGAATCTATACACTCTTCATCTTCTTTCGTCCATTTGCATGCCACTCAAGTTTGTCAAACTCAAAATTGTGTGTACAAATACTGTACAATCACTCCAACTATTCATCTTGTCAACATATGCATTGAGATTGAATCCCATCTCTCTCAGGCTTTCCTTTATATTCCAGCTCTATCATACAGCAGAGAGGAGCTCTCCACAGAGACCTCCACAGCAAATATTATTTATTAGACTTTTTTCATCATTGCAACCTGTGAGAAAGCAGTCTACAGTAACCGCAGCCTCTGTAAGCGTATTAAAGCTCCATCTGCCTCCTGTCTGGCAACCGCTGGCCCGACAGGGGGGCTAAGGGGGCATTTCATAAAGAAAATTCAATCCATCATGCTCCCACATGAAATTAATATATGTCATAGCCACTTTTGACAATTTAATATCAAGCTGAGAGAGACGCTCCCCACTGTACCGCACTGGCACTGCGCCTGAAAGAGACCAGCCTGCAAAGCACATCTCTTCCCTTTTCTCCTATAATCTTTCAAATTTAACGTACTTATAAATACAATTTAGTGGGATATAACAAAGTTCATTCACCACTGTTAGAAGCGAGATGCAAAGATGTAAGAACAGTTTGAAAAGTGGTGGGGAGAAACTGAAATGAATATTTATATGAGTTTGATATATACAAGTAGGGTTGAGTATCGTAAGAAAGTTTGCGGTTCTGATTCTGATTCCAGTTCTGACCAAATGATTTAGATTCCAATTCCATTAACTATTTAAACAACATTCCATTGATAGACAAAGTGTTTTGTGACTGTAGTGAGTAATGCTTTAACATACATCACATTTTTTAAATGTAATGTCATTTAATATGGTCTAGTATATGTGTATGTTAGTATATGCGAGGCGTGGCAGGAATTTGAGCCTCCAGAGTTTCAGCTGTGTACAATCATTTAAAAAAAGTTCAGTTATAGTGTGCGTACACTCATGGAAAACAACATGTTCGGAGACACGACACAGGACGTCTTTTTTGGTTTGTGACCTTCGTTACTAGAAATGGCGGCACGATGTAATCAATATGCATGATGCAAAGCGGTGTTATTAAATTATCCGCTCGCAACGCTTGATCATCAGATATTTAAAAACATGTTTAAATAGAAATACTGGAAAGACAACACATTTATTAAAACAACAGTTTCTTTAATTCTGTATCGTTAACACAAGGAAAGTCATTTTTAAGTATGGACAATATGAGGGTAAGTAAATAAAGACAAACTTTTAGTTTTGAGTGAACTATCCCTTTAACCCAGACCTTTTACAATGATTCATGTAAAGTGGACGAGCCACTTTCAGAGATGTTGTAAACCAGTGGCATAAATACAACTGTGCAACTATGTTTCTAGGATCTTCCGACCAGTCGGAAAGATCTGATCAGATTAGGCCATATGTACTACGTCTGTTACCAGGAAATGCAGCAACAGATAGCTATAACTCACGTAACCTCCAGGATAGAAAAGATTATGGGCAGCATCTACAAACTGCACAAAAACCACAAATAAATCAAACAGAAGATGCGCGCACTTGAAGCACAGAACATTTGCAAGGTGGGAGGTGATGCAGTGGTAAAAATGTGGTTGTCTGAAGATTTATGAGATTCAGAAATTGAGTTCATGAGGAAGAAAAGGGCATGTTACACCACAGCACAGTGTGGCTACCGCAGAGCCTATGACCTTCAACGGTCTAACATAGGTCTGATGATTTTCAATTAAACTGCTAAACCTTTCCAAGATGCCCTTGTTCAGGGCCTTTCATTGTGTTTCTCCTTGAGAAGACTGAACACAGTCCAAAAGACAAATGATCATCAGGATCACAGATCAAAGACAGCGATACATACAAAAGAACAGAATGTTGACGTGTAAAAATGATGGAAGCAGTGATGCTGATTGGGGCCTTCAAGGGCCCTTCCCTCACAGTCTACATAATGAGGTCATACTTTTACAACTTCTAGGACATTATCAGCCTCAGTCTAGACACATTTTTCACATCTTTATATTTGCAAACTTGCATTTGGAGATTTGGACTTTATAGGACTGGAGTCTGGATGGTGTTGTTGGGAATTTGAACTGGGATAGTGGGCAGATGAGCTTTTGAACTAGTGTTTTGTTAACCTGATAACTGTCACAGCAGAAATTGCGTATACACATACAAATGCACTCATTTATTTATTTTTTTCATTTTTAGATATAAGATATTTTAAGTCTTTGAAAAAAAATCACTTTATGGAATTTTTAAAAAATTTCAGTAACGTAAGCATTTTATAAACTATTTTTTAATGTTTATTGCTATGAACATTTCACAAATATTTCATCTAGAGTCTCATGCCTTTCCATCAATTTATAGCATGATTAGCTTAAAAAAATGTATAGGGGTTCCTCCTGAGAAACGGTAAAAATGAACAGGTTAAGAGTTTCAATATTAGAAATAAGTGTAGGTAGTTATGATTTTATAGTTGAGGTTAAAGTTAGATTAGGATTTAGGTTACAGGTTGGACAAAGTGTTGAAAATAAACAAAATTTAAAGCTTGATGGTTCTAAGCTAAAGCTATAATGTGGGGTTTGGTTTAGGGTTGCAAAGTAGGAGAGTGGGGTAGGAGTGGATTCGGGTCAATGCTAAAACGAGAGGTTAAAGTTGTAGGGTTGGAAGGTAATGACTGCACTCAGGTATTTCAAGTAGGGTTTAGGATTATGGTTGCGGTTAGGTCAAAGGGCTGTGGGTTTAGAGAAAGGATTTAGGATTTTAAAGACAGTCAATACCTGGTGTCCTGCCTTGATCTGCTTCAGGACTTTATCATAACACACTTCCTCCATGTCATGAAGTTGCTGGACCTGTGACAATCAAACAGGACATGAGAATCAAACTGGATTTCTTATTTCTGTATTCAAATAATGACACATTATTAAAATTATTATTAAAATATATATTACAGGTAAAGATTTAAAATAAAAATAATAATTTTAATAATGTTTAATAATAATTTTACTTAAAAATTTGCCTAAAATTTGCTGGCAATGGGATACCTTATTTGTGGTCTTGATGCCCAGAAAGCTCTGGCCAAGAGGAACAGGACGAAAACGACTGTCAAAGTAGAAAAGTCCAATGAAAGGGTTCACATGCAGGAAAGATGCCACATCGAGGTAATTCGGCAGAGTTGCAGAGAGACCAAGTATGCGTATCATACTCTGGGTCGATTCAACCTAGAGAAACAAAAAAAATCATTTTGAGTGCACTCTATAGACAGTAAAGACAGAAAGTTTCGCAAATGATGATCTGCTACAGTTCAGTACGCTGAGGGAATGTATTTTCTTTATTACAAACTTTACTGTCTACTGTATGACAGTATCCTAATCAAAATAAGTGACTGATGTGAAATGCTGCTGACTTCTTTTTTAAATGGCATCCGTATCAAAGCACAGCTGTGATGCTTTAAAATGCTGTCGAGGTAAATGTTCTGCAGGTTTTCAAACAGGGCCATTTTTACAGGTAAAATATGTTTGTATTTATAACAAGCACTTCAAATATATAATAAAGTTAAGATGACAGTATCTGTCACAGTAACACATTTTGACAAATATCACAGCATTCTCCGATTGCCAGATGTGCTAATTTAAAGAGAAAAAGAAGAAAAGAGACAGAGAGGAGAGAGGAGAGAGAGAGAGAGAGAGAGAGAGAGGAGAGAGAGAGAGAGAGAGAGAGAAGAGAGAGAAGAGAGAGAAGAGAGAGGAGAGAGAGAGAGAGAGAGAGAGAAGAGAGAGAGAGAGAGAGAGAGAAGAGAGAGAAGAGAGAGGAGAGAGAGAGAGAGAGAGAGAAGAGAGAAGAGAGAGGAGAGAGAGAGAGAGAGAGAGAGAGAGAAGAGAGAGAAGAGAGAGAGAGAGAGAGAGAGAGAGAGAGAGAGAGAGAGAAAGAGAGAGAGGAGAGAGAGAGAGAGAGAGAAGAGAGAGAAGAGAGAGGAGAGAGAGAGAGAGAGAGAGAGGAGAGAGAGAGAGAGAGAGAGAGAGAGAGAGAGAGAGAGAGAGAGAGAGAGAGAGAGAGAGAGAGAGAGAGAGAGAGAGAGAGAGAGCTATCTGTGGTGTTACAGCAGTGTGGCTGACAGGTAAGATTGGTAAGGCCTTTAATATGATGCAGTAGCTGTCTGTCCAGGTAATCTAGGTATCAAACAGCACGTCTCTATTTGTGGATACAAAGAATGATGAAAACACTCATCCTTCTTTTAGTCTCTGAGAGAGCTTAGGTCATACACTCGTTCTACTGCGTTAATGAAAGGTCTTTAACAGTCTGCTGGCACAAAGACAAAATCACTGAGAACACACTGGATTATGATGAGAACCACATCTACACAATAAAGATGCCACACTGTCACTATTTAAAAATGCATTGTAAAGTTTTCACATCCAGAGATAGAGATAATATGGTATCCACACAAAAAGCACAATGCTATGCAGTTGCTAGGGTGGTTTTCAGACTGTTGCTATAGTATTATAGTTGAACAAACTGAAAATGTTTGGACAATTCCTATCCATACAATTCACATCTGCAATGTCTTGGTTATTTTATTATAACTTTTTGGTGTTATCTGAATCTTTCAAATGAGTTTGATAAGTGCTGGTCTGGATCTCAACCCCTCAATGTCGTGTGGTAACGTGGGGACATTCAGATCTTGAATGGCAATGTGTTGTGTTACATTACTGATTCCTTTTTATAGTCTGAAGATGAATTATCCCAGTAGTGTCTGGCAAAGTTGGTACATGACATACCTGCCTGCGGCACGCCGATGGGCTTTTCTCCTGCTGCAGGTCACATTTCAGGGATTATGGAAAACCAGCTAAGCATAGCATTATTTTTACAACACCTCAGCTTTACATCAGGGCCGTTTAAACGTGAAAGAGCAACAATTGTTCCACATGGACATCACAGGGTGAAAGAGGAAAAATTAAAGAGTTATACGTAAATTCGGATTCGGAGCAGTTTAGGAATTATGTTCAAGCATGTTCTGACCAATGAGTGATGTGGACGTTGTCACGTGACTGCATTTTGGTTTGTTTTTTTTCTGGTTTGGCCCAGATGAGTTAGGGAGTTAGTGTGGTGTGAAAAGAAACCAAAATGGCTGAAAATGCTACAATGTATATTGTTTTGCCTATGGTCTGGTCTAAAAAAAAAAAAAAAAACTAAATACAGATGTGAAAACAACCCAAGAGCATTGGGATATCCCACTTACATTCAGCAGGACACATATCGTAACAATCTTGACTTGATGTGTTTTTTTTCTAGCTCAGGACCTGAAAACAGAATACAGTCACTGCTCCCATAAACGTTCATTCTATAAACATATTTTATGTCTGTCATATGAAACCAATGACGGATTTAATGTTTGAATGGTCAATTATTATAATTTTAAGTTCAGCCAATTCAATTCATATTCAATCCATCCGTCAAAAATGTGAAGCGGAATTGGAAGAGGACATTTACCCAGAAAATACCCCGGTCCATAATGCAGTAACGTGGTCAGTAGATCGAACACCATGCACTTGATATAAGAGAGATGATTTCTGAATGACATTTCTGGCCAAATGTGCTGAAAAACCCACACGATCTCATGAGGCTATAAAATAAAAGCTTTCCAAACTCTATCATCCCAGTGTTTGTCCTTTGCGGACCGTGTGACACATTTACAGTGGGTCCACTTAAAAAGACTCTTTCTTTTAATAAACGACACAGCGGAGTGCACTTTTATATCTGTGAGCTAACTGTAATGACACGCTGAGGAGATATGTCTCACTGCCCTTGCAGAATGCAGCAGGGTTTGAGGAGGATATAGCATATAAACACTCTGGCACATGAAGACTGAGAGCCAGCGTTGTGATCATATATTCTGAAAGGACTTCAGCACATTTGAGAATATTAAAGGTTGACTTCGGGTTCATTCTCTGCCTGAAATTTACAGCTCTCATGAAAATCCACATACCAATGTCTTCCTTATAGTTGTCTCTGCACAGTATGTCAAAATGAGATAAGGAGAAAGTACTTTAAAATGAATCAATTACACATCACCCGTAAAGGTCCTAAAACATTAAACATGAAATATATAAACCTAGGGTAATGTTCTGTGTGTGTAAATGCTGAGCCCTTTAGGAAAAAAACACATGGTAGTATTAACATTTGATATTAAGGACAACCATCACTGCTGAGACATCTAATGTAAAATCTGGGTCCTAAAGCAAATCCAGTATATGACCATTAGTCTACATGAGCACTGAAAATGGGTAATCTTTTGCCACACTTCTTAATACTGCATTTGTTTAGGCTTCACTAAAAACCCATTGAGAACGTTTCTACACTACAGAAAACTGTAATTAAACAGAGCATCTTGAGATTTAAACAATGAATACAGTTAACATACATAACATACATAGAGTCCAGTAGGACATTTCTGTAGGGGCATTTCATTTGGTTAAAAAATGCCCATGCCTACTTGCTTAAGAAAAATCATAATTTAACCATCCCTAAAAATTCCTGTTCCCATGGGTGTGCGAGGACGCTAAATTTAGACCGCAGAGAGGCAGACAGTCTGGCTAAAATAAGCAACACAACATCCGATTTCTGATGTCTGGTTTGTTAATGTCTATCAGTGAGACATTCACCAAGAAACAGAGGATGGGCTCTAGACAACACATCAATTCCAGTATAAAAGATGCTAAAAGATGTGACAAGCAAGATATATATCCACCTTGTTTTTGTTTTTCCTCCTCAAGAAAAAAGCCATCCTTTTAGTAACACTGTTTTCCTCTCCACTCCAACATCTTTTATTAATGATGCCCCTCATTTTGCTACTTCCACAGACCACGCTCTTGCTTACTGTGCAGAGATCAATAATTCAAAGTCTCTTAAAGACAGGAATACCTTCAAATTGTGTTGACTTCTAGCTCTACTGCTGTGCACACATCCTAATTAAAACAAGTGACAGGAAACATTTCTTCTGTGTTGCTTGGAGATTTCTTTGTTTTTCTGGCATTTTAATGTCTATTTTTGTTAACAAATGTTTAAGTCACTGTTGTCCACTTCGCAGGTTTACATGACAGATTCACAAATGATGTATGAAAACAAATCCGATACTGTATGATACTTTTCTCATTATATTACAAATTAAATTTCACTACAGCTAAGAGGTGAGAGAGATTAGTAAAGAAAGCAAGCCATGTACTAACATATAATGTTTGGGGAGTAAATGAATAGTGCAATGATTTTTTTTAATTGCTCTGTATGTGTTCCTTGAAAATCAAAGAAATGACCTTGGCGTTACTAGCATTATGCTTTACGAATTACCTTTGGAGTTATTCCAGAGTATGGGGGTATGTGGGTAATAAAGAAAGCATGATGAATCTGGAAACAGCTGAAGGGATAGGTGTGTTGAATATGAATGAACAAAATGTTGTAGTAATTCAACCAAATCTAAGACAAAAACCAGAATACACAGCAATACATAATGAGAAGTCAGTTTTTCCTACATTTAAGGTGCGCTACAGAACTTATATCCCCTGCTCTAATAATATATACTGTAATAAATGCATAGGGTCTATTTTCCAAACCATAATCAACTCAGGGACTTGAAACTGAAAATGCGGCAATGATGGATGCAGTGACCTTGAGGAGAAATAGGTCAAGCCCATCAGAGCCAGCAGGTTTTGTGAAATCTCGACTGCACATCTCCTTTAGAAACATGACCTGAGTGATGGGCTGCAGAAAGGGTGGGCGATTCATACGGCGATGTGATGAGCTGCGGACACAGTGTTGACAGGAAAAAACAGATGTACCAAAATGCTTTTATTAAAGAACTGGGCTCCGTTTATCTGTCACTGCACATCCTGCTGCACACGTTTGCACATCCTGCACTATAGCACACTAAATGTTTGATTTTTTAAAATATTCTCTTATGGTATACAAACATAGCTTTTGTAATATTATTAAATTTTATACAATGTTTTACATTTTTATACTGTATTAGGAATATGTGTGTGCGTGATTATGATCATTATTATAGTTCTCTGTCACTGTTACTGTATGCATCTGTACATGTCTTGTACATGTAAACCCACAGTACTTGGAAATAAAATTAGATTCTGATTCAAAATTAATCCGGATTAAATTGGATTGTAAAGTACTAGGCTACATGCATTAGTACAATATTTATGTATGAAGAAAATATTTTGAAATAAACCGATAAAAACGGTATTTACTTATGTTTGGATGCAACCTCCTGCCTGTCACACATGTATGACATGCAGCAGTGTTTTTACGGTGTCCGGTTTTTATTTTTTCTTAAAGTAAAAAACAAAAAAATCTAAATCCCTAAACAATTTCTTACATGTGAGACAGTGTTGACATCATTTGTTCAATATGAAATTATAGTATAAATCTCAATAAAGCTTCTGTGAAGATGAAAAGAGACAATGCAGGTATAAACTGATCTTTTCTATTGCTAAAAAGGCCATCTGAGATAAGAGATATGATTAACAGACAAGAAACTGGCTTTATTTTCTATAAATCCTCAACTGTGTTCCAGTGAATTCTTAAGAATTGCTTTATAAATTGACCACATTTTAGCTTGATGATGGCTGGGCTATATCTGTTTGTAAGGTGTCTGTTTGAGAGTTGGCTGAACTTTACGTAAGATTGAAATGTTACATTGGAGTTGATTTAGCAGATAAAGGTTTACAGCAGTCTTTATCTTCATTACCTTCATATGAAGCTGCTGATTAACAGTGTCAGTGATCAGATGACAAAACACAGAGTAGTCATCTTCTACAGGAGGAATCAGACTGATTGTTAGTCTCAGCTGTGGACGGCACGCCCACCGACTGTTTACCCAGCGGCTCATGTACACTGCACACAAAAAACACCTGACTCTAATCTAACTGGCTGGCTGCTATGCAATTTTCAGGAGTCAAGGGCTTTTAGTCCCCCTGGAAGAGATTTCATGTTTACAGCGTATGGGCTGCTAAAATAAGTAGTTATGAGAAAGAACTGATCACTGGCTTAATTTTTGCTTTGATTTTTCAGTTTCAGTGAAACCGGTACCCATTACTTTACACACATTTTCCACTAATAGCACAGCACTGTTTGTACTGTAACATAATAACTACCTCCCTTAATGTTTTCATCTTCACTAAAACTGTATTAGCACCTTCTCCAATGTTAGCACCTGCCCTAAGGAACCACCACGCCCATCGCTTTCTCTGTATTTTAAGCGATACTCATGCTACAAAAGAAGCCACTTTTGCTTTACCCACCAGCACATGGGGTCACTAGAGCCCAAATCAAACCCATTTAGACAATGCTCCAGTTGATTTGTCTGACTAACAATCTGACTAACAACAGTATCTTCCCTACAAACTGTCAGTTTTTACTCAGTCTATTGCCGTGGTACTTCATCATCATCATCATTTTGTGATATTTTAGAATGTTGTGTAAAACTGTAAAGCAGGTGGTTGTTGGTTTTTGTACATGAAAACATTTGTTTGTTAGCGTTACTCCATAAACTATTCTTTATAATATTGTATCTAACACATCAAGGGCCAGATTTACTAAACATGTCAAGTTAGCGTGAGAGCGCGATTCCAAAAAAGCACCAATGGGACTGAAAATCTCTGCATGTGATTTACTAAAAAGGCGGACGTTAAAGAATACAGATGCGCCATCTCATTTCCATAATGACCAACGCAATACCAAGGCGAATTAGCGCAGGGTAACAGGCAGAGCTGATTCTGGATGCGTGTGATCTACTAACACACAGGCGCAGCTGGATAAGACACGCTTTTTCTGCAGTACATACTGGCGCAAATACCAGTAATTTCACAAGTACAAACTTTAGTAAATTGCGTTGAGTGAATCATTTACATACTCGCCTCTCATAAATTTTGTGTCTGGAATATGAAACTCCTACAAATTTATAAGGATAGTCGCAAAAACAACTATGACACACCTCTTCAGCGCTAATTATTCACTGTGCGTCTGTAGTAAATCCTGACAGTCGCCAAAATGATGGTTTGCGCTTAGTAAATCTGGCCCCAAATCTAAAGTTACTAACTGAGTCAGATCTGGATATTTAAATTCATACAACCATAATTACCAGACAGAAGATTATCTTTAATGCAGAAAAACGTGGGCGTCAACAGGAGTGAATATCCCCATCTGGAGCGTTAGATGCCAAAGTATCAGCTTGTTATCTTTTAGTTTTTCAAAAATTGAAATTAAGTGCAAATATTTCATTTCGCACAACAGAGCCAAAGAAATCTGACATTGAAAATCAAGCGCTTGCTCTGATCTCAAGTGATAATAAGCTGCATTTGGCGCTGAGAAGCGCACGGTCTCCCTGACCTGCGGTTAGCATTTCAAACCAACAGCAAAACAGCTCTGAATCATTTCCTTTCACTTCTCTGTCACTTAGAGCTACTAAAAGCTTAGCTCCAGCTCTCAAAGCAAAACCACACTAATGAAGAAATATGAGTTGTAAGGAAGAAAGTTGTATTTTTGAACACTGTGGACTGTGAAAGTCTCCTGAAAGGCAACAATGTAGTGTCGAGGTAGTTTAGCTGTGTAGTCTATCACAGAGGAAGCGTGAGTTTCACTTGGTAAAAGAAGTCTGGCGTATGATTGACATATGACTCTGGCTCTTCAAAACGGATGGTGGATAAGGGAAACCCTGTAACGTGGGCTGCCCTTTCTTCGCCTGTCAGGATTTGCATAATCACACTAATATCCCAAATGGCCAGAGTGATTCCAGTAAGTGTGGCTGTCAATCACCATCAGCGAGCTCCTGCCAATCACACACACATGCCTCCGCCAAAGGAGGAAATGACCTACAAACTAGACCATAGATAAGTAAACCAATAAACTATAATAGGCTAATATTAGTGCAGCTATCAGGTAATCCAGACTATACTAATACACTTTAACTTTAATATACTTCATACAACAAAATTGCTGTGATAATAATGTAACAAATGAAAGATAATGCTATTTTTTAGGCCCATCATCCCGCTGGCCGATTTGGGATTTGTCACCTCTATTTTAGGGCATGTGATGTGGAGGGTAATGAGTTTAGCATGTGTTACCTGACGCAGTGTCCTGGCCACCAGGCTCTCCAGAACTGGCCCTCTATCCTCATGAAGAAGATGGACTTCATCCAGTATGAGCAGTCGGACGACTTGCGACAGAGCCACGTCACCCACACTCTTCCTGGTTACCACGTCCCACTTCTCTGGAGTTGTCACCAACATCTAAAAAGAAAAGAAATAATGTGGCTTTAGCAGAGACAATAGCAGAAAAAAAAATCTCTGTTTGCAAACGGTGTCTGAGTATTGTGTTATAGTTTTAGTAAAAATTTTAAAGGTAAAGTGATTTCTTCACTACTGGTAGCAGCAAGGGGAATTACAAAATATGTTATAAAACTATATTTGTTTTATAACGTGTTCTCATGTCTGTTTTTTGCAGTCATCGACTGCATCGATTCACATACGCATATTACGGGTAGGGTATCACGTATAAGACTATTGTTGAATGATAATATAACAGAGTACAGAAATGAAGTAATAAATCATACGATTAATCCACTGCACTTCAGTCCGCAGGGTGGGCTTATACCAGCCAGTCGTAAAGTCTTTTAAATTATGCCATAAAGTTGACTAGGGGCTTAGTTACTTTTACAACTAATGGTGTATTTAATTTAGTTTAGCACCATTTGTTCTAAACACAAGATTACTCAGTAGGCATCAAGTGAAACATTTTTTGTCCTGGGGATGAAAGCGAGGTTTATTAAGAAAATAACCCAGGGTTAAACGCAGTGTGCTGAAATGAGCAGCTCTAATACAGCTATGCATCAGTAACAGTACTGTTTTTTGTTCATGTGGTTTCTGCTCCAATATTCTTCTGGACACTCGATGTTAACTTGACTTCACTAGTCATCTTCAGCTATATGCTCTGGTAATTTTAGCACTGTAAAAGTAATTAAAGAGATTAGGTATGTTAACTTAATCTTTTAAATATTTTACCTTTCTGTGACACATTCTTACTTTGAGTATTTTTGATTAGCTTTGATTAACTATTTGTGTCAAAAATAAAAAAAATAATAATAATTTGGTTGAGGATTTCTACATCCCAGCATGCTATGCATCAGACTGCAACTAGGAGAGTAAATTTTGAGATAAATTGTAATTTTATTTAGTTTCTGAGTAAAGATAAAGACTTGTTAGTGTTTAATGCTTATTTATCTTGGACATTTTGAAGAGTTTGATATATTTTGTTAGTTTTATGGTTACCATTATTGAGAAGACTGGTACATGTGCTTAGGCTGTGGGAGACTCGCTGTCGATAGTAATGTGTGTTGTGTCACCAATCAGAAATAACTGTGCGAATGCAAGTAATGAGATCAGTCTCTTCTTGCTCATTGAGACTGGCATAATTCAAAGTGTTTGGTTTATGTAAAGAAAGAAAAGAAATGTAATAAAATAAACTAGAAACTGTTTTAGCTAACATAACATAACATTAAACATTTGAGTTGACTTAATGAGAACTTTAATTTAACTGTAATCAAAAGCTGACAGTTCTGCTTATTTAAACCAAGAACCTTTGTAAACTAAAAAAAAAAATTGCCACACATTTTTTGAGTATTGCTAACTTTGTTACAGTAAGCAATAATAGATAGAAAGCATCTGCCAACATCATTAATCCGAACCGTTATATGCACACATAAAGAAAGTTAGCTAAGCTGTAAATAATGTAACTATATCTTGTAAAACAACTAATGGGTCGTAGTCTGAAGATGTCACATTTAATTTCATGTATAGCATTTCAAAGAAGCTCCACACAACAGTTAGTGCAGGAACACAGAGAAACAGTTAAAAATAGAAACTTGCCAAAATGGACAAACAACATTTTAAAGTAGAACTATTATGGACAATCAACTTGTATAAGTTGTGTGTAAGCAGTGTGTACACAACGATCCTATTGTGATAAAACACCATCAGGTTGAGCGGTTCAGAACTGCATGCATTAATCAAGTAAACACAAAAGAAATCAATGGGAATGCAATAGTTATACTTCTATCCCGATCATAAAAAACACATAAAAACAGATGCAATGCCTATTTACATGCACACATGTGATCCTATATCTCGTATTTCAACTAACAACGCACTTGTAAATATCAAAACTTTTACTCTCTTCAATAAACAAGGTACAAAACACTTTAGATATGTTTTACAGGACACTGTCAATCTCAGATTTATTTATAAAAATTTCAGAGCTTGCTGGAGATTATTCGAACTAACTAAAAAAGTGCCATTTCCTTTTGAAACCGATCTGTGTATAAACAAAAGTGTATTCACTTCAAGCAGAACTGACAGCTGCTTTCTGTTCTGAAGGAGATCCTAATGTGACTGGTGGTCTGGATAAGGCTGGTAGTTCTTTAATGTTGTTTTTATATCTACAGTATGTGCCCCCCACGTGATTTGCCAGGCTTGACGTTTTCAAGAATTAAATCATGAAATTCTAAAAGAAGAATCACCATCACTGTCAGTTGTCTTAGGAGTGTAATCATTCGAGAAACAAAATATGATTCTTTTGACACCATTAACTAACATTTAAGAGCAGAAACGAACAACAATACATAATTAATGGTCTGAGAGCTGTTTACCAACCTGTCTGTGAGTGTTGAAATTCTTCTTAAACACTTTCAGTAAAAGCAGTTCATTAAATCCTCTCTGGTTTGCATTTAAATCAATCTGCGCGGCCATTAGAGACTCTGGATGGGGAAATGCACGTCTGCTGTTAATTAGACCGCCGCTAATCTAAATGGAAACGCTGGCAAACAGGTAGCAGAGCTAAAGTGCTCATTTTAATCACAATGCAAAGTCGGGACGGTATAAAATAGACTCATTTTACTTCATAGATACCGACTTTGTTTTGGCACACATCAAGCCTTTAGTGGATGATAACAATCGCATATGATCGTATCTAAAAAACTGTCAATCGTAAGTAAATGCATATGGCATAATGACTGATTATTATCATACGGCATTGACTAAGACATATTTTTAACAAACAAAAATAACTCAACTACACAAAGCAGGTAAAACTATGTCAAAAAGTTTACAAAGCTATGCAGATATGGACATGTTTGTGACTGTTTACTGTTACTGGCAGATCCCAAAAAACAGGTATCGGTATCGGCGAGTACCAGGAAAAAAATATTGGTACTTATGTATTGTTTCCTGTGGGTGTAATTACTTAGTAAAATACATTTTTACAATATACACAATACATATGTATATACGATGCTTTTGCTTTTACAATAAGTACATTTATGCATTTGGCAGACGGCATTTTATCCAAAGTGACTAGACTATACATTTTTTTGAGTATGTGCAATGCCTGGGATCGAAACCATAAGATTGTTGTTGCTAATGCTATGTTCTTCGAGCAACAGTACATGTACTCTTTTATGTGAAAGTAGTAAATACTTTAGTATTATTAAATCAATACAATATAACAGTTAAAACTGTTGTACATGCGTTATACATGTATGCATACATTTTGGACAAACTACATTTGCCATATCTGCACTGTCCTGCATTGACTTGGACTGGATGTCCACTGACATATGACACACTAACAAACAAGTATCAACTGAAAATAATGTAGTCGGGTGTTGTTAAACAAGTGCAGTATATAAAACTGTCTATACTATGCATATTTAACATTTTTTTGAGCAAACAGTAGACAACCCATGTTTTTTTTTAATACTGATTATCACATACAATATATAAGGAAGTAGGAATATTGAGATGTAGGGAATGCCTTGAGGCACGACGCAAAGACCAGTTTACACAGGCTAAAGGCTAAATTAAATATATCTGGTCAGCAAAAACAGTGTAATGTCTATAAATTACATTTCGTTTAGGCATTGATTTTTTTCATTAATTTAACTGATAACATAAAATGAATTTTCTATATAAAAAAATGACAACCTTATTATATATGCACACACCAGACATTAGTCTTTCATCAGTCATGACTGTTTAGATGAAGATAAACATCTCAGATTTATCAACTGATTTTTAAATCTGTTTAAAACAAAATGTATTCAAAATGTTTTTTGAAATGCGCATAACCTTGGTAAGCAGTCGCGGTTTCTGAGAAACAGCTTGATCTAAGCGAGGGTGGGTGGTTATATGAGGGATTGTGGGAAGTGTGTTTTACTGTGAATATGAGCGGGCAGGCAGGCGGGCAGACAGCTTGTTGTTAGCAGGTCTAGCCTGACGACAGGCCTCGTGTCTTAATTACCACGCCGCGTATGAAAACGCCTCTGTTGCGAGCGGGCTGCCGTTCTGTCGTTATGCTAAACTGCAAACATTCACCTGCTTCAGACCTGTGCACACAAACACACCATTTGTGCCTCTGCCCTTCTCCCTCAGTTTCCATGGCAACTGTCATCAGATGGAGTGGGTGGTAGAGGGGCGAGCGGAGGGCGGTTGTGCTGGGTGCGATGGCTTCTAGGCGTGCAATAACACCATATGACTCGTCACGGCAGACTATGTGCATCAACTTTACTCGACAGGGAGAAATGACTGTTCCACCATTTGGGTTTTTCTGTTTTAAGAACAGCTCACTCAAAAATAAAAACCATGTCTTATTTACTCTTATTCACTCTCTATGTCGCTCAAACCCACATGTAAATATGTACCACAGAAAGACATTTTTAAAGAATCTTCACATGGCATTTTTTCATGCAATGACAAAGACAAGGTAGAACAAGCTGCAAAAATAAAAAGTAACAGCACCATTAAGTATCCCACACAACTCGCACTACATTCCAAGCCAAGTGTCGGAAACAATCGAAAACTGAAATCGAGTCATATTCATTAAAAATCTTTTCAGCCTACAAATGTCATTCTCCATTCTGTATGTCTGTACAGGCATTGTTACAAGTCACATTTAAGCCATATCACACGAGCACCAGCGCTGTCAGATTCTGAACGACAGTGATCCGGCCGTAGGGATGAGGCCGCACTTCAACATGCCATTTCCTTTGATTTGAGCATGAACACTAATAAAACTTTTGAACTGCAATGAAAAGGGGAGGACTGATGGGTTCATCCCACAAAACTACTGTGGGATTCTGTAAACGAAATATTCTTTCTTCACAATTTCCAATTTTTTTGTTCTTTCAATATTTTTCTTTATTGTAAGTAATGAAGATGTTCAGATGAGCTCTCCTTATTATGCTCAGGAGAAATTTTTGTTTGTTTATTGGTTTCTCCTTATGGTGCTTCAACAGCAGGGGAAAATAGGACTTTAATAAATGTGTGTGTTGGAGTACCACTACACGATACTTGGTTTTCACAGTGCTTTTCTTTTAGAATCTAACAAATGTAAATAGTATAGAGACACACATGAATGCATTTCTTAATAGGGAAATCTCTGTGGTCTCGCTTAGCAGTCCAGTTATCTGATCTGCAGCAATATAAACATGGGCTCTCTTGAGTCGGTCTGCCAGATGTCTGAAATCTCACTTATATGTGTATAAAGAGCTAATATTTCAGCTGTTCATAAAATAAGAAACAAGTAGTTTGGTTATTATACAATGAGGTGAATTTTTAGGTTTAATACAAGTTGGCGTTTTCCATTTAAATATCTTTAGGTCAAGCTCGAGACACTGGAGCATGTTTTTAGAACCCAATTAGTCAAGTATTTTTTTGTGTCAAGCTTGGTGAAGACTAGACAAACACTCTACTTGTTAATCTTAAATTCATGTGTTACATGTGAAGAGTTGTGCTATACAGAAAAACAGTGATAAAATTGGTCATCTTCCTCCTCGCAGATATCAGACAGCAGATGAAGGTTGGGAAGTGAAAACTACACTCACTAATGAAACACCCTCACTAGGCAAAGAGAACTGTGACTCATGTCTGAAAATACTTTAAATATGAAGTCTGAAACTTTGTGGATGTTTGAAAATATAGTTTAATCTGTAGTTATAGATTATCCGTGATTAATGTGAGAAAACCATTTGTCGATTTACGTCCTGAAAAGTTTAATATTGTGGCACATTAATAAAATAATGTTAAATTATTAGTTGACAAGTATTAGCATTGAGTTTGCCTGTACACAAGTGGCAGACAGGGGAACACTTTAGAAACCTGTCTGAATAGTCACATATAAGTCCTTTGAAATACTGGTCTCATTTGACAGCTTGTGCATGCAATCTCAAGGCTATTCTTAGCACAATGTGGGAGATGTCAGGGTAGGTATATGTGCATTGGGGCGATGTCAGGGTAGGAAGGTGTGTATTGGGGCGATGTCACAGTAGGTATACATGTATTGGGAAGATGTCAGGGTAGGTATACATGTATTGGGAAGATGTCAGGGTAGGTATACATGTATTGGGAAGATGTCAGGGTAGGTATACATGTATTGGGAAGATGTCAGGGTAGGTATACCTGCATTGAGGCAATGTCAGGGTAGGTATATGTGCATTGGGCGATGTCAGGGTAGGAATGCATGTATTGGGGCGATGTCAGGGTAGGAATACTTGCATTGGGGCGATGTCAGGGTAGGAATACATGTATTGGGGCGATGTCAGGGTAGGTATACTTGCATTGGGGCGATGTCAGGGTAGGTATACTTGCATTGGGGCGATGTTAGGGTACGTATACGTGCAGCAGATGAAGGATGTCAGGGTACGCAGGCGTGTATTGGGGTGATGTCAGGGTAGGCATTGGGGGCAATGTCATGTCAGGAATAGGCAGAATGTGCATTGGGGCAATGTCAGGGTAGGTATACGTGTATTGGGACGATTTCAGGACAGGTATACTTGCATTGGGCAATGTCAGAATTGGCAGTAGATATCGTGCAGCAGACGAAGGATGTCAAGGGGGACCGATGTCAGGGTAGGTATACGTGTATTGGGGCGATGTCAGGGTAGGTATACGTGTATTGGGACGATGTCAGGGTAGGTATATGTGCATTGGGGCGATGTCAGGGTAGGTATACCTGCATTGGGGCGATGTCAGGGTAGGTATACCTGCATTGGGGCGATGGCAGGGTAGGTATACCTGCATTGGGGCGATGGCAGGGTAGGTATACGTGTATTGGGGTGATGGCAGGGTAGGTACACCTTTATTGGGGTGATGGCAGGGTAGGTATACGTGTATTGGGGTGATGTCAGGGTAGGTATACGTGTATTGAGGCGGTGTCAGGGTAGGTATACCTGTATTTGGGGCAATGTCAGGGTAGGCAGGCATTTATTGGGGCGATGTCAGGGTAGGCAGGCGTGTATTGGGGTGATGTCAGGGTAGGCAGCCGTGTATTGGGGTGATGGCAGGGTAGGTATACCTGTATTGGGGCGATGGCAGGGTAGGTATACGTGTATTGGGGTGATGTCAGGGTAGGTATACGTGTATTGGGGTGATGTCAGGATAGGTAAACGTGTATTGAGGCAGTGTCAGGGTAGGTATACCTGTATTTGGGGCAATGTCAGGGTAGGCAGGCATGTATTGGGGCGATGTCAGGGTAGGCAGGCATGTATTGGGGCGATGTCAGGGTAGGCAGGCTTGTATTGGGGTGATGTCAGGGTAGGCAGCTGTGTATTGGGATGATGTCAGGGTAGGCAGCCGTGTATTGGGGTGATGTCAGGGTAGGCAGCCGTGTATTGGGGTGATGTCGGGCACAGATACAGATGCGAGACAGACTAAAAGAAAATGTACAGTACGGAATATGTAAACGAGACAAAGCAAGTGGAGAGATAAAGAAGAAGCAAGAGAAAGACAAAGGAAAAAAAGAAGAAAAAGCATGTGCTATGATGAAAGGAAAGGCACAATAAATAATAGAATGGTTAGGTTGTAACCTGCTGTTCACCTTGGGCAGCACTGGGAAATACAGCTCTAATGATATCCACCAATCAATATCTAATGATTGCCTCCTGGTTCTCGATAAGGCACGGCATGCTGCCTTATGCTTCCCAGGCTATTCAGGGCAATTAACTAAAATAACCTGTTAAACACACTGAATGCAGAAGCACTCTGCATCTTAGAGCTCCGTGAACCAAACCGTAGGGTCTGCTGGTAATGACCACTTCTTTTTCCTGTCTCAGTGTCTACCAGACATCTCGGAGATATCTTCAACACTGTAAAAATAGACACAATACTTGATATTCTACCAACTAACTACTGGAGAGATGGTCATTTTTTTAAAGAACTACTGCACTAGGATGTTGTAAAGACAAGAGGCTGAGGGGCACACAGCCTAAGAGATGGTGTGATGATGCCTTATTATTCCACCACACTGCCCACTAACTTCATATTACTTCATTTTTGCTTTGTTTGCACTGCTGTTTGGCAAGTACAGTGAGGGCACTCGAATAATTTGGTCTGAGAACAGCAAGCTTCCAGTGGGAGAGCATGAAGACCAATATCCTCTCTTTAGTCATTGATATTACATTCCTAACATCACTTCACCCATGAAGCCACCCTGTTTGGTATAATCCTTTAAATCTACTCCTCAACTTACTTTTGTTCTAATAATTAAGTCTTCTTTATGTAATCGTTGAAGATGGTGCAGAACATTTAAGAAATTCATATGAATGCAGTGATTATCTTTCAGAATCAGAATCAGCTTAACAGCTTAAGTGTGCACACACAATTAATTTGTTTTGGTTACAAGAGCTCTTGAGTAACATGGTATAAACATAAACACAAAACATAAGAAATAAAAAAAGTATAAATAATATACAAAGGTGCAGTTGTGTTTACAGATGTGCTTAGTACGTATAACTGTATATACTGTACATTTTTATACCTATAGAAAATATAAATATATATTTACATAGATTCAAGAAAAGATATTGAACTGCAGAATACTGCACTTTAACAGACAGAATAGGTAATGGTGGATGGCTAGATATTCAAGAAGGAGATTGCCTGAGGAGAAACTGTTCTTGTGCCTAGATGTTTTAGTGCATAGTGATCTATTGCGTTTGCCTGATGGCAGAAGTGCAAACAGATTGTGTTCAGTTTGGGAGGGGTCTTTGATGATGCTACCTGCTGGTTTCGTCACTCTGGAGTAGTACAAGTCCAGGAGAAAAGGCAGGGGCACACCAATAATCTGTTGCAGTCTACCAAGCCAGACCGTAATAGATGTACACAGGACTGACTCAATAACAGCTGTGTAAAACTGTATCATCAGCTCCTGTGGTGGATCAAATTCGGGTGGTGAGGGTGTTGGATGTGAAATTCCCCAGTCTCACTCTTTGTTGTCTGACAGTTAAGAAGTTAGTAATCCACTGACAGGTGGAGGCTACATCTTTGTGGCTACATCTGTATTTTTACAACAACCAGACTAGGCGACTTGTACATTAAGTATCAACCACTCGCAAAGCTACCTTGCAGTTAAACTAAAATCACTTCTGTTTCTTTGGGTCGGACATCCTCTGGGGTTGGGATAAGGCTATGGGTCACATATACTTGCCATGTAATATGCACACTTCTGTTCTGAAACTACTGGCCTGCAACCATGCAGGCTGCAGCATTGCAAATGGATGCGTCTTAGTTGTGCAATTGTATTGATCGGCAAGACAAGACAAGCGCTCTATTAGAGCATGGCCTATCAGACTCTATCAGGCAGGAATTGGCTATACACTGATGTTTAGAACAAGAGTCATTCGTTTTAGCACAATAATGTACAGATTCTGGAGAGATTGACGAAACGTGGTTTGGAGGAAGGGTAGAGGATGTTTTATGGGAAATTATAATAACAATCCTTATTGAGAGGGATTATATCAGGGATAGATTACAAGTAAATTACTGTCTAGCAAGCCAAAATGACAACAATTTCAACAATAAAAAATACATACATGTCACCCTCCACTCAAATTTCTGTTTGTTATGTATTTATGATATGTGTTATTATAGACATGGTTACCTGATGCACTATTGTTTAATGTTTAACAATGAATAAATTAATGTATTTATTAAGAATTGTGCTGTCATTATTCCATATATGCATCTAATTTGTTGTTATGAGCACACATAAATAAATTGGTGACAGAAACTAGGGCTGGTCAATCTATTGTCAATCTACTGTCATCTTTAATTGTTAAAGGTGTTATAAACTTGCCAATAAAACACTGTTTGAAACATACTACATAGGCAGCTTTTGGCATTTGCACATTTTTTAATAATGTCATTTAAACTTCTATACTACCAAGCAAAAAGCAGTATGCATAATGAGAATGTTTACTGTAAGATTTATTTGTATGCATAGATGGAAACTATTTTATCCCATTAGCTAAAGAGCCGCTAAGTTCGAAAAGATAAAAAAAACTGAGGCAGGTGGCTCCTTTCAAGCCTAAGTGATATATAACTCGAAAAATATGCCTCATGGTTATACTGTACATGTTTAATAACACCTGTGCAAATTATTTCTGCAGCTGCTGTTAATTGGTCATCGGATCACATGACAATGAAAGTGATGCAGAAATAAAACATGCAATACTGACTTGTTACAATATTGACAATGTTTAGCCAATATATTGTCTAACACTGGGCGTGACGCAACAGTCAATCACAAAACACGACCAATCAGAAGAGTTTTTTTTTGTGTCCGTGCACTCTCTCTTACTGCAGCTGAAGAGCGTGCACAAGCACTTACTGAGACCTATCCTGTATTCTCATGTGTACTCTCCTCATCCACGTTTGATAAATATCATGAAATATCATTCCGCATGAGGTGTGGAATTTTCATCGAATGAGATCGCTGTGAAAGTGGCGCTGTCAGCCATGACGTCACAAAAATGCAAACTGTTTCTAAAATAGAATCAAATTTGTGCATTGTGTATCGCTGTCGAGGTTGGTTAGGACAATAACTTATGGAAAACGTGTTTATCGTGTGTCGCGGTTTCACTTCGCACTTGTTAGGACACAGGGTAAAAGTTTGAACTGATTACACAGCTTGAGAGTCGTGCGCCATGTTTGCTATCGTTGTGGAGCTTGGAAGAGCCAGGACATTTTCTACTGTTACTCAGATTGTGTTCGTCTGGGATATGATGAGCACGTGTGTCTCGGATGGCTTGAGAGTGGGTTAATCATGGGGTAATTTTCATTTTTCAATTTCAAATTTCAATGATTATCCTCTGCCTTAAAAGCTATGAATAGCAGCTACGCTAATTATTCTTTATTTGCTTTTTTCTGATTGTTCTGTACCTGAGTTCGGAGGATTTCTCCTTTGGTCAGCTGCATGTCTCCCGTCAGCTCTTTGACAGCAATCCCCAAAGGCTCCAATCGCTTACTGAAGTAATTAGTCATCTCAGCAGCCAAGGCCTTCATCGGAGCCACATATACGATCTGTAGAGACACAACATGCTCAAGATAAATGAGAAAACACTGTGGATACCATTTGTTTCCAGGCAACCAGTACAAATAACAATTCACAAAGAAATATGAAGCTGGCAGCCTAAAGTGAGCAAGTTTAATAGTGATGTATGAAGACTGTCTATCATCGTTGACGGTGGCGTGCATGCACATGAAAACAAGCGTCACGAGACAATGCATCTCCAAATGATGGTAAAGCTTCCTGACACAAATTTAACACTCAAGTCTATTCTTGCTTGACATAAATGATACAACCGCTTCCAATCAGGCTAAGTTGTACCTGAGAAGTGAGGATTGGTGTGGATATAACTTATTGGCTTGCCAGCTCACTCTAGACAAGCAGAATAAAAAAGCCTCTTACATACTTTGAATTGGTCCTTGCGGATGACACCCCCGGGCTGTAGGTGCTGACGGATCTCATGTAGGATGGTCAGCATGGCGATGTTGGTCTTGCCCGCACCGGTGGGAGCACAGATGAGCAAGTTCTCGTTAGTGTTGTAAGCCGTCTCAAACACTATAGACTGTATTCTGTTTAACCTCTTCATGCCCTTAAACACCAACTGGCCAATCTAAAGAAACACAGGAGACAAACACACAAACATTAATGTGGCTGAGCCAATTTATGACACTCATGAGAGACTGTAAGTTTTGTTCTTCTAAAAGTGAACTGTATAGCTATTTATAGACCAGTTTATTATGGTGGCCCAGCAGCGCACAACACAGTGAAATAAAAAACAAACATAGGTTCACAACACAATCAGGACTAGGGCTGGGTATCATTCAGAAATTTTCGATACCAATACAACACTTTCACTTCAACACCAATTCAGAGTTTTCTCTAGCATTTTTGCCAGCTGTGGTGGCAGGCCTATTTCTATGGACAATATTATCTCGCCACCAGACAAAAATTTTTTAAAATAAAAGCCCAGTTGGATATGTATATTAAAAGAAACGATCCAATTTTTATCCAAGGTTCAAGTTTATTTGTATAGCGCTTTAACAATGTAGCACTGTATATATATATATATATATGAAGAAAAAACCTTGGGAGAACCCAGGCTCACTTGGAGGGTCATTTCTCCTCTGACGCGTCACAGCTGCAATCAGTAATTTGATAACAATTATTTGATTTAAAGCGATGTACTTTAATTTAAATTCACTAAAATTTGAAGCTATGTAGGTCTGAATTTTGAGTTGGTCTGGATTATTAGTTGTGACTGAATTTAACAATGTGTTAGCTTACAGCTAATGTGGCCGATATCAAGCACTGAGTTTAATTAGGGTTGATGATTTTGACTGAATTAAGATTGGGTCTGATTTGTGTTAGTTGTGATACAGTTAGTTTGTGTGTATGGTAAACTAGGTAGTAATTAAAAGGCTAATATTATACAATAAAGGATTGTTTAGACGAGGGTGACTGAGTTGACTGAGTGCAGCTATAACATCAGACTGCTGACATAGACAGAAAAGAAGTAGTTAATTAGTTAAATAGTAATAATAATAAAGAGATTAGCATAAATACTGTTTAGCATAAATACAAGGTCATTATTTTTTTACATTTAGAAACCCACACTATATACAGTGTGGAACATAGAAGGCCAAGTAACTGAGAAAATACACTGTAGGTTCTGTGGCTTCAAAGTTGTCCTCTTTAGAGAAGTCTGACTGGACCATTTCAATATTTTAAGATAAAGCTACTGACAACATGCATAATGTAACAATTTGCTGTTCATGTGCCTACAGTACTGTTTTAAAAAAAAGTGTGTTATGTAGGCTGCTGTCGCTAGGGGTCAAGTAGTAAACCTGACATGAATATAGAGAGACAGAGATCAAAAACTTTCAGGAGATTAACCCCTTAGGTATCAAAATTTGGCACAGAACGACAGGACATTTTATGATACGTATATGATGGTATCAAGGTAATTTGGTCGGTGTTACGTTCCACGTGTGCTATGTAAACACTTTTATGCTATTCTGTCCTCCTATGTTTCTCTCTGCCTGTAGGTCGGTGTTTTCAGGCTGCTTCGGCTGCCAATCATCATTTCTGACGTCATGATGCCCTGCCCATTTGCTGATGCGCCAGCTGTATTTAAGGACTTGATTTCACTGTGTGTGGTGTGCGCCAGGCCAGCGTACCTCGTGCTCCAACGCGGCCAGTTGCTTCGGGCTGTTGCCATTTGTTTTTTTGGTTAACTCACTTTGTGCACTTTTATCTATGTATAGATTCGTTAAATGTCCGTGTTGGAGTTTTCCCATTGCGTGTGTAAAGTTAAAGTTAATTCACCTAACTCAAATATGCTTTGTGACCTGTCTTGAGAACATAACCATGAGCTCTCCATTTGTTGTTTGGTTAGGTTAATTTATATTATGTTAGCCTGGGTTTGTGAGTGTCGCACCACCCTTGTATTTTTGTTTATAGATTATAATAGTTCAGTTCGGGTGTCGCATACGCTGAAGATTTCGGTTTTATTTCTACATTTTCTTTTGTTAGTTAGTTTAGAGGTTAGTTGTAAGGATTGGTTATTTTGTTTATTTCTTTTATTTGGGTGACACTCCTGTTTAATATTATTGTTTTTTTTCTCATTCTCTAAATTCTTTGTAAAAACTTAACAACGTCAAAGTAAAGTCCTTTAAAAACTTCTGTTTCTACCATCTTTGATCTGCACCACTGGTAACAGTTGTCTCACCTAAATGTTACGAGAACATCCCACTTTTTAACATCAAACACGTAACAGTCGGTATCAATAAAGTATTGACTTCAATACCCAGAAGCAATTAAGGCTAACATGTTCATACGTAACAGAAAAAAAACTCCTTCATGGGGACTTTAAGGCTAAAACAGGCCTTATAGAGGATAAACAAATCAGAGGAGTAAAAGGGTTTGTCATTGGAGAAGTTATGGAGCTAATATTAGATATTAGACAAACCAACAGCGTGTGAAAATAGTCTTTGAAAGTGATAACAGCACTGTTCATATCTGCTACATATTATATCCCAACAAATAATAAAACACATAACGAAATGTAGATAGTACAAGTACAGTCAAAGTACCAAAACCTGTGATTGATATTGACCACTGTGTCAAAGCAAACAGCTACACACCAAGTACTTACCAAACCTACATCAAGTGTAACAACATAACTGAACCAGAAACAAAGCATTCTGAATCATTATACCCCTGAACTTAACCTTAGTGATGCTTCATTGTTTCAATTTGGATAAAACTGTGTGCAAGTGACTAAATGTAAGCTAACACTAACCTTCAAGACTCATAATACAGTCTTAAATACTGAGTCAGTGTCTCTATATGCACAGGATAGATGCTCTTGTTTGACACATTTTTTAAAGTGCTCAATGCAGCATACAAGACCGTGTGTGTGTCTTTGAACAGGGCACAGCCAAAATCTAATGAAGATATTTTAATATGCAGCTAATCAGAGACTTATATTTCACCAAGACAGTCTTTCATGACTTCACCTGAACTATCAATCATTGTTCGGCCCATTCAGAAGAATACTAAATGCAAAGCATCGCAGGTCAAATATGAGATTTTAAATTCATTTAAGAATTGAATCGGTTTGTCACACGTTTCTACAAAAAAAACTGTATCTTGTGCACTAAACACCTAGAATTCAGTCAAAACCAGGAGCCTAAAATATCCAATGGTGATGCATCATATTGAAATATCATTACATATCTATATTGTTGTAAGTAAATTGACAGTAACTGAAACCACCAAATCAATGTGCTTCTCTATGACGCTCTCTTGGGACTGGGTTGAGCATGTACTGGATGCTTTCGAAGAGCTCAAACACTCACCAAAGCAGCCAGGACTATTAAGAGGGAAACTCTTCAACAATGTTGCGTGCATTGCCAACAACTTCACATCACACCGGGATTGACAGTCATCCATCTCAACAAAGTTCTGACAAAACATTAAGACACCGGGTACTTCAGAACTACTGATGAGCATGGTTGCTTTCATTACCATCCTCATCAATGTTAAGCATTAAGGAATGGATTTATTAGATCAGTGCAGACGTGGAAGTGCATAAGTCTAATCAGAGGACATCGAGTAAAACACATCCAGGACGGTTTTAATTATTTGTCTGTTTCTGTCAGACATCTCTAACTTTCTGCATTCCTCATTCATGTGATGGTGATTTGGATCAGTGCATCAGGATTCGTTCTGGCTCTCTGTTCTTAACATTCTGCTATGGCAAGCTTTAAATGAGTTATTACAGAGCTTTGATCATATTTTTAATCAGAACTAAAAAGCCAAATAAAGGAACTTATTAATAACTGTATAAGAGACTCATCAGAGCAGTAAAACTGCATAAGTATTCTCTGATAGATGGACTCTGATAGTAGTGGGACACTGATTCCTAATTTCAGATCAAGTTCAAAAACAGCATGTAAATCCTGTAAATGCCTTGTAGCATCATTTGCACATGGACTCATTTCCTTCCTAATAACTTAATTCTCGCTTTTAATAATGTTTCCCACATATAAAAATAAAAGTAGCTAGGTTAACATGGCAGCTGAAGACAGTATTTTGCATCCCTGTCGCTAAAACCAAAGAGGTGTATTTAGGAGGTAAACAGGGTCAATTCCAATTTCATGTTGACTATGTATAGAGCGTTCCAAATCTGTCTTAGGAGGTTTTTTTCAGTTAGGAAGCTGCCTTGAAGATCTTCAAATTCATAAGGTTCTCACACCCGATGTGTGCCAGTTTAAAAAAATAGCTTTCAATGAGCTGTAAGGACATAATTGGTGGTGGGTTTCCATAAAGCCTCACCTTCCACTGAGTGCCACACATCTCTAAAACATGAAAGTGTATACGTCTTTGCCTCCCGTCAGGATGGCAGAGCCAGCCCGAGCAGGTCCAACCCATTATATTCCCAGTTGGTCTTCTGAGGACCAACTTATAAATATTCATGGATAATTAGGAACTCTCTTCCTCTCCGACTGTTGTGTCACCACGGTAACCAAACTGCTGCACTTGTTTTAAGAGCCCCCTTCATTTTGATTTATCATCTTTGTCTGTGAAGTACTGCCAGTGTTTCCGCATGCTTTAAACATGCAAATGAATGCAAATGTATGCATGCCCCAACATTCACCTTCAAGTAATGCGTTCATATAGCAAATATGGACTTGTCATTACTTAATGATCTCGAAAAATGTTCAGCATCTGACTTATTTTCTCTCTGAAGCGCAGCGGGCACTGTGACACGTGTTCATCAAACTACATGCGATGTGGGTCAGGGTGGTCCCCGGCGTGCTACCGTACACTCTGCGTGGAAATGTAGCCCTGAGGTAATCCATCAGCCAACACGTACAGTGTACGTACAACACATTTAAACAAGCCTGGCAAACCCCCAGTCATCTGTATGTTAAGAGAGGGCTTTTATTTTTATTCACTGGCTGCAGGAATATAAAACAAAACAGCAGTGAACACTTTTCATCACAGCATGTGAGCGGAACGGCCCATTTCAGCCTGTTGAGTTTGAGTTCTGCCATAAATCTACCCTCGCCACACCAGCAACTTCTAGTGGCTAAAGAGATTTGCACCTGAAAGCAAAGTTTCAACTTTACACCTATCAAAGGAGCCATAATACACAGGACATTGTACATTTTTAAGTAAATATTTATGTAATAATACAGCAGTCAACATTCAATATTTAGCTTCTGCAATTTTATAACTTTATGTAAACATGTGAAAGTTGAAATACATGTGAGACTTGAAATATAGTCAAAACTATATACTATATACTTACCTGACATAAACTTGGACTTGTTCTGTCCAAAAAGAACATTTTTAGGGATCTAGCCTCAACTCTTTTTGTCAGTGATTTTGTATTATCTATTGAAATTTGGTACACTGACTGGCATGATCCTGAGTAGCAATTTGACCAACTTTGGGGTCCCTAGGACCACCTTGATAGCCAGTTAAAAAAAATCACTATTTTTGGTTATAATTTATAGTTATTTCTTAATTATATAGTAATTATACTATAGTTAGTTGACCTGATTTTTTTTTTAAATGCACTGTATTCAGTTTATTATTACTCTACATTTTTCCAATCCTCCCCGAAATTGGCTCAGATGATCATTAAAATGAGTCACACAAAAATGACGGCATTCAATTAAAAGTTATCACAATACAAACTATGTCTATACTTATGTCGACCCAAAACTGGATGAGAGGCTATATAGAGAACGCAAAACATTTTGTTGCCTCTTTTGATGTGTCGCTTCATTGTCTCCTAATATTTGTAAGTCGCTCTGGATAAAAGCGTCAGCTAAATGCCTAAATGTTCTATAACGATATGTCCAGGGCCAAAAATGAACACTGCCAAGTGCCAGTAAAAAGCATTGACGAGTAAATCACCAGTTGGCCTGATTTTTTTTAACAATTCCAACAATACAAAGCTTTGAGAAAGACAGCCAGGGTACCTGGCTTCATGTGTGGCTGCGCAAGCCGACTGCCGCATGAGAGTGCAATTCGAGAGTGTAAGGAACCGTCTGCTCTCGTAGCACTTGATGCCCTACAACAAGCAGTCTGCGCAGCAGACACAAACTGCTTTCATTAGGAAGATTAACTTTCCATTCTCTAATGTGCATAACCATTGAAGGGAATCGGTATGAAAAAGAGAGTGACTAAAAGACAGATTTAATTAAATAATTAAATATTTAAATGAATGAACACACGAAAACAGAAGAGCTTAGAAATAAATAACTGTTGTTAAAGACATAGTAAATATGGATAATAATGCGATCACACTAGACTTTTTCGTCCCATTACAATAAGGTTAATTATTAACATTAGTTAATGCATCAGCAAATACATTTTAAAGCATTTATATATTACTCTTTGTTGATACAATGTTGATACAAATACAATTGTTCACAATCTGTCTATTGTGCATTAACTATTGTTAACAGCAACAACTTACTGGTTAATTTAATTTTTTTATAAAAAGATCAACAAATGCGGTGAATGTATTATTTATTGTCAATTCACGTATATAATGTAGTTAACTAATGTTAACAAACAGAAACTAAAGTGTAAACTGCTTGGCCAGTAAAATTATTTTGGCCAGTTAATTTCATTTAGTCACCAGCCATCGGCAAGTGTGGCAAAAAATAGTTGTAGGTCATGGTTAGGTCTATCTAAAAAAAAGCTGGTACATTTCAGGCTCCATGCCACCTACAGGTCAAGTGATCTATGGCTATTTTTGCTCATAACTTCTGAAATGATTGGTGGACATCATTAAGTGTCAGATTCATCATTAAGATTCTCTGTCTGTGGATTGGGTCATGCAGAATCCGCTGACAATAATTTTGCAGAACTGCATGTCTGCCACTGTAAAATCTGTCCTAAATGGTTTACCACTTGGCACAATTGTAATAGTTGTACCATCAGTGCTGTTCACATCTATATTTTAAAGTTTGGTATGCAAATTATTGCCTCATTATGACATGGTGGCACATGTATCTGAATACCAACTGGTTCTGGTTCCGGTGTCAATTAACTTTCTGACATTAGAAATGCAACAGTGGACCAAGTGTTTTGGTAATGTTTTTTGATAGTTTTTTCCTGTGAAAGTTACAGTATATTTCCAAAGTATATTTCCAAAGTATATCCCAAGACCAAAGAATGTGTATTTATTTCTCATTTGATAAAAGTCTTTAAACAAAATCTAGAATATTTACATGGCCCAAATGCAATATTATAAAATGATACTTGAGTTCTCAAATGTAAATTATATATGATGCTGCCTCCACTATACTTTATTTCTGCAGTTCACCCACCAGAATTTAGCACTGGCATGGTTTCCAGGACAGCGATTCACTTTCCTCCTACACAAACTAGTTGTCAAGATACTCGCAGTTGTGGCCCAGAGAGAACCCTTAACACATTCAGTCTGGCAAATTTGCAGCATTCCTCCACACCAACGGCAAACCAAACCGATATCAGCAGGGAGATTGACCACATTTAATTCTCACCAACACAAAAGAACAAAAGCACATTTCTGCACACATGCTAAATATATCTGCATGTACTATAATGATATAAATGCCTGAGTGGAAGTCGGTGAACGTCTTTGCAGGACATATGGTGAGTGCATAACGGTTAACTAACAACTCTGAAACTGTGGACAGCCGGAGATCTGACCACCTGTAAGTGGGGGGGAGGATGGGATGTTGGGTCCATGGTGAGTCCGATGGATCCTGACAGTCTAATTAACTGTGTGGATGAAGGGCCGTTGGCCATATGTGCTGACTGGCTGAGCTGGGAACACGGCAGAAACTCACCCGTGACTTTAAACACACTAATTGGAGAAATATAGCCCCCGGCAATCATTTCACAGCAGCATCTAAATACCTGCACTTCCTCGCATGGATTTCTGTACTGTACTTGTTTTAAAAAGTTACAGACGAAGAAGTGCACACAGCACAGAAGGCAGCCAAAACCTGTGAGCTTATCTCAAAAGTCTGTTTATATGCATTTGTGTGTGTGTGTATTTATGTTGAAGCTGCAGCAATAATTAAATTCACAGCACTGGTAATAGAAAGCTAAAAGATATAATTGTCATTTGCACGCTATCCTTTTAATTACTTTTTGGTTCCATTTCATTCCATTTGAACTGACAGCATGATCAAGTTTTAATTGTTAGTTTTAGCAAACAGCTTATCTGCCGCCCCGAGCCCACACGGCACAAAATTACCCGCTTGAGAGATCCAAACAAACACACACAATACACTGAAACACATTCATTCAAACAACAACACGCAAATGTATCATTTAATTTTGTGTTTTAGTCCAGTTGAGCATATTGGCTTGGACCCCCATGTATTTGTAAAACCCCATTCACACAGAGCCGCTGATCTCATGAAACTGCTGTTAAACTGTCCTAAGTCAAAGTTAAGTCCAAACGTACCCTTAACGGTGACCTAGTAACTTTTCCATAAAGGTCCTGTAACGGAACAGAAAGCGGTAATAATGCCGTAGGGGTGTCATAGCGATGACGCGCGATTATCGCACAGCTCTGAAGGATGGTTTAAACAAGAATCAATGTTCACGTTAGTCTCATTTTAGTTAAAACTTATCACTATCTGCGCTGAAGCTGAAGCTGAGCTCGTTCATCATCTCTTCCAAATTTTGGTGATACGGTTTATTGTTAGGGAAGCAATGTACTTCATTTGTTGGGATCATATTGTCAATACAGAAACTGATTTAACCAGGTGTAATTAGCATCACAAACACATTTGTTTAAAGGGTTTTTCCCAATCCTACCCTGATCCTACTAAACACGCATTACAACGACACACATGCGATTGTAAAAGCTGGCAAATGAGTAGCAAAAGCAGTTTCCTGAAGCAAACAGGGTTAAATGCCCATCTCAAGGGCGAATGATGAAAAGACAGGATTGAGATCTCATTAATGCACAAACTCTAAATCAAGCCTGCAACCTTTGTATAAACAGCACTCATAATTAACTGTTAGGCTATCACACCAACAGATATGACAATTCACAAAAGCTGCCGCAAGAATGATATTTGCATAATATACGAATATATTTTCAGGCAGATCTTTGGGCAGTGATTTTATGTTAGTCAGCAACGATGTGTCAGTATGTATTCAACACAGCACAAACCCTGGTTTAAGAGAGGTCAGGATTCACAGAGAATTAATCAGGGATGTTTTCCAGTATGTCCTCTGGGCTGAGATGTGAGATATGTACTGTACCTGTGGCCATTTATGCTAATGAAGAGAGACTTTGTTATTTGAGCCTCATTACTGAAGCTTTCACAACTTCTCAATGTGATATTAGTAATGCACCGCACATTCAAAATGTATTGTATATTTGTTTTTAAAATCTTTATAGTGTATCAAATATTAATAAAAGACTTAACCTACAGCTACATTCAAACTATGTTTAATAAACCAAGATGGTCTAGGTGTCTATTTAAGCCTTATATGTTGAGGTATAGTTATCAATATTCAAAGCATCAGCATTCCAAGTGTATATAACAGCATGTAGTCCATTCTATCTAACCAGTCACCAGTAATCCAGTCATTCCTCTACATTTGTCTAACCAATTCATCAAGTTCTCTGTCATGACTTTTCATTTGATGCCAACAATCCTAAAAAAATATTTTATTTATAATATTTAGGTATACACCACATATTTGCACAAAAAACTTGATATTTTGAGCACTCGTACACATAACGTATTAATCACACTTACAGGCTTTGATTCAGAGATGCTTGTTGGTCCAAATAAAGTAGACGGTAAAATGATGAGCACACAACAAAAGGTTAGAATTGTACTGCTGGTGTATCATGGAAAAATTTAATTTAACCACTGATTCTTCACATCATCATCTTTTGGCAGTGAAAACAAAACAAACTTGCTTTCACAGCTAACGCTTTTATTCAAAGCGCCTTATCACAAATATTAGGAGACATTGAAGTGAACTAGCTAATACCTAACACACTAACTAGCGGAAATCTTTGTGGACAGGAACTTTATATTAATCTTTTACCTTTTTAATGAACAACTTTGCAGACCGTTTACACAGAAGGATAGCTACATTACAAACTGTATTAAAGATCACTTAAAGATCAAACCCATATCACCTGCTCTTTTAGAAAGTTGAGCCATGACTTGGTAAATGGCAATGTGACTTTGTAAAGAAACACATATGCACAACCAGGTTCAAGACAAAAGTGTTTTTGAATACCTACATGTATATTTATGTGCATGCGTTAAATCCACACTTTGCATGAGAAATGTTAATAACTATGTTGAGTTGCACAAACAAGTCCCCCTTTGTTGTTTTGGTTATACTCGTGCATGCGTAAAGACTGAACATGCACATGACCTCACAGTTTTCAGAGATTATTAAAAATAATGGTATTAACTTGTAAATGAATGTTTTCCGTTTTTAGTTGAAAACTCCTAATATTCAGATAAGAGTAAGTTGGCTAGTTGGCAAAAGCGTCTGACAAATGCATAAATGTTGTAAATAGGTAATGATCAGAATATTCAAAAGGGGACCATCAAAATACATTAAACAAAGCCTCATCAATGGCCAATCGCGACGGAAGATTGCAAAAAGGAGGAGAATAGTCCTTACATGTAGTCCGAGGTGTACTTATTGAGTATATTGTAGTTATTTTTCTGCATATGTTTTGTATAATTCAGACAGCACACATGAAGGGTTACAGAAGATGTGGATTTCTGGGGCCATTTTACTGTTATACACTACCTGTCAAAAGTTTCAAAACACTTGCTTACTGTTGTTTAGTTTTTTTCACGTTATAATAGTAAACTCATCAAAACCATGAAATAATACAACTGTAACTGTGGGAATAATGTTGTGACTAAAATCATCCAAAATAAATAAACACTATGTTATATTAGATCATCTTCAAAAGTAGGCACCTTTTGTCTAGAATTTGTAAAATCATCCACTTGACATTTTATCATCCAGCTTCTTGAGGTCTCAACCCGAGAAGCTTTATAAACAACACCAAAGAAAGTTCTATGCTGGACTCTTAATGGGTGCTTTTTATTCATTATTTGGTTCTTGTAATTTCAAAAATATTTTTTGAATGAGATTTTTGTTTTCTAATGAAAGAAATTAATATGTTGGCACAATTATATTCTTGTCTATGAAAATAATTTTAAACATTAAAATATATACCTTTAGATTACAAGATTTTTAAGATCACGAGAAACATTTTTGTACATTGTGTCAAAACTTTTGTATCTATTTGATGCTTTTTCAATGCCATTCTTTGAAGTAAATAACATTTATATTATAAGGTACATGTAACATACACAAGTGTTTTTACCTGGCTTATTATTTTGCTATTGCTATTGTTATTTTTTTCTATTATGGTGGAATATTATGTCACAATAATCCATCAATTAATCAGACTTCTGCATGAGGTGACCATACCATAATATGCAACTTGTTTTATTTGTATTTTTTTGTGCTTTGTTGGGTCATTTGTGTTATATGGAATATATTTGTGTAATAAAAATATAAGAAATGTAAAGAAATGTTTACCTATTTTCCTCAATATTCTGAATTGTTATTAATATTTTCTTAAAGCCTTTGACATTGGATATTCATTACAAATACATCATTTGTTAGTGCTGTTGTTTGACAGCAGACTTATAAAAATCACGAGTTAAACGACTGCACAGCTGCACAAATTTAAGATGCTTTTTTCATATGCAGAGAGCATCTGCATTCATTTTGCTTTTTATATCATTACTGCGAAGATCAAGCTAGAGATAAAATGTGCAATTTGCAAGCAATGTCACTCGAAAGTCACCTTTCATGAAAAAACCTCACTGCAGTCAAATGAGAAAGAATAATTTATCACAGACCTAAAAGCAGAAACGCAACAGCTCTTGTATTACAAAACACACATGGATTGTTGGAATTCTGTTCTGTGGTAAGACTACATTCAATATTCATTTCAAATCAGTTTTATTTCTATTGCATTTCAGTTTTCCATTGTTGCAAAGCAGCTCCACAGAGATATAGATTTATAAAATAACATCCGAATCATAAATTCTGTGTGGTTTTCACGACAGCGCAACACAGACAATAACACTGATTCCTAAAATTGAACTGATCAGAATCCCTAACAGCTAAATTATGGCAGTTGAAGTTAATACTATTGCTAACTTATGAAATAAATTTAATAGCTTATAATATACAACATTGTTATATACGGAATCATTATTATAAAATAAACATTATTAATGTGATCACAACCTTCATATGAAACAGATAAATTGTCCATTTGTCTAAAATTAATGTAGGCTAAAAAAAACACTAAATTCAATCTTATTTAATAATCTAAGTATATATTATTATTAACCTAATTATCAAACCTAATAAACCTAATGCAATCAAAGTTATCTGTGTAACTTGTTAAGGTTCTCTCAAATCCAGCTCTTAAATTTTAAAATGACTCAGTCAAGGTCCAGACTTCAAAGAGTGCCTGCTAAAAAAAATCTACTCTCAAAATGAATCATACGTCAAATGATCTGTCCGAAAAGAAACCGATATACTGACAAATACCTGTTGACAGTTAAAGCGTTCTTGTTACAGTGTAAAACTACATTTAAGTACAGAGTAGTATTAATTATCAACAACTACTTATTACGTAGTTAGGATTAGGGTTTGGTTTACTTTGGTTAGTTGGATGTAATTATGCATGAATTACTGCTATTACTACAGTAAGTACATGTAACAGTAAAATAAAGTGTTGCTGAGAAACCTATTTCAAATTATTTTGACTTAAGGGCTCGTGTTCATTGAGATAAATGTGTTATGATAATTCTGCGGGGAACCTTTAGAAGAGACAGACTGTACAGTATCTATGACGAATGTTATAAGCATCATGTTAAAATAAGCCCTATTAAAGAACATACTTACTGTATAGTGTCCACTAAAAAAGCATTATGGGTCATCACTTTGAATCAATGTTCCGAACACTTGATTTTTACACGACTGTGTCGATATATATAAGTGCGCATTTGTTTTGATTTGCCATCACTGCGGAGGCAGCGCTCCATATTTCTTCCCACAAATTAGAAAGGCTTTTACCGTGTGAGTTGAGCACAACGGCAGAGCTTGAGATTCATTAGTTAAAAGGTTTCCTAATAAATTCCCCACTTTTAATGTTTCACACAGCTATTAAAGGCACGTTGAACGGCCATGTCCCTGTTACCCATTACGGCTTTCAATAAATGACAATGGCACAGCACTTCAAACAGAAAAAAAAACACACAGGTTACCAGGCCTGCCGCTCAAAAGAGCCTAATAGCACATAAAGACATATTAGCCGTTTCACACCGCTGTTTTATAAGAGTGAGGCACTTTGTATTTGAGTTGCGGAGGCTTTAGTTAATGAATAGAGGCACTTCTCCACTCCCACTAATTCACACCGCTTATATCAATCTGGATTACTTGAGATGGAAACAGTGATCTGCTTCAGCTGTGGACCGCTAAGAAAGAACAACTATGATGAAAGTCCTGTGAAATCTTACTTCATCTATGTGTTTTTAAATGTTTGCTTCTCTTGTGATGTATCGTTCTGCAGACTTTAAAAGCAAAAACAGCTTTCACGTAGCCAAATTTAGGTGGAAAGGAGCATCATTGATTCTGGTGTGAAGCTCAGTTTAATTAATAGCTTCCTGAAAGGGAGGAAAACACAACGCTGGAAATGAGCCCCCCGGGGCCCAGAAAATAAATCTGTGCTGTCCATTCCTATATTTACCCTCTTACTAAGGTAAGACGGATACTCTCCTTGCTTTACTTTAAGTAACACGCATACGCATACGTATGCGGAAAACGTCTCTTTGTGCCGCAGGATGACTTTGAGATGAATCCAGATCACGTCCTGTGTGTTAGAAACACATGAAATGAGTGATGATCAGAGATAACGGTAAAGAAAGGACATTTCTCTTCTGCTCGTTTTTCAACTGTTGGTCTGTTTCTTCAAGTGGGCAACAGCAGGCAAGTCGAGCGTATTTTTGTCTCCATTAGGGCAGTGCTTTGACCCCCCGCGCTTTTAAACGCTCCCTCAGAGCAGTTATTACGTTTGACACCAGTGGCAGCCACTAAAAGCTGCAGCTTCACGCAGCAAGCACCATTCCAGAGGTGTGTGCGACATCACACACAGACACCACATATCTGCAGGCTATTCCGTGGACTTGAGAACGAGTAGAAAGTAGAAAGACATTAATGCATTTTTAAGAGAAAGATGTTTCTCTCTTTGTAACAAAATATGTTTATTATCTTTAATAGGCCGTCTGTAAGACTTTGAATTGGATCATGTTTCACTTACATCAGCTACTAATTAGATTTAAACCATTTATTAGCCTTTATTAAAGCTCATAGTGGAGAAAGGGATACTTCACTGTAAACCCAAATGCTGTCTTTACTTAAAATAATTTTTAGTCTACAAAATTCAGTCAGACAAAATTTAGTCAACAAATTTAGTCAGAAAATTAAGTGTAATGAACTTAAAATGATCAGTAGAAATGCTGTGAGGAATACCCACAAGCCTTTGCACCTGAATATTACATATTTACTATGTATCCTATTCACTATTACTATTTATATATACTATTTATGCTTAATCAAAGAATTAAAGCTGATAAAATTGACTTTAGTAGTTGTTAATAGGAGGTGATAGAGGTTTTAACTCATTTTAGTACTACTGATGTTGCTTTGTTGCAAATTAAGGTGATCAGGTGATTAGTGTTTGCTTTGGTAAGGATGAACCCTGTTCAGCAAGTCATATTTCTCTCCACAATAATAAAAATGCATGCAGTTTCATGTGAATTATTTCGAATCGAGTATATTCTGATGTAGAATCAGTCACGAATTTCTGTTTTATACACTAAATGAAGTTAATCTCAATTACCGTAAAGTGGAGTAGCTGGTCAAAGCAATTGACATTAATTATTATTTAAAGTTAAATCAGCTTGGGATTGACTTGAGTGAATTTAACTTTCCATTACTTACATTTTTTAGGGCAACCAGTTTCCTTTATTTTTTTAAAGTAAACTCAACTCATCCGGGCTTAGAGATTACGATAGCATGTGTAATGATTATCACAGGATTAAGATAGTATTGGGATCACGACAGTTTCTGTCTCAGAATAACTGGTCACAACAATCCCTATGAACAGATAATCCCAAATAATAAAACAATTCCAAATAATAGTCAGAATACCATTAATAGTGATCGAGATGTTTGAAGTGAATAAACAGTTTTCCACTGCATATGCTGCATTGGACAGCATGTAAAAGAGACCAGCAGTCATTGTGAACAATAGAAAAGTGTTTATGAACACAAGCACTGATTAATGTCAAGTGCAGTAAGATGCCACTGACCTCATCCAGCTCTGAGATATACACGGGTTTCTCCTCAAACCCAATGGGCATGGGCTCATTCGGGGGGATCTCAACCTCTTCATACATCTTGCTATTTTCTCTTTTGATCCCATCTGGCAGCAGCATCTGAGAGGACACCAAAACAAAAAGACAAAAACAAAAAACAGTAGGATTAATCCTTAATTGTGCATTAGATCCCAGCGACCATCTCAAACAGTGAACAGCAGTGTGGAGGGCTGCAGTCACCACGATCAAATCAACTTAACGCGCGGCCTTTACATGTGCTGTAGAGGAATCAGTCAACATCATGCAGGCACATATCAGTGAATGTGCTTTGGCTACAGACGTAGCAACAAAATGTGCCTGATCAACACAATGGCATATTTTTTACAAGATGGCTAATTCGTATAAATTCATATAAATTTGTTCATGTTGAAGTACAAATTGCTTTTGCACCACTGCTGTTAGACTTAGAGTCAAGCGTCATTCTTGATTAGTTTTAACATTCACACGTTTTTGTATGCTTTACATTTTACAAATTCCGAAAAATCCGATCGGGCTGTCAGACCACTTCTAAATCTTTCATTCAGTTCTGTACACTAAGGAGTTACAAATGCATTTCCACTTCAAATCACACTGATTATGTGGCTATTATTGCAGTAATAACCAATGAAAACAATGTGTTTGTTTCTTCTTTACAGTCACAGACACAAGAACATTGTGTAATTATCTTTACATCTCAACCTTTTTTAGGCAGGTGCCCCGCAACCCATTATCCAGGTCACTTACCTCCCCCAACAAAAAATAAAATGATTATTAAATTAAATGTTTTCATGTTGATATTTTCTTTCTGAAAATATCTGAAAACAGCCGGTGCTCCACATGGAGATCTGGTCTCACCGTGTCTATTATTATGTGAAGAAAGGAAAGAAAACTGAGACAGGCTATTTCCAGAAGAACTGTGGCAATGTCTCCAAGACGCTTGAAGAAACCTACCTGCAAAGCCACCTAAAAAACAATGTGCATCTAAGTGCATCTAGGACATAAACTGCTTTAAGTGCTAATGGTGCTCACACCAATTATTGGTTCACTTTAGTTAATAATAGTTAAATGAAACAATATATGACATTATTTTTGAAAGGCATCCCCAATATACAGTATTGCCTAAATCTCTTCACAGTACTGTAGCTTTGCAGGTAGGCTTCTTCAAGCGTCTTGGAGACATTGGTCACAGTTTTTCTAGATTTATTCTCGATGGTGGTTAGACCAGATCTCCATGTGGAACACAGTCTGTCGTCAGACTCCTTTTGCATACAAAAATCTCACTGGATTACCAGGTATCTTTAAAAAGCTGAAAAGGTTTACACTACAGTAAAAAATGATAGGTGTGGTACTGTAACTGCATATCAGATAAATACTTTAATGATTTTTGTAGCGATAAGTAATAAAATAGACACTAGTAAACAATAGCCTTAAAAATAACTTTAAATGCAAGATACATTGATCTGTTTGGTTAGAACCCAGAAAAACAGCGCACTAATACAGAAGAAGCCTTCACTTCATTCTACCACACAAATAACTTATACAAAAACAATAGTGAGTTTACGTGATATGAACTTAAGTGTCCATCTTTATAGAAGTGACGCACACGGGAGCAGATGCGTTTGTGTGTCGTTATGACAATGAGTTTTTTGCATGATCCCTTTGTGATCCTTTTTAAGTTTCATGATTTAGCAGGCGTTTTGTTGTGGAGACTTTTAAAACTACCCGCTCCGCTGCTGTTGTCTCAAGTAAACTGTAGATACATTTATAGATAACTTATAGTCAATGGCAAAGGCTACAATAAAACAAATAAAAGCAGTTGTTAATGTCATTGGTTTTTTGGTATTTTGCTAAATATTTGCTTGTCCCGGACAAGGGTTAATGTCAAGCCCCGCAATGACAGCCTTAACGCACACACTTTTAAATTCTGTAACTGTACATACTTCTACTCTGCGAAGAAATTACTAGCTGCAATACAAAATACTGTTTTAGTGTATTTGTCAAGTGTAATGGCGCGATTCGTTTGCCTGTATGTGTGTTCTCACTCGCTCTGTTGTTCCTCCAGACTCCAGCAGTTAAGTGCGCTGCGTTCGCTGGCTGTTGTGTTCAGCTACTGGAGATACGATACGCTGACAGTAGTCACGTCGTGTGTGCGTTTGTGCTTAAATACATTCAGGGCTAGATAAAATCATTCAAGGCTAGAGCAACTCACCTGTTGCAGACAGTATTCTTTTGCAAGTAATTACAGTTAATCTAATTTAAGATTAATCTGTTTCTTTTGGATATTTGATGTAACCTTGTAAACTCCCACCACAAACACCTGAACGGCCGCCTTTCAAAATTCTGGCTTTCAGCGGCCCCCGATGTTCTCTGAACGCCCCCTGGGGGGCGGTACCACCCACGTTGAGAAACACTGCTTTACATGAAACCAAAAGAGCAGTCTCCTGGACAGGGTTTAGATTAATCCAGGACTAGGCCCCAGTTAAAGTAGTTTTTACAAACATGCCTTACAAAACACATCACTGGTGTGAATTTTGAGACAAAGCATTGACACTGATATATTTTAAGATACATCAGTGCAAGTTGTTTTCAGTTAAGACAGCTCGAATATGCGTTTTAGTCTGGAACTAGGCTTAAGCCCTGTCTGGGAAACCACCAAAACAGTTTCAGGACTGACTCCTGTATTGTACACACATGGAGTGATCATTTAGGGGATTCTGTAACAAATTAGCATGCTGTCACTCCCTGCTCTGTTTATATGGCCTTTAAACAGTATGTGTATTCTGTTACGAACACCTAATCTATTCTAGAAGTTTGAGAATAAATATCTCAATTTAACACGCCACATTTCCTCCAGCGTCTATAATTATAGCTCATCTTCACCAGAGAGAGAGAAAGGGAGAGCATATGCTGAACTAATGAATGTGTCATATTTAGCTGTTGATCACAGTAGACATTATCATTACTCATCATATCTGACAAAACTGCCGCTTTCCAGTGCAAGAACTAGTATAGGAACCTTCTGCGAAACAACCTAAACAACCTGTTTATAGATGAGGAATTATATATTGCTCCTGTTCAGCAATTAAAGCAGTGACTCCAACTCCCGTCTAAAGGGAGACATTCAGAATGTGTAGTGCTGGAGGGCTTGACTCCAGGATAGCTTTGAGAATCATTGATTTAGATCTGACTAAATCAACTTGGGTTGGTACTTTTAAGCATCTAAGGAACTATGGGCGATGTGCTGCAAACTGTGATCAGTACGCGCACACTGAAAAATGAGAAATGAATGAAAGTGACAGGATAAGCTCCGCCTCTCCCCATCCACAGGAAAATGCAGAGGGAGAGAAAACGCAGGGGCCAAGCAAACGGGTTTTTTTTTTTCATTTTCTACTTGAAACGCAAAAAAAACATTGAGTACCCAAATAATCGAATGCTGTATGAACACAGTAATGAGAAAAAAAACTTGAAGGGATAGTTCATCCAAAAACGAAAATGATTTGATCATGTATTCACACTCAAAAAAAATGTGAAAAAAATAAAAACGTCAGAATTGGAAGCAGGTAACAGGGTTGCAGATTAATGAAGGTAGTTTGGGACTTAATGTTTGTTGGTGGCTAATGATAAACCTTATTTCCCATAATTGAAATAATAAAAAATTTTTGATAGACAGGCTTAGCTCTGCCGAAAATTGTGTTTTTGGATGAACTATCGCTTTAAGGTTTTTTTTTTTTTTCACTGTGTTCATACAGCAAAGCGAAGCTCTTTTGGGTTTCTGGCAGTAAAAGCAGTTGCCTTGTCCCCTGCTCACAGAAAATGATGAGGACCAGCGTAATTCATTAAAACTGCAGGAACATGTCCTGCCGCAAGCCGTTCTAATTAAGACATCATAAAAACTGGATTAAAAACAAAGACTCTGGGTAATCTAGTGTGTGATAATGTGATATCATTGAACAGATTGGCATGATGCTGTGTACACAAAGCACTGGGGAGAGATTTGAGACTTAAGAGTAAAGATTTATATTTCCTCTGTGACCTTACACATTTAAGCGTTTCATTAGTGGTTTGATGCTCATGAGCAGCATGTGTTTCTTTACCTTGGATCCTCCAACGAACGCAGAAGTCTTTGTGGCTTCAGCATAAGAATCATAAACGTGAGGGTAGCGGATACGTTCATACTCTCGGTGTCGGCCTAACACTGGAGAACTGCGTGCATTCAGCAATGCCTGCTCTCTATACACAAACACACAGAAATACAGACTTACTTAATAACAGCATTTCACAAAACATTACCTTAAAATGAACATTAAACATTATCATCATCAAAATACATGAGAAATACATTTGTAACATTGTATGTTTCAACACAGGCTACAAGCTTTAATCGCATTGGCTGGCTTTAGAGAGCCATGCTTATTTTGGTTCACAGATCATGAATGCATACAGTATAACAAAAAGAGATCAATCAAATGGAAAATCTAAATGTTGCTGATTTGCATATTTAAAGTAAAAAGCACTGTTGCCCTCTAAAGATCCAAAGGAGACCCAATCGGAGTAAAAAGATCTAAACAGAATCTGATCTGTGTGTGTGTGTGTGTGTTACTCAGCCATCAGTCCTGTTGTTAAAACATACATGTGATCAGGGTTTTACACAGATCCAACAGCTCAGCTTGCGGGTGACCCTTGAGTTCTCTGGATTACATTACACAGTTTAATATTACACAAAGGATTGTCTGGTCTGAGTGCTTGTGTCTGAGTCAGTCTTTGAAGGAAACTGTGCCATTACACTGTTTGAGAGAAATGCCTCGTAAACTCGGGCTGAAAGACAATACTTCAACATGAAACACAAATACACACCAACTGAAGGGTCATTTACAGAACCCGTGCCTTGTCTCCCTCTCATATATATATATATATATATATATATATATATATATATATATATATATATATATATATATATATATCTTTATATATCTTATATATATATATATATATATATATATATATATATGTTTTCATTACAGAACTATGTTTTATTAATTAAAAAAAATTCTATATAACATTAAATGTTGTCAATCCTATAACAAGCTGTTTCAATAACAAAAATGTTATTAACAATCTGTAACATTTAGAAAATAAAACAGTTATTTGAATTTTCAGTTTATTTTTTTTAATTTTGTTGAAAAATATCACGATTCTAATGTATCGTGTATCGTGCATTGAATCATGAGCTGAGTACATCATTACACCCTTACCAGTTTTATATTTTTTATTTATTTTAAATTCAGCTTTTATTCACAATGGCAGTTAATTCAAGCAGCCAATATTTTGCCTACTGAAAAAACTATGAAATAATTATTAAAAGTTAGAGGTTTTAAGTTGTAAGAATTGTCCAAACATAGTCATTCTGCACTATGAGTGCTGCAGAAATGATAATGTATTATAATGCTTGCATAAATGTCATTAAATCACTTATTATTAACACTTAAAAACAGGATTTATTCGGTAGACGGTTTAAAATGCTAATAAAATGATGAAGCGAGTGGAGATGTTTGTGTGAGGTTGCTGTTTTGCATTGAGATGATGAAGCGGCTGGTGGTGAGGTATTAACACCTCATCTTTAATCTCCTCCTCACGCTCTGCCTCATTTGGACGGCAGCATTTTTAATTAAACAGATCATTGCTCTTTTTCATCCAGTGAAAATTAAACATTAAGAGAAAATCCCCTGCAAAAGCTGCAGATAGCACAGTTTTATCAAGCTCTCTGATGAAATATGTAGAGGGCCGTTTGGTTCAGTGATGAAAGAAAGAGACATGTGCTCACCTCTGCATTCTCAGCTCCACAGGGTCCAAATAAAAAGTGCTCTCACCGGACTCCCCTTCATCTCCCCGTTTTTCTCGTTTTCTTTCTTTTTTCTCCTCTTTCCTGTAAATCTTCATCATCTGTTTTTCCTGCTCAGACTGGATGGTCACCTGGCAGCCATACGTGGGCTTGGTGGACTCTGCAACCCCCTTATTCTTGCCTTTGTCACAAAAAATGAAAATAAGAGAGGTTTTTTTTTTTTTTTTTTTTACATGTTCCTGTTACATAACTTATATGTTGCTATACTCACTCTATTAAGCGCGAGCTTTCGTGTTGTGTGCGTGCACGCGCAATCAGTGTACTCAGTGACAGACAGGGTCATTTCGCGCATGATGGATAAAAATGCAGGTAAATGTCTAATGTCTAAATAGTCTATTATCGTAAATTAGAAATGGTTGGACAGTTAAAATGCGCAAGATAATGTTTATTTAGCATTAATAAACAGGACATGTATTTTCTTAATTTCTCCAGTACCGAAAGCAGAACCGATAGCGTCAGAGCTTATCGATACTTCGGTCTTTCATAATTTAGCACCGGGGCTAGTTTAATACCGGGTTTCGGTACCCATCCCTAGTGATACATCATTTAAATTAAAGCTAACATAAGTTACTAAAATATTTTTTCTCAGAAATTGTATTAAACATACATTAAGTGATTCTGGCGGTTTGAGGTAGTCATCTTGTCATAAATGACAGAAACTACAGGTTAATGAAAGTCATTAACTTGTGGAAATCAGTCTGTAGTAGATGTAGATGAGACCTGCTCAGAATCTGAAGGTATTCCCATGTCTATAAAACTATTTCAGTTCTTGTCTTGTAAGATCAAAGTGTTGCTGGCGTAGTAAAGGCTAGAGTTGAATATTAACCCTATCAGAGGGTTAAAGCGCTATCAGACTGCCTCTGTCTGCACCACAACAGCTCAATAAAAAGGCTGATAGCTCTTGAAAGCAGATGAGATGGGATGATTGCATCGGGTCTGGGTTGATTGTCTGAATGATCTCTTCTTTATCTGCTCTAAAGTCTCACTCCTTTCAAGGCACATTCTTCACTCCCGCTCCCTTAACACTAAATGTGTTGCGACGGGTGATTCTGTTAAAATTCTGTCATCATTTACTCACATTCAGAATCTTTTATACCTCTTTTAATGTAGAAAACTTTCGAAACCAAAGTTTTACATTAAATGCTTTGTTTCTGTCCTCTTTTACCATTTAGACATCTATGTAAACACCCTCTTTATATGTGAAATATTGTTATATGCAAAATGTATGTTTGCTGTCAGGTTTAATACAGCTTAAAGGGGTTATATTATATGTTACACTTTCAACTTTAGTTAGTGTGTAATGTTGCAGTTCTAGTTTAAAAAGGTCTGCAAAGTTACAAAGCTGACTGTGACTCACAATAGCCACATCAATGTGATCAGCCAAAAAAGTCATTTTTGTGATTTATCATTTTCTACAGAAGATTATCCTACATAATGTAAAGAACATTCTGTAAAAATATAACCTTAATATCATAAATATTGACATGTCAAAGATTGAAATCACAGTGATATTTATAGGTGAAACCAAACTTTGATGCCCGTTATCTCATAATTTAATATTGAGACTTTAGCCTGGTTTTCACAGACAGGGTCACATATAGTTTGATCTAAATTACTCATCGCATGCACAAGATATGACCTTTGCCTATGTCTTGTAGACAACAACTCTGATTTTCAGGATATTTTAAGCATACTATTAATATAAAATATATTATTAAGGGCATTTATATTAATATAGTAAAGTTTGACACGTTGTCATGGCAACAATATTTAAGATCTTGATGAGATCCATATACAGTATGTACCAAGTTGTGTGCATGTGCATAAATGTAACACACAACGCCCCAAAACCTTGGTAAAAAAATAATCATAGCAAAAACAATAGAGCTTCACACCTACAGTGCATGAGCCCTAAAAATACACTTTTTGGACCAGAAAGGAAGTTTGGAATTTGAAAACTTCTCTGAAGTGTGAAACCTCTCTGTGTTCACGGACAGCAGGAGGCGAAACTGAACATGAGGATCAGGTTTCTCAGACTAAGACAGATCTGTTTCCAGACCATTTATCTATTACCAACCAAACTTATCTATCATGTGTCTGCAGTATACTTTATAACAGCTTTCCGAATGTCCTAAATCATCAGGCACCATGTCATAAAGTTTACAAGATTTGCTGACAAACTTTTTTTTTTAGAGTTTCAGAAGATAATGTATTCCCAAACATTAAAACATAATGCACAAAACAAAAGATCATCAGACATGTGCAAACTTTAACACAGAAAAGTGAGTAGTGATTTACTACCCCACTCATTTCACTGAGCTTCAGGTGTCTTACAGCATGTCTACACTGTACACAACCGCTGTTCCACCAGAATGCCTTGAGGTTTTCTACACTGTCAAATCTGCATGGCATCTCAGAAAGTTTACTAAAAGGAACCAATTAGTTGTAAGCTAAAAAACTTAAGACAGACTTTGAATTATTTGAACAGAAATTGACTGGGATAAAAATGAAGTTGAATGGATTGATTTAGGATACCAAAATAATTTTGCACCTGATCACTTGCTATAACTAGACATCTCTAAGGTAACAATTCAAAGATGAGTTAAATCAGAAAGCCAGATATTAAATTTCATATCTTAATTTGATTTTGTTTTGAGTTGGTATGCAAAAAATTCTGAAATTTGTTTTTCTTTAAAAAATACTAGCAAATACAAAATATAAACATCAACAGTTTATGTCCAATTTAGCTTGTACTGTAATTAGTTTACTAGTAGTACTTTATTCTCCAGATTCTCTTCATGGCACATTGCAGTGCTCAAAATGATAAAATAATATAAGGAAAGTTGTCTATCCGTCATGATGAAAGCAAGCGGGTGCCATGTGAAAGAAAAATGCAGCATAGTAACAATTCAATCACTGGTTCGGAACAAAGCAAACTGTCTGAAGGTCAATAAAGGTTAGAGTTATCACATGTCTTCATCACATACGTCAAACTAATATATGAACTGATATATAAACTGATTTTGGAGGGGTTGTTTAGTTTGATTTACACACCATGCCTACCTATCTGAATGCTTAATATTTTCTGTGATACAAACAAGACATAATGCAGAAAAATTATTCACCCTCACAACATCAATATTTTGTTAGAACCACCTTTTGCAGCTAATACAGCTACAAGTCTATTGGGGTGCATCTCTATAAGCCTGGCACATCTAGCCACTGGGATTTTTGTCCATTCTCCAAAACAAAACTGCTCTAGTTCCTTGAAGTTTCACTTGTATACAGTAATGCCACAAATTCTCAACTCTCTAACCAGCAGACCACAACTGCCACTATTTTTCTGGCCACTATTTCGTAGAGGTCAACTCTGGATTGTATGGCTTAAAGTGGTCCCATGGACACCCACTCCAATCTCCACTGTGGACATACGCACACACTACTTGAACTTTTTTATTTAATAATATATATTTTTTTAAATAATTTTGATTAACAATTTTGACTATTTTGTCTACAATGACATGTAATCTAAATTAAAATAATAATAACAACAAATCTAAATTTTAATTCTAGGTAGTAGTGCAACGCAACAAAGAAAAAATGCAAAGGGGTGAATACTTTTGCAAGGCACTGTACATATATCACATTTGAGACAAATTCAAGACTAAACAGGCTTGATTAAAATCAATCCTATAAAGTTAATAAACTGCAAATAAATTGAACCCTTCTATAAAAAGAACTCCAGGCACTTATAAATCATATAATAAGAGTATTGGTAGATTATCAAAAACAGCTGAAATAGCAAAAATAGCAACATCGAAGGATGGCCCAACTGTCGTGTGGTCTCCGGTAGGATGTCCCAATAGTATCTGTCTATTGTTTGAAGGCCTTTTGTAATCAGGTATAAAGGTCTTGTCACACAGACAGTACCTTCGGTTAAGACTGTACAATTCTAACAATACATATATGAGGAACAATAGTACTGGAATCACTTTCAGAGCCATTTTTTCCTGCTGATGAACAATAAAAACATACTGCCAAATGGCCTCTGGCATCCTCTTTAATGATGTCCAGAATGCTTTAAAATAGAGGTCTGCAATCCAGCAAAGGTTTTAATGTCCGAAGTCAAGATGGTTTCATTTGGGCCAGTGCTATGAATGAGGAGGAATACACTGCTTAATATAGACTCTCTAGCAATTGAAGTTCCACCTTCCAGTTGGGTAAAAAAAGGGTGTTTTTAGTGCAATTTGAACTTAAGGAAAAGATATGTTAAAGATAATGTCAGGTTTAGATGTTTTGAAGAAACATGTTGTTTATTTGTGTCTTTAGCCAGCGACTAATTATATAGTTATAATAGGTAGTAATAGAGAATATCACAATGGGGCAACAACTTTTTCATGGCACTGTATGTTAGCATGCCACTACTGACACAGCACATAGAAATGTCCATTTTACAGCCAAAAAAAGAAAGCGCTTAATGCATTTCTTTTAGTCTTTAAAATGGTATTAGACATCACAAAGAAGTAAGTAATTCCATTGTTGGTCTCTTAGAAAATAAAAACCAACAGAGAAAGAGAAATAAACACCCGAAGGCAGACCATCTTCATCTGTGATCTTCTCTCATTCACATCAATAATAACATTCAACTACAGACATCTGCTTTCATCTTCTTAATATGCTGCTGTCGCTATTGAGCTGAACTGCATTAATACCAGCAGGTTTACCTTCTTTTTGCCTTTGGGTGCTCCAACAAGAAGGAAACCTCCAGACCAGAACTGGCCCTTAAATCAGCTCACAGAAATATGCAAAAAGGTCTAAAGCCTTTACAGCTTTCCCTCACAGCTTTTGTGCAAAACACATGCGACTGCATGCGAAATGTGTGGTTTTGGAAATCCTATGTAAAACCCATGGGATTGCATGTAAAACCCACATGAAACATGATGTGACATGAAAAACAAGTCATCACATGTTTATAACATGTCATCCCACATTTCAGAACTGTACTATTTTCTATAAAGGTGTATTTACCAAAATAATAAGTGACATGTTAAATTCTATATATTTTGCCCTTTTTTGCAAGGAAGAAAAAAATATATACAAATTTCAACTAACAATGGCAAAACTAGAAACAGACATACTAAAGAGTTCTCTGTGCTTCTCAGTGTTTCTTCATATAACTTGCTCAGAGGACGATAGCAGGCGACTCATGTCTTCATATATACATAAAAGAGCATACAGTAGAATACATGCATTCACAGCGTTGTGTGTGAACTCGGATGCGCTATCAATGTTCCACAATGCCTGATACTGCCACACATTCTTTTGCCAAACTGCTTGTAACGGCGTTCACATCTCAAGGCTCTGACAGAAATGCCTATTACAGACAAACCAGCTCATACTTTCAGATCTGAGAATACTATTCTGAGAGGCTCAGTCCTGGCCTTGTCTCTCCTTTCTGTCACAGATATTGACCGTCAAGACTCAAAAGGTTCTTCTGAATTATTCATACTGTCTCGGGCACCTTCGCTACCTCCTTAACATTTCCATCTCAAAGTCGGCTCTGGGCTTTTCTTTCTCTGAGCTGGGTTTGGGACACGGTCACATGTGTCGCTCCTAAGACCTTACAGACACTGTTGAATATATCCGCCTCTCTTTTAATAATGTAATATCACGTAAGTAATAGGCCATTGGTACAGGTTCTCAGCTTTCAGTAATGTTTGGAGTATTTCTCTACTGCCAAAAAAATCTGGTCCCATAATTGTTTTGTAGTTAATATGATTTTTCCTAAATTTGTCATTTGCTAAACTGAAACTAATTTACTCACACACTTCCTTATTCTTTTTTTATTATTACTAGTTGTGTCATTTACGAATGATAGTAAAGCCATCAAACTATGAGTTAAAATACCCTCTCCAACAAAGCAGAACAATGACAAAGCACAAAACAATATATATTTTTTTATTACTCACTCTTTTTACATAGACCTACCATGAGTAAGTTCAGCAATGTTAATAAACGCAGATCCACCAATCAGAGAAGTTGCTGTTACAACGGGAGCAGAAAGTGTACTGAAAGAACTCCCTCGTAACACTACATATAACGTAACCGGTCTTGCTTACTACATACTTACTACTTTGTAACTACTTACAAATTTATCTAAAAATCATCACCAGTTTATTTATAATTATTTTTCTGATTATTCTATTTCATTATCTGAAATGCTTCATATGCAGAGTTGTTTTGTAGGAATGTATTGTTTTAGTTTTTATGTATTATATGAGCCAGACAACGACATTGTTTTGTTCATCAACATGTTCTTAGCAGGTTTTGTGAGACTCATGTACTCCGTCCAATAAAGAAGCAAAACAGCATAAATAAAGACCAGCCTACAGATCACACTCCATTGTTGAGATATTCTTAAAAAACAATTTTCACAAATGCATGTGATCCCCCACATCCGCTAAACCTTCATATTAAGACATAATGCAGCACATTAAATATATTAAAACCAGTAATGCCTCTTTAACAAATGCCTGAGAATATGAACGTAAAAAGAATCCTGTTAACATAGTTTCTTATAGATGCTTTCACACACTTGAAACAGAACAAACCATTGTGGAAGATTTATACTAAAAGCTTTAAAACACAGCATGAGGTCTTTTTCCACAAATAACCCATAAACACACTTCTACTGCCAGCACAAAAGATCAGCTATAATAACACCGTCACTTTCATAAATGCTGTGAATTGTGACAAGCCCACGTATGACAACATGTGCAGCAATAAAGTAAAAATTTGTGAGCGCGTTCAGTGTCGAATGACTTTCGAGGGTTTCTTCCTGGCAGTGATAGTGAATATATGCACAGCTTTATCTACTGGACTGCAATTTTTTCAGCTATATGTCGTATCTCAGTTAGAACTCTCTTCATGTGAGCACTCAGCCTTTAATGAGCTCTTCAAAGGCTTTCATCTATTAAACTTCTACTTTTTTTGTAAAATAGGCCAGTTCAGTAAGTGTTCATAAAATTAGTACAATTACCAGGGGTCGCTTCCGCTAGTCTACGCAAAAACCTCCAAGGAGCAGGTGAAATGTTCACAAAGAGTCATGTTTGACATCTTCAGTAGCTTACTGAAGACACTCAATAAAAATCAGTGTGTTACTTTAAAGGGCCATAACAGCACTGATCTTTGACAAAAATGTTTCCAAGCACAACTTTTGGAAAACTTTACTGGATCAAAACTGCAAAAACAACTTTGTGATATCACACAGATGAGCACATTTACATCTACGATAGAAACTAAAGTAATGTATTGAAATGTATTAAAGTAATGATTGTGAAAGCCACATGTGCTTGGAGCATGTCTAAGAACACTTCCTTTGAAGCATGCTGCTCAGGCAGACTATTTATTCATTTAATTTCATTAAATTGCAGTTTTTTAGTTACTTAATAAATGCACCGGGCCACACCATGATTTCAATTTTATTCTGATTAACTGTGACTCCCTTAGACAATTTATTAAATTTAGGGAAGCTGTGATATGAGGGTTGTTGAGACATGATGTAATGCTTGTGTAAAATCACACAGGTTACAGCAGAGAAATAAATGCAGCTTTTGAAATGTAGCAAGCTGTTAAAAAGCAGCAGAGGTATGAAGTACTACAGACACTGGCAGAGATCTCTGATAGGTTCTTGCTGTGGAGGCCTGAGGAGTTTTGGCTCACCTGGCGTGTAGTGAGGTCTGCTGTCTGCCGGCACAGACAGTAGAGAGTCCACGATATCTGACCTTCTCTGGAGGAGCATAGAGATCATCTCAAAGCCTTCAGGACCTAGAAACTCAAAAAGCTGACAGTCAGAGAGAGGGAGAGAGAGGGAGGGAGAGAGAGAGAGAGAGAGAGAGAGAGAGAGAGAGAGAGAGAGAGAGAGAGAGAGAGAGAGAGAGAGAGAGAGAGAGAGAGAGAGAGAGAGAGAGAGAGAGAGAGAGAGAGAGAGAGAGAGAGAGAGAGAGAGAGAGAGAGAGAGAGAGAGAGAGAGAGAGAGAGAGAGAGAGAGAGAGAGAGAGAGAGAGAGAGAGTTAGTTGAACAAATAATTGATGAGGAAGTGACTTACACTAAATGAATGCAATGAGAAAAGTGACAAAAAATAAAGTGATAAAGCTCATTTTAATCTAGCTGGTTGAGAGAATGACCAGTGTGTGCAGAGATGATATCTAGGTAAAGGGTGGTGCCTTTAAAGAATGAAACAGCTGAATGAAACCGAAAGAAACAGCTATGATATGTTGCGTCACTATTAGTTTAAAACGGTTCATTTCAAAACAGATGCTTCTGGGTATGTACAATTCTTTGACAAGACATGACAAGACAAGATAGGACAAACTGTTACTCTGTTAAAGGACTTGTCATCTTTTGAAGACAGTTTAAACTAAACTAAAACTAAAACTAAAACTATAGATGTGTCAGTGAGATCTCCATTTACAAAACGTTATCACTGTAGGTAGTAAGAACGGCCCTCAAAAGTCTGAACAGTCAGAAGAATGAAACATGGGTTTTTTTTGCCTTGGTGCTAAAATGAAACGGTACATTTTGAAGGGAAGATGTTTAATGTTTTTGACCTAAGGACTAGTGCTTTCTCAATTTAACTGACTCTCTACTGTACTGTAGTGTAAAGCCTAAAACTACCCTGATCCTAAAACATGACAGCTTTTAAAACGGCAACTGTAAAACTTTGCTAATAGCACTCCTGCAAAGTGATTCCATAAAAAGCTAAAACCTTGAACAAGAGAATAATATAAAGCGGCTTATGTGTACTTCTACAGAAACGAGGCACACTTTTATGTATTCTCCAGAGACTTTCTACAAACTTGACGTGTTTGTTTGCCTTTAGTGTGTTTTTGTGTTGTGCTCTGAAGATCATTAAAAATATTCTGTCACAGAGCCCAGAAGGCATTCTTTGTTCATTATTGTGCAAATCTCATGAAACTGTCAAGAATGTGTTCTGATCATTTTTCACATAATCAAAAAGAAAACAAGAAATTATAAATAATTATAAAAATGTAAAAGTTGAACATTAAATTACACTGCATCACACCTTTTCTGGTAGCATTACTATTTGTAAGTTACTGGGCTTTATGCAATGTCTGTGTTTATATCTGAGAGTTGAGGTAATGTTTTATTTTAATATCCACAGAGGAAGGCTTTGAGCCGAAATGTCTGTGTCTTTTCCCAGAAAACGTAAAAAGAAGACTGCTCTTGTGAGTTCGGATCATAACTTCCTATACTATGTTATGTTAACAGACTGACGCTCCAAAATAAAAAGTAACACAAGAGCACGGTGCCAACGGCATTGTTGAATATTTCCATAATTACATTATTCAACATCACTACATTACAGTCACACTGTATTTTGTATTGAACGAAAAATAGTTAAAATAGTTAATGAAATCATAATCTTTAGGCAGAACTGAAATTGAAACCGAAAAATATTTCTTGAAATTCGTGAAAATGTATGTGTTTTTGCAGGAAATGTTATTGTTTCTAAAAAACTAAACGTTAAATATTAAAAGGCATTCTTCACTACCTGTAGCTCTTCTTAGGTTTAACGGTAGAAAGCTTTTCAACTTTGCTACTGTTGACTTAAGAGTGACACGTGCAGAGAATAGTGGAGAGACAGGCACACAAAGGCCATCCCACATCTGAAGGTGTCAGTGGGATAGCTAGTGTCCAAATGTCAACTACGTGAAAAACATCAGAAAAGGATGTAGCACAAGTACTACGGTGCTTAGGGACTCGTACCATGTGTTCACATCAACATCATATATTATCTGCAAATTATTAAGCAATAATAAGTATGTCCAAATGTGCAATATTGATGAGACAGTAATGCAGGTTATTCTGAAGAGACTATTATACGGACAATTTTCTATCCCACATAAGATTTGAAAAAGAAAAAAATACTGGAGAACTGTGAGCCAGACGAGTCATTTTTATACTTTACAGTGCAGCATGTCTGGAATGTATTTATACAATACACATACTGATCATACAATACATCAACAGTCGATGCATAAGCACTTTATTAAATGTTGTATCATACCAAACGCAATATCCTGTATATAATATTTGTTTATTTTGCTTTATGGATGCACTTTATTTTACTGCATGTGCACTTATCCAACAAAATACTAGAGTTCAAATTTGTTATTACCTCATTAATAACAGTTGTGCTACTGTACTGGCTCCATACCTAACGTCAGTGCCTGACCTGCATAAGCATTTATTATGACACAAGTATTATCATAGATGACTATGAGATTAATAATGGTTAAATGGTGTTGAATTCCTTCACAGCCCTAATGTTAACAGAAGAATCTTGCACTCCATATGGTCAGACTCCACTGCACTATTTATGCGCAGAAAGACCTTTAGATTCATGAAGAGCAAATGTGAACTTTTAAGCAGAGGCTACATCATTCATTTTTGATCCTTCTTGCAAATGCTTGCTTATTCAACTATTTTTTTGTTGGTGCTGAATTGTGCTAGACGAAATGAAGAAGGAACTGGCCACTACCTTGTGTATGTCGACCTTAACGAGTACTTTGACTGCTAAGTCACGCTTAAAATATTTAAATGTCATTTCATTAGATTACAAAATACCTAAGCTTATGGCATCTGCAAACATAATGTGGTAAGGGTTTTCTAAGAATTGGCATGTTTACCAGTAAATTTAAGCATCTGTCGATTGTTATTGGTTGTATAGAAGTATTTAATCAGCATTCCTGTTCAGTTTGCACAGGTATCTAAGCAGAATAAGGAAAGAAAAAATGGCTAAATGCCCTTTCAGCTAGATTTTATATCTTCTGCTTTATTATTATACATTTTTGTAAAATTGTCTTACTTGTGCTTCTGCTATCCTTTTTAACAAATGAATTTTGCTTGTCGATTTGTTGTGTAATGCACTAACAATATTTGATTTGCAGTGTTACCTAAACGTGCAAATACTCTTTTAGGGCAACTGTATATGGGAATGAGCAAACTGATGGAAACCCAACATAAATATAGGAATTTAACTTTGAATTAAATGAATTAAGCTGCAAAGGTAAGTTAAATAAGCCTGAATGCCATTGAACTGAAAATCTCAGCTATAATAAAGGTCTTACATTTAGTTCTAAAGTGATATGAGGCTCTAAAGAGGCAGTGCTGGAGTTCAAATACATCCAAGGCCAGAGCTACTGTGTGTTGTGAACAGCAGATCAGACATTGTATAGCATAAAGCTGAAACCCACCGAAACACCACTTACAATCTTTTGCAAGAGGTTATTATCATAGAGATGCACAGATTTTTCCACCTTGACCGTTAAAGTCAACATTAAATCAAGTTGACTTTATTCAATTAATTGCATAGTCTTGGTTTTACTGTGGTCAATTCATCATAGCATGTAACCCCCCCCCAAAATGAGTGTTTAATGTTCAATTGATCCAGTGAAACTGCCATAAACCTGCCAGAGTGCCTTCTGTGTGAACTCGGCCATTTAGGCATCAAAACACAGAGAATACATCGTTTCACAAATTTATCAAAAGACCATAAACATCAGGAAAACAGGAACTCTTAAAATTAGAACTGACGTAAAAGTCATTTTGAAAAAAGGATAATGCCGTTTCTATATAAAACTAGATCTTTATACATGGTAAAACCATAAAAACACCTTGTACATCATCTTGAGATTTCAGACTGGGATTTAGCTTCAACAATATGTACATAACAATCTCTCGCCTCAATAGCTTATCAAGACACTGATACATTATCATGTCAATGTTTTTAAAAATCAATTGATCAATATGTTTAAAATATATGCCATATATTCATACAGCATAAAGCAACAAATGGTCAAACTAAACACTTACGTTTATACGAGCCAGATCTCACGGGAATTCGTACGTATTTTACGAGTTGGCTAATTCGTACGAATTCGTACAATGTAACTCGTACAAAAAGGTACGATTTCTAGAAAAAAGCATCTATAAAAGCCCCTACCCTAACCCCACCCAACCTTAACGTCACAGGGGAGAAGACAAATCGTCAAGCTCCACGTCAAAGCTCCTTTTCGGCAGTAAAGGAGATGTGTATGGACTCCGCTGCTGTGTTTAAGTCGATAAAAATAAGATAAGAACGGTGTCTACAACATTTATGTTAACAGAATTCATATTCACAGGTGCAAGAAATCAGTTACTTTATACTAAAAATTCAGTATCAAATCAGCCAATTTCCTTAAAAAAAAATCAGCAACTGGATCGGCAATAGAAATTTTTTTCATATTGTTTAGTTTTTTCTTAAGTTTGAGACAAGGCCCATGAAGGATTTTTTTTATTATTATTAATGTAGCAAGGTCTGCGTGCTGTCAAACTGTTAATATCTAAATGCTGGATAAATAACACACAAGACTTTTCACCTAACTGATTAAATATATTAAATGAATTAGTTATTAAAGAGGACATATATTTATATACAGAGCTTGGTAAAACTGATTTAAAGAGGTAGCTAAATAGGCATTAGGGTTATGTTATGTGGCAATATAACAGAAAGATTAAAATGTTTTAGAAAAATACTTTGTTATTTATGTAAAATGTGTCCCAAATCAACTCGCACTGAACAGTATTAACCTGTAAATCAGCATCAGTATAAACCTATCACTGCATGACAATCAGAGCACATTTTTGATCAATCAATTAAAAACTTGGTTTACCTCATTCTGCAGTTCGTCATCACTCCTGGTGGAGGCAAGCATCTCAAAAAGAGATGTGGAAAGTTCTTCGGCACTGGAAGAAACCATGTTTCCCTCATTCAGGTATTTTTCCACCTCCTGTCTCAGAATAGAGCTGTCTGTGTTTCTCTGCATCAGTTCGTCAACTGCGTAAGCACCGTCTCGCTCAGCCACCGCTCTCTGCTCACCCACGTGGTTATTTAGGAAGTTGTGGAAGTCCATCTCTGATTCCTCTGTCCATGGCACAGTATCCTGAGCATCCAGCAAATATGTGTCAAATGAGAAAACAATGTTCCTCCCAAAGATGGCACTGCGGTCCACAGACTTGAGGGAACTCTGAGTTTGGATGAAAGCCTCCACATGACATTCTCCAATTTGGGCCACTAAACGACCTACAGCGGCGCAAGACAACTCCGCAGCAGAGGCTGGAAAAGGTCCAAACATCTGTTTTATGGCCCTGGTCTCCTCATGGCCAACTTGGTCCTTGTTGTGGAATGTTTTAAATAAGAAGACTCCAGCGCTTTCAATAGTGCCCTGCCCAAAATCTGTACCAACTGCAAGAAAATGAGGGCACATTTGTTTACATGGTGTTAAGAGAGTCAAAAAAGATGTCATACTGTAGCCAACTTAATAAGGTGCTGTTATGATATTAGGTACTAGTTATTACTTTATTTTATTTTTTATTAAAAGCTTTTATATTTCCATGCTTGTATCATTTTGTTTTGCTGTAAAGCTGCTTTGAAACTGCTTTTGCTACATTGTTAAAGCGCTACACAAATAAACTTGAACTTATGACACCAAATATGAAACATTCCATACTGATTGTAAAAAACTCACTGAAGCCAAAAGGTTTCATAATGGGAAAAAGTGAATACTAGACAAATCAAAAAAGGAAGGATAATATAAAATAATTATCAAAATGAAATTCCTGTTCCTTTAGCTCAATTGGTAGAGCATTGCATTAGCAGTAATGATGAGTAATGATATAGGGTTGTCACTTAATTTGGGTGTTCAGTGCATCAGAGCAAGGTTGCTGCTTACTAGCTCAGGTAAAATGTTGATTTTCATGTCCACTAAAACTCAAATTCAACTCTCATAATACAATTCATTTATACAATCCAGAATGTTTGTGATTATTGTTTCCTCTTTTACGTTTGTACAGCAGCGGTGCCGCACAATTCACGTCAACCAAACTATATCCACTATGTATAAATATGCTCCTTATAATCTAAGAAGACTTCTACCCAATGTGACGTGATGGGAGTATTTGCTTTTCACAGTGTGGAAACATAAGCTCAGACACGACAGCCTTGTTGATTACAATGGCAGCGTTCCAGTTTTATGGGCACCACATGCCATACCTGAAAGAGGTGCTGATGGAGTATAAATTTACATTTAAATTAGACTAGATAACCTAGATTAATTAGATTAATTTACTAAAGGCTTTGTTTGATTTCATACTGACGTATAGTCAACCAATCGTTCCCACAATTTTTAAATGAGCCATTTGTGGACTGCAAAACACAACCCTGATTTCTCATGTCAAGGGTATTTAAAATTCAGCTGCTTTGCATACCCTGCCCCCCAATTCTGATGCATGTCCTCCTCAGATTCAAGCTATCATCTTACTTTTATCACTTTATGTGAGAAGGTTTACAGACAAGGCCGAATTGGTTTTTGACTTGCTGAGTGTCATCAGTCTCTTTCTAATATGTTATTAGGAAATGTTTCCCGTTCTGCTTGTCTTAATGGTTATTAAAGGGGTCATACGACAGTCCTAAAAAGAACATTATTTTGTGTATTTGGTTTTTATGCAATGTGTTCACAGGGTTTTAGGGTTTAAAAAGTAATTCTTTTACACATACCAGAGATTATTGTTGCTCCTCTATGCACCGCCTTTCTGAAACACGTCGATTTTTACAAAGCTCTTTGTTCTGAAAAGCACGGTGTGCACTGTGATTGGCCCGAATACCTCGAGCATGTGATGGAAATGTTATGCCCCTTACTATATTTGAAAAACACAGCGTCTGCACAACAATAGCGGGAACAATACAACAGTGAGAGTAAAGGTACGACTTCTTTCTTTGTGTATACATTTGGAGCGGTTAGTAAACTTTAACACCACATTTCTACATAGAAGTTCATGTTTAAAGTTCTTAATGTGTACAAAGAATATCTCTTTGGGTTTGAGTCTGAGACTTTGTAACTCTACAGATCTTATACATGCACAAACAGCTACATAACACACTAAAGAGAAAGGAAAACAAGAAATCGCATCATATAACCCCTTTAACATCACTCCTGCTGGATGGCATTTGATGTCATTACATATAGAAATAGCAACAGTTTAATTTTTAACATAATCGGAGCACATAATCAGAGACATACAATATAAAATCAGGAAACTGCTCACTGCAAATGATAAACTTCATCTTCCAATCAATACAGTAGCTGATAAGCTTTGCTGACTTCACTACTATTGCTAGTCGCAGTTGCTTCAGAAATCATTTGCATAAAGTGGAACTTCTCTCAACGATCATGTCACTGCTAGTTGCTGGCGGTGTAAACAAGGCCTAAGGCCTAAACCGTGTACCCCAACACTAGAGAAACAACGACAACACTAATACTCCCACAAACAATAAATCTCATTTGTCCATATCTGCCAAAAAGCTTGTATGACTGTGTGAACATAATGATTTGTTTCTATGAACAAATCATAAAATATTAGTAAACGCAGAAATCTTTTTCTGCATGGTAAGACAGAATGCAATTAAAGCATATGCAAAAGTATTCCCTAAAAAAAGCAAGGTTATTATAGGTTGTTAACTAAAACAAAAACAATATTTCCAAAAATATTAGCACCATAATAGGTATGCACAATCCCATATTTATGAATAGGTAGAAATTATAAAATTGCCTCAACTATGAGAGGGAATGATGCACTGTACATGATCTCTGCTGTTTTCATAGTATTGCTCTATTTTTAATTATGTTTTACTGTATAAACACTTGCTGTCTTTTTTGTAGCTTATACAGTATTATTGCTGTATTTCCAACTTGGAATAAAGGTAGAAACTATTTACAGTATGTTGCTGTCAATTTATACAGTTTTTTTTTTATAATGGAGCATTACTTTAGCCCTAGAGGACCAGCAGCACGTCCAGGACTAGATAAGGAGCCAAACCCATATCCAACATCTTAAAACATACAAAAAATGTTTTGTACAACTTTTAAGTCCTGAGTGGTGCTTTTTGGTATTAAAGGTAGCTTTGCAGCTTCCTAATCATTCTAGTTATGATCCCATTACAGATTCTAACTTATTCTGTTTGTTGCTTAAAGAAAAAAAAACCAATCATTATCGAATCTGCAAATTTCCTTGTAAAATAATCGGCAACCGGATTGGCCATGAGAGATCATGATGAAATATCCCTATATAATATATATTAATGTCTCAGAGAAAAGACTTATCTTAAATAATAAGAATAAAAAGCGGTAAATGAGACAAGAGCATTTTTAATAGAATAGTCTCAAATCTTTCCATTTCTTGTGAAATTGGCCTACTGTACATGGCTTTAGAAATGAGGCCGTGGGTCTCAAGTGCAGAGTTTCTATTTATCCCATCTTATCCCATTCTCTCCCAACGATAAAATTAAGGTAGTAGCAGAAAACCCTTATTCATGGTTATTTAAGCACAGCAGAGCTCAGAATGATTTGCATCAAATTGAATTGGATGCATCAGGACAGCTGAATGCCATTGGGGTGAAGTGTGGCTATATCCTCATGAATCATTAGATGCTAAATGAGTTGCTGACATGTGGAAAATGATCCTGACCCAATGGTGGTTCAGTTGCTCTACAGTACTAGTGCTGAATAATTTCATTAGTTCTTCATGGCGTCAGGGAGAAAACGGACCGCAGCAAAGTTGCTGAAAAGAAAATCTATTTTGACAGGCGACTATGAAGGTTAAAATGCAGACATATGGTACAATATTGCTGAATTTAATACTAATTTGCAGTAGCTGTTTTGTCTACTGTGCTTCAATGTGGAGAGTTAATTATTTGATATATTACAGACTAGGGATACTCTGATTAGGATTTTTGCAGCAACCAATACAATCTACAATACCAATTCCGACCCTTTTATATAACTGATATGTAAGCTCTCTGATGACTATCACAGTTAAACTTTTTTTGCCTGATGAAGTAATATCACAGATGTTGTAGCCTTTGGAAGCTTGTTCCATCAGTGAGGGTCATATTTGTTGCTTCAATTTGCTGCGTGCAGTCACGGTAGAGAAAGATGAAGAGAGTTGAAAGATTAATTAATCTGGAAGACTGACTGTGCTGCTGATTTGTCTGATTCCGCAGATGTTGTAAAAATGCAAATGATCATGACTGTCATGCCTTTGTGATGTGATCTGTAAAGGTCAGTTGGCCATCAAAGACTACACCAAGATTTCTGACTATTCTGGTTGGTCAGGGCTTGAAACTAACTTTTAAACTTGGTAGCACTGGTGCTCCCAACTTCATAGAGTTAGGAGCACCACCAAAAATGAAGAATGCAGAACGTCGCTCAAATAAAGCAACAATGTGTGTTTCATACCGCACGGGTAAGCCGCGCAATCGCGCCGCATCAGCAGCTCACTGGGAGTGCGCACCTTGCCGAGGCGCAAACATGTCTGTCTAACGCTCTTTGAAAAACAATGGGATTACTGCACATACTGTGCAGTACTTAGCGGACGCTCTGTAGAGAAATGAAAACTGGTTGCACCACAACAAAATGTGGACTCGTACAGATGCTCCTAGATATAATTTTTAAGTTGCACAGGTTAAATTTCAGGAGAATATGCGACCAAAATGATTAGAATTTCGAGCCCTTTTGGTCTTATGGTTGTAAAGCCTAGTGGGATAGTAAAGTTGTGTAGCACTTATGGTGCGGTGGTTGAGATGGAGAAGGTGTCTTGCAGGCAGGCCAAGATTTGTGTCTGGGTCCCAATGATGTATATGAGAATAGGAGTGGTTCAGCACCAATCCTTGAGGAACACCAGTGACCATGGAATTTAGACACTCCCCCCTCCATGATACCCTAAAGGTGTACCAACCTATAAGGTAGTGAATAAGGTAGTGAATGGTAGAGTTCCAGTGATCTTCAAAGACAGGTGTATTGCTAGGAGCTAATCTGGTAATTTACTTTGTCAAAACCTGCAGAGAGATTTAGCAGAATCAGGACATCAGGAATTAAAATTAAATACTTAAATACTCTCTGGGCATCTAATAGCAGACTGATCGCAGTGCAGTGTTAAATGTTTGTTTTTGAAGCCTGACTGATTGTTGTCCAGTAGGATGTTCAGAAAGAGGACGATACCTCACTGAGACCAGCTTAGTTAAATGTCTTCACTATAAACAGGAAGAGTGGGACTCCTATAGAAGTCTGAAGTTGTTTACCTGGGTTAAGTTCACGTTTAAGGAGTAAAAACAGACTGTTTAAATGTAGTGAAGAAAGTGTCAGTAAGGAGAAATGAGTAAATGATGTTTGTGAGTAATGGTGTAAGTGTGCTTGAGATGACTTTTAGGAGACAAGATGGGATTGGGTCAAGGGAGCAGGATGTAGGTTGACTGAAGGGGCTTTAAGTGTGAAGACTTGACAGCCTCGGTAGATGGAGAGAAATATGAGAGTATGGTTCTGGATGTCCTATGGTTAAAGCTTTTAAGAACTGGCTAATGATGAGAAGACAAAGTCAAGTTGTGTTAAGGAGGTCAAGCTGATTTCCTGATCTGTGAGTTCATGCAGTAGTGAGGACAGTGAGGTCAGGCTGTGGTATAGAAATTATGTAGGGTAGGGGATCTTCAGGTAGATGCTGAAGTCCCTGAAAACAAAGTGGAATACCATCCTTAGTGAAGGACTACAGCACCATATCCTCTATAATGTTATACTACTGACTTGGTGGATGGTACACTACAACAATTTAAATTTTTATATGAAGTGTAATCATTACTGCATGAAATTCATTTAACCAATCAGGAACTTGCTCTAGTAGTGATGTGATTACGAGTGGAGGCAGAAATCCTCCCACCGACACGGGACAACAGGTCATCAAACTGGGACCGGCTCAGTCGGAAGTACCGCTGAAAGCGGCCGTCATCCAGGCGCAGCTCCTGGAGGAGTTGGTGAAACTCACCAAGCTAGGTGCGCCTCTGAAGTATCTGATGGACCCAGACACGGCGCCGTTTTTCAGCCTTCCATAGCACATAAAGCGCAGCTACTCTCTCAACGAAATCCAAGTCAACCATTTTGCAACGGGAGACGCGAATTTCACACGCGATTGAAGCGAATTTCACGTGCGAATGAAGCGAGTAAACTCAAAATGTTATAAAATCAAAATAGCGCAATTTATTCGCTTCATTCGCGTTTGGTGTGAATGCACAGTACCACAACGGTTACAATATCCATCTGTATCCTGTAGTCCTTAAAAAGTGATTTCTGTTAAAGAGAATATCTCCCTTTGCAATTAACTTTAAGCTTTATAACTTTGCAGATCTTTTAGATATGCAAACTGCAACATTACAGACTAACTAAAGTTGAAAAAGTGAAAACGCATAACATGATCCCTTTAAGCAGGGCCATCATGGTTCTTCATCATGTCTTCTTTGAGAAAATGGGGACATGACATTTTATAAGATCCTTTATCTTAAAAAAAACATTTGAAATGGCATTGTCTGTTGAGTCTGTAGAGTAGACCAGTTATAGACAAATTTCTACAAAACCGAGTTTCACACAAACCACAGTATAAATGTAAGTGCAAATATGAATTACCAATCTGCTTAGCAGCTTGAAGAATATTCTTCAGTTCTTGAGTGACTAGTGGCTGATCTCTCTTCTCCAGATGTTGAGTTAAGAACTGCACAATCTTCTGCCATGTCAGACCTTCTCGAGCAAATATTTCCTGCCTTTTCAGCCGCTTGGTCTACAAAAAAATGCATACAAAACAGACTTCTTAAATTTAATATTCACTCTATTTAGTGGAAACATTAGAATGTTGTTTTTGCCCATATAAATGTGAACACCATCAGAATAGAAATATCAAATCAATTACATGATGTCGTATTTTAATTTGCCATCTTAAATTATCATCTTAATTAAATAAATCATGAATATCATCATAAATATGGAGATAGTTACAACTATTTCTTCCAGCCCTGTGTAAGATGATCTGAAATCATAATTATTATTAACATACTGTACGTTTCAGTGCACACATCTGGCAGGGTACAGTATGAGGGTTATTATTGTGCTTAATAGGTCACGTCACCAGGGCAGCAAGTAAATTAACACCACGCCATTGTATCAGCACTTTAGTGCCCTCTAAAACTCAGCATTATGAAGCATGCGCTCAGATAAAGACGCACCCTTTGCTCTCTGTCTTAGAAAAGCAATAGTGCCGATAAAGATATTAGTAAAACAGATTCCCAAAGAGCTAAAATCCTAATAAATGAAAAGACAGACTAGGCCAAAAAGAGAGGAGCTCATAATACAGTAAGGCAAAGTACCAAGATTAAATGAAGTACAGAGGAAAGGACATCAGATTACAAAATGACAAATGCTAGTTCAGCTACTAATTACAGCGATCGCTTTGTTAATATTATCACCATAACATCATTTTGCAGATGTGGCTTTAATGGCCCGAGTTCACCTATACACCATAAAGTATATTATAGCATAACACTGTATAAAAAAACACAGCTAAAACATAATTTTTTTGCAACTTTTACTTTAAAAAGCAAGACTAGAGGTGTTAACAGTACAAACAGTGAACATATAGTCCTAAACATAACTAGATTATTTCATTCTGTGAAGAGAACATGAGCGGGTTCTGTCTGCATTATGATGTTAGTGTGTTGGGTGGCATGGTATAACCGTGTGTTCCTAGGATGTTTTGCTGGATTTTTGCTTATGTGAAAATTGCCCCCAAGAGACTTTGATACTCTGGTTTTAAGAAATAAAACAAGCAAAAATCCATAAATCCATCCATAAAAACATCCATAAATTACAGGAAGAGGCAATGAAAATTACTAAGATCACGTTTACTAAGATCAGTAACAGCATTGTCATAATTTTTATTATTTTAAAAAGTTATTTTTATTATTTTGGTTCAGACTCAGTGGCCTTATGGGATAGAAGAGTGTCCAGTAGCTATGAACTCCAGAATCTCACCAGTATGCAGTATGTCATCCAGCTATTTCTCATTGTTTTAAAGCATTAGCATTAGACATACTACTCGTGTGAAATGACTGCATACTATATAGCAGAACAGTAGATTTTTTATTTCTAAAAATTAGAAATTTATTTTGATGTATTAGGTGTGTTTGTCTGGGGTTAAAGCAAAAGTCTGCAGAACATAGGCCTTTCAAGAGCAAGACAGAAGACCCATGGCATACAGGTTTGGGACAACATGAGGGTGAGTTATGACACATAAGTTATGATTTTAATTTTTAGGTGAATGGTTTATTTAAACCAAACAAGAGGCCTTTAGTCATACCTTCAAATCACAGACAGCTTGTGTGAAATCCTCCTGTTTGCTGACGGTAGAGAAGGAGCGAAGGGCTCCAGTGAGACGAGGAGGAGACATAATGGCCACTAACGGCCCTTTGAGAACAAAATCTGTTTATGGAGAAAAGACAATACTGACAGATGTTATGTATACAATACATATTTAAATTAAATCAAAGTCACTCTGCGTATTAATAACACAGGAACACTTATTTGATGTTGTGTTCACTGGGTAACAATTGACCTGTAATTAATATCAAGAGTATGATACAGTCTAAAGAGCAAAGGTACACATTTATACCACTTTCATAATTTAAAATTAATTTATGCGTGTTGAGTCAATCCCAATGACACTTGATGTTATGTATTGTCATCTAATACAGTTTTGTATTAGTACACATATTAGTAAAGCTGTCAGAAACTTAGCAGCTTCACATTGCCCTTCTATTTCATGAAGACCAAATAAAACCTTTAAACTTACGTGTTAAATAGTAACTAAACTAAACGTGTTCCTCTGTTTTGTAAATATAACACTATTGTAACACCACACAGGTTTGAGGATATATAAAGTGAACAAGTGGTGTTGTTTTAAGCACAACTCCATGAGTCATCTATTAGCTTATAACACAGCTAAGAGTCATATTCGTGTGTTAAAATGCTCACAGAAATCAGTGTAATTATAAATAAACGTAAACAATGACTGACCACTGACAGTTTAAATGTCTCAGGGATGAACAGATTCAGATAAGCTGGACTCTCTCAGTCCCGTCAGAACCGCGTCGGACAGCATACACGCGTTAGAGTTTAACACGCACTGCATTGTGGGCATTGTAGTTTTGTAATGTTGCTACGCGCTTGCTGCGAACGATTAATGGCACGTTCTGGACTACAATATCCGGCAGAAAGAGCAACGCGGAAATAGTCAGACAAAACCAATCAATTCCTAATAAACGGATGCATTAAAGGCATAGTTATTAAATGTTGATTTAGATGTACGATAAATGGAAATAAGATTATACTTACAATATTTAATCAGTTTACACGAACAAATTCTATAAATCTTGCAGACCAACCACTGATTTGTGTTTTTGGTCATATTCCACTAAAATTTAATGGTTTTCTATTAGTTCCACCTGCCAACATCTCACTAGTAGAGCCCAACACATAACAGAGCCACAGAGACTTACATAACATACTGGAACATAATCACTGATTTAGTGATAAACCTTTTTGTGTGTTTAAGTAAAACATTTTTAAAAATGTTTAAAAAACATTAACCAAAAATTAAAAGGTGCATATTTTGGGGGGTTTTTAAGTTTTTCTAAAAAAAAAAAACAGAGCAACCAGAACTGCAAATGCAATGGCAGATTTCATGCACTGTTTTCTTGCAGATGCAATGATATAAAACATCCGAAAAGGTTTACAACAGGGGTGCCCAATCCTGCTCCTGAAGATCAACTTTCCTGATAGTTTCATCTGCTTCAGCTAATCTTCTAAATTACTTAAAAAATAATAGGGATGTGTATTTGATTAGGGTTGGAGCTAACCTCTGCAGGACAGTAGATCTCCAGGAGCAGGATTGGGCATCCCTGATTTACATTCACACAACATCCATATAATCTCATGTAGTCTCTACAACATGCCAATCAACACACTAATGCAGCCCAACCAGGCCTTTTTTGCATTTTTGTTGGGCAGGAAATATTTAAATGAGAGCCATAGTGAAGACACATTGCAGAAGTGAGTTTTCCCTTTCTATCTTTCTGGTAAAGAAAAACGCTTTTGAGAAATCTCTCTTTGGAGTGGACTTTTAGTTTTTTAACTTTGCAGAACTTTTTAATACTTAAACAGTGGCATTACACACTAGCTACAGTTGAAAAAGTGAAAACCGATAATAAATGCTGATGAATATTGTTCATTGTTAGTTCATGTTAACTAGTACAGTTAACTATAATAAATGTTAACTAAAATAAACTGTTAATAAATATATTGTAAAGTTCAGTATAAAGTTCAGAACAAAACACTAGAGATTTTTGGAAAGTGGACTATAACTATGCATGAAACTATGCATGTGTGTCTTCTTTTAAACCTACCAAGTTTTAATCAAATAACAATTTTGCAATTACTGTATATGCTGTATGTATAGTTATATAAAAATGGGCAAAGGTATAGTGATAACCCTAACCCTAATACTCAAAAACTTTAAAACATGTTTGTTAACCCCACACATCCTGATGGGCTATAGCAAAACATGATGTCCAAAGAACTGTCAAAACCAATTTCCATTATATTTTTACAAAATAGGGCTCCATATTCACCATGAATACTCTGCTGAAATGCCCAAGGCAAGGCTGTTCAAAGCAGTTCATAACTCAGAAAAGCCCCTCTGAATGGTGTCATTATGGATATAGCAGTGTGTAACACTAACCTGATTTAAACAGCAGAGAGCTGCACTCTGACTTAACCATGGGCAAAGTCATTTAGCACAGTGTTAACTAAATCCCCATCCAGACCTGGAGTAATACAGCCCAACAGTTATTTAGAACTGTGAAAAGAAAAGGTACAATCAAAGGTCATCCGTGAAAGTGCTGTTTGTATAGACAGCCTACATCTATCGCTGTATCAGTGTCTCCATTCACTATGTGTGGCCCTCTTTTGAGTTTTAATGTGACAGAGTTATGTCTTAATGTAAAAAACTAAATGTTTGTTAAACTTTCGGCTGCACATGCAGAAGGACTAGCAACTCTGAAAAGCATTTCATTATTTCATTTTAAATGTAAAATATATACTAAAACTATATAAAAACATATATTAGAGACGTGTATTTCACATGTATGTAAGCAATATGCTATGCATATATGTGTAATTTGTATATTGAACATTTATGCAAAAAATATATACGTAATGTATATTGATCTTACATCAAGACTATACATATATATTTTTATGGGCTAGTTTTATATGTCAGTATAATTATTATTTTCTAATAGGTTTTAAATATGGTCAGATATATATGTACATATATGTTTTCACTTTCTTTGTGGATATATTTAATATATGTATATTGTTACGAGACGGGTAGGTGTTTTATTAACAGAAAACTTCAATAACTGAAAGACTTGGTAATAAACAGAAATAACTTTAACTTAAACTGTCCTTTGACTCTGACGACAATCAACACAGGAGAACTCAGGAACGCTTGAAACGAGGAACACAGGAGATCTCTGGAGCTGTCCAGTTTTTTACGAAGCTACCTGCTATAGCTCAATAAACTCCCACTGGAAGGGTTTCAGGACAAGCACGGGCGGATACAACTCGAGCCACTTTTGAGCTTTTATTATGCACATACACAATAATCATCCACAAAACTATATGTGACGTTTTAGCCTGCCAGTTAACTAATCAGTTAGATTGCTAGGTTGTAAACCGCAAGCGTATTTCAGTCCTGATCAACGACAGAATGAAAATGAACCTAGGCGGCGCTATGCAGCTGACTAACTACGATATACAAAATACACAATCTGAGTGACTAGGAACGATAATAAACATATCAGTAACCTAGTAAGATCATAATATATATATGAAATATAACATATATGTGCCTGCATTTAGAATAAGATGGTAAATATATATATACTTGGCTTTTATAATTGCCCAGAACATAATAATAACATCTATTGCTTATAATATACATCACCGAAAAATAATAGTGACACCTGCTGGTAAGTTCACACCTCCCACTTGGTCTACTGATCCTAGAATCCAAGTAGGCCACCATAACCAAACAATTCAATTTCTAGATATGAAATTTTCTCCGTGACTCTGCAAATAACATTTGCATACTTGGGTATGAAAGCGTATTATTTCACAACATGAATAACTATAATTTCAAGGTAGTTTTAATGTCCAAACAACACACACATTGTCCTTGATGACATCACAACCTCCTTACCAAACACACTACCAGCCTCGGGAGGATGGTGGAAGGGAAAGTCTTGAACCTCCACCGAAACACACCATGGTGGGGATCCTTTATCAAACACACCATGGTGGGGATCCTTTACTGAAACACACCATGGTGGGGATCCTTTACGAAACACACCATGGTGGGATCCTTTTACTGCTCCTCCACTGGAAGCAGAACCACCAACCTCCTAACATCCCCTGTGGAGGATGGTGGAAGGATAGTTTTCCTCACCCTTTTCTTTTAGACTGTCCATCGGAAACTGGACAACTTCGACATGTTGTCACTCTCACATCTGCGTGACTACACCCCTTGCATCAGGACACACCTCCACAACTCGACCCAGCCTGAACTGGCCCTCAACGCATTCTGATCAGCTAACCATACCAGATCACCCACTGCAATATTTCTAGCAGGCGATGCCACTTCTGGCCATGGATGTAGAGTTTGGACCTGCCAGCTGGCTCCCACCGCTTCCAGAATTTATCAACCTCAATCTGGATTGCTCTCAGATCTATCGACAGGGTAACTTGGATACTCGAACCCTCGGAGTCCCTATCAGGGTCCCAAGGGCCGAGGAGCAGAAGTGAGTTGGGGAGATCACTTCTCGGTCTCATCTTGTACCTGAGCTCTGGCACCGATAGGTCTCTCATTTGACAGATTAGCGGCAAGGTAAAGAAGGGTTTGAACTCCAGTGCTGTCAGATTACATTCCTTGCCAACACTACTTAATGCTCTTCTTGAGTACACTAACTGCTGCCTCAGCTGCTCCATTTCGATGGGGAATCAGCTGGGTGAAACACCACCGTGTCCAGTCAGGTTCCT